>WUAM01000143.1:23189922-23202336 GCA_024336885.1 Actenoides hombroni
AATGACTGCAAATCTCAGTTTTGTTGGAAAGTCCTCTAAGATTAAGGTTGACTGTGAACATAATATGCAGGTCTTTATTTAGGTAGATCAGGGAGAAAAGTAATGTCTGTCTAGATTAAAAGAAAACCCAACACCCTTGTGTTAGAGCATCCATAAAAGGGGAGAGGATAGCAGATTTCAGTGAGGTTTATCTGTTCAAGAACAGAATAACATCTATTGTTTGAGTTTATAAACTCATGAAGAGACTGAGAAAAGAAGTTGACCTACCAAATCCTGTTTGGGTTGTGTACTTAATAGATGCATGTATGTAATGTTTCACTTTAGTCATGACATGAACGTTGACATTTTTGAGAATGTTATCCAGAAAAACAGAGTAATTTTATCTAATATGCTGTTTTATTTTGCTCTGAAACTAAACCTTAAAAAAAAGAAGAAAAAAAAAACAAAGTAAAAAGAAATCTTAAATATTTACGAATAATGTAATCTCTTTTGAACAGGTGTGACTCTACAGAAAAACTAAAAGCTCTGTTGCCGAGACTGGAACAAGAGCTAAAGGATCCAACAAAGTTCAAAGATTTTTATCAGTTTACTTTTAACTTTGCTAAAAACCCTGGACAAAAAGGTCTAGGTAAGTAGAAAAAAGAAAACTTAGAAAATATCCCCAGACACTGAAATACTTCCAGTAATACAGTTTTCTCATTGATAAGTGTATAGGAAATTCATTATTGATTTCTTTCACCATCTTCTCTTCTTTCCCATTTTCTTTCAGTTTAACTCTTCTTTAATGTTCCCTTGGTACAGGCAATTTAATGGGCTTTTCTGCTGCTATTGGCATTCTCTCTCCTCTTGTCAAAGGAATTTCCTGCAGTTCTTAGAGACCTGTCAGAACATTGTGGGTTAGGTGTTGTGATTTTTTTATTTTCTTTTTTTTTATTATTTAAAAAAAAAAACAAACAGACTGAGATAGTGAGCTCCTTATGTTTTCCATTTTGTTCAGAACAACTGAAACAAGGTGTCCATATCAGCTTAAAAAAAAAAATGGAGAAACCTGGGCAAAAGTTACTGTTCTAAGAATTTTTAGTTCACAGATTTTAAGTCAAGTTTAGAAAAAGAATATTATGGACTTCGTTCAAAGCTGATGAACCAAAACTGGCATACAGTTTATAAAATATTATTTTTTTAATAAAGTTTGAGATTTGTCCCAATCCACGTCTTGTATTGCTGGAGTAAAATGGATCCCTTGTTTAAATTCCAATGTTGTATTCTCTTCAAATCAAAAATATCTATAGTATGTGACTAGATGAAAGGATTTCAGATTTCATCTTACAATTTTTTTCCCATTTAAGTCAACTTTCAAAAGGGACTGAATAGGAAGGAATGGAACTGGTTTGTGTGTAGAATAGCACTGTGCCATCATCACTGTTCTTTGTGCTGTGGGTCAGGGGAAGTGAGATGTCTTCTGCATAGCCACTTTAACTCTGTACTTATGTTACTTGTCAAGCATGTTAATAAATACTTCTCAAAAGTTTTTGGAAGAGTAGTGAGATGGAGGGGCTGGATATTGTGGATATTGATTTAGACCTTCTCAACTAAAGGCGCCTGTTCCACACTCTTCCTTGGGAATTACTTTGAATAATATCTCTTGTCTTTCCCACTGTCTTTTTCTTTTTTAACTGTGGGCAACTGTTAACCACTGTCCATTCTTCTTTATTTTTTGCAGCAATTTCATTTTTCATTACATGTGTCACTCTTTCCATGGGTCACATGCCACCCTTCCAGATACAAAATTGAAATAGTCTGGTAATGGTTCTGTGAGGCTGGTTGGAATTCAAGTTCCTTAGTAGTTGTTCATTTTCTTTCCTCTCTTCATTAAAAAGCCTAGTACTTTCAGATGATGGAGAAGGTAAGTCAGTTACAGCTTAGGTTGGAATTTATGGGATACCTAAAGAAATATTACAAATCGCTTCCTGTTTTAATTGGACCACTTCCACTGTGAAACTCATGTACTTGGGAAATAGATCTTAAAAGCCTTTCACCTAAGCATGTACAAAGAGAGGAGGAGGGAAGTCAGCCCAACCCAGGCTATGGAACTGAATGTACTGTTTATTCGACAGGAAGAGGAAAAATGAAACTTGCTTTTTTTTTTTTTCCATTACTTCTGTTTATTTAGTATGGAGGCTCTTTCATTTGTAAGTCTGTCTTCTCTGTTGTGTAAGAATAGTACTTTTTGGCAATAAAGCACCTAAGTGCCTTCTTGCATTAGGAGTTGGAAGTATCAGCGGGACAAAGTTAGAAGTGCAAAAATTAAACTTAAAAAAAAAACTATAGAAAAAGTTGAGTAGAACTGTTGCTGATTTCAGTTTTCAGGTATTTTAGTAATTCTGGTAATACTGTTTCTTCATTTCAAGTAGTGCATAGTTCTTACATGTTGGTATTTTGGTGGCATTTTTAATCAGACTTTTTCCTGGTTTTGCTAAGATGGTTCTAGATCTTAAATATAAGCAGGCACCACTGTTCTTATTTCAGTGGAGATATGGCATATTTCTGTCTGGTGTGAACTTGATTCACTGTAGGTTTAGTAAAAAGGGAGTGCTAAGTAAGCATATTGACTAATGGGAAGTTCTTGAGTGATTGAGGTCAGTTACAGCTTATCCAAAAGTCTGGAGTTTTGTTCTTTTCAGGGAATGCTGTTATATTCAGTGGAGCAGAGAGAGAGGGAGGAAAAAAATAAGTCTGGAGGCTGGCATTTACAATGTACTGCCTCCTGCAATTATTCAAAGAGTTATGTTTGTTCTCTCTCAGCAAAAAAGTGTTCAGCAAGAACAAAAAAAGTGTCAGTTATTTTACAGGAGTGTCTGTATGAGCTGCAAATTCTCGTTGGATCAGCTACATTTAATATAGGCTTAGCTGCTTTTTACTTTACATCCTCTTCTCTGTATACCCTATGTATTTTCTTCTAGAATGAAGAACTGTCCATCTTCCCTCCTTCTCTTCACTGCTAATGTAGATGTGTTTGGTATTTGTGCTCCAATGACTGTGTGCCCTGTTGTCAAGGAGATGAGGGAATTTATCTCATCCGTGTACAAAGTCTGTTTCTCTCTTACTACGTTTGGAGCCTTGGCTGAGGATACTTCTAGAAATTCAATCCAGATAGTTTAACAGAACGTATAAGTAAATTTGTTACTGTGTGAGCTGGTATGAATCTCTGTCTAGATCATCTTGAGGTGTGTTGACCTCCCCTCCTTTCCCATATGCAAGTCAGATGACATGCAGTGCCACCTATGTCTAGAATGCTGCTAAGGTACTGCCCTAGCTGCTTGCCTTACAGTGTTTCTGCTGACATGCTCCCATGCTAGTGCTTGCCTGCTCGTTCCCATGCATTGGCATTTGAATTGTGACTTGAAGACTAAGAGGTCAGTAAGTTTGTCAAGTGAGGATAAAAGTGAATGGTTTTGGTTAATGAAGTGGAAATAATCAAAGGAATTCTTTCCTAACTTTCAATTACAAAATATTTTGATGTGATTTTTCTGGGGTTTGAAGTATCCACTGCTTCCTCTTACTACATTGAGGTCTGGTCGTTGTTGCACTCATTGTTATGGGGAGTATCTGTAGGCTAAAAGAATATTGCTTTATTCTTGGGTATACATGTGACCTATGAATACACCGAATTGAAAACTAAGCAACTTCTATAAAATCATAGAATACCAAGTTGGAAGGGACCTCAAGGATCATCTGGTCCAAAAGTGTCCAGTGTTGGGGAATTCACCACTTCCCTGGGGAGTCTATTCCAATGGTTAATTATTCTCATTGTGAAGAATTTTCCTCTTGTAATTTGATGTAGTGCCATTGACAAATGAGGAATTGTTATTCTTAACAGATTGTTAATAAAAGCATTTTTATAAAAAAAGACATAGTTAAAATCATCCTTCTGTTGGATCCTTCAGGCTAACTGATAATCCATCTTTTTTTTTTTCCTTTAGTAAAAATAACTCTCTTTGAGTATAGAGCTCATCAGAAAAATGTCTGTGATAGGAAAAGTCTTATTTATGCAATTATTTTTCATGTTTATTATCTTAACATACTGAAAGTATAAGAAATTACTGAAATACCTCTAAAATGTCCAAACAGAGATGCATTGGTTCTGAGTCCTGCTCATTGCTCTAACAATATTTTAATATGTTACAGATTACTTTCTTTCAAATGTTTCTGCTGTTTTAAGAAGTGATAAGCAACAGTTATTACTTTAATTTTTTTCCTCGTCTTCCCTGAAGAACATCAGGAAATACTGTGATTCATGGGTTCCTTTTTAATATGCCAAGGTGGTCTTTAAAAGATACAGAAACATTTAAGTGGTGTTTTCCCTTGTGCCAGACAGAATCAACACCTCCCCAAACCATTCCTTGCAGATGCTTTTCTAACCAAATGTGCAGTGGTGTGCTAGCAGTAGGTACTGGCTTGCCTTTCAGTTGCAGTAGTTGCAGCAAGATTTGAGGTCTGATTGGCAGTGGCTCTCTATCTGAAAAAGTTTGGGAGCCACTGCCTACACACAGTATAATCTTAAATTTCTGATGACAGGTCTTGTACATCCGTGTCCGTGCTTGTTCAAACCTATTGTTAGTTTATTTTTCTCTAGCATTTAACTTAAATCTTTGTTCTTGAATTCTTCAGTTCCATACTTAACCATTCCAGAGTAAATATGCAGAATCTTAGATATCCTTAGAGTTAGCAACAACTTCTTACATACTTGGCATCTATGTGTGTATCTAGACTGAGTAAAACTACCTACCCTGATAAATTTATCTTCCATCTCTCTTTTCTTTTGAAATCCAATTGATCTAACTTCCTTTTGTCTTGTAGTACCCAAACAAGCTAGGTATCTTCCATGTACCTTAGCAATGGGATGTAAAGGAGGAAAATACCTAAGTTTTTCTTATGTTTAGAATACGGATACTGTTTGCAGTTTGTCATCATATTATTGGGTGTCTGCAGAACTGTGATGCACTCAGTTAATTCTGATCTTGTGTTTCTGCAGTCATGTAGTTCTGCAGCTAATTCTGATCTTGTAGTTCTGCAGTTATTCACACTAGCTGTATGACTTTGCACTCCTCTTTAATAAAATCTTTCTTCCTTACTTCCAAGTGGTTTTGCAACTTGTGCAAATAATTTTGAATTCTGATCCTGTCCTTTAATATGCTATACTTTTTCTTCGGCCTTTGTAAAAGGTGCAGATATAATAACAGGTTTCTTTGTTATATCAGTTGAGTTACTTTAAGTATTGGCCAGTGTTAGGTACAGGGCTGACCCCCATGGGTGAGTCACTTTCTCCCAGTTTGCTAGAGAACCACGAGGTTCTTACAGAACCTCCTTTGACCTCTGAAGCCTCAGAGGTGGTAGGTAGCAGTTTGGGGTTACTTCTGCATAATGAGATCAATTTACCATGTGTGGCTTCACTTTGGGCACCTGCACTGAACTTCTAAAAGTCATTTCTGAGATTACTGTGTTTTCATGGAGGGGGAAAAAAACCCCAAACAGCTGTGTATCCCAAATATTACTCTTTCAGGAGATATCAGCAGAATGCATGGTATCTCTTATTACACCAGCTGCCATTTGTAAGGGAGGTAGTGGGAAGGCACAGCAGCCATTCTTGGAAGTTGTTTTGGCGATCTTGGTGATACCTGACACTGTTGTCTTCATGATACAGTGGATTTTGCTCCAGGAAAGTGGGCTGGGGGGCATGGGGTGGGTGCCATTTTCTGCTTTATTGATTTTTAGAACAGCCTGTCTTCCATTGCTTTTTAATTTCTTCTTATTCTACAGTTCCCCTCAAGACCAGTGCAAGAAATTCTGCCTTTATGTAATGAGATGGGAAGAATCCTCTCCAATAAGTTACATCTATTCCATCATTCCCCCAAACAGGTGGAGTGTTCAGTGTACCAATGCTCATTCCTAGAAATAGAACTGCCTTTCATAGGAGTCTCTTTTCCACAGTTCATGTGTTGATAGTAGGGAATTTATTTCTCTTTATATCTGCAGGACTTCTGTCTCTATAGTCTCATCCAACTTGAATGTTTCCACTTACTTTTATTAGCTTAATATTGTCAAGTAGTATGCCTCAGTCTGCACACATGCTGTTTAAAGAAGTAAAAGTAGTACCAGTGCCACTAGGTGACAGCTTGTGTAACTGGTGAGCTGCAGGAGGCAAAAGCATATTGCATAAGATCTACCATGTTTTTCTTGAAAAAGAAAATTATGTTCTAATTGATGTTACTCGAGACCCAACTGCCAAGTGTCTTTCAAATACAGATTAATGGATTTGATTATTATCTAGGAAAAAGATGGATGCTTAGAACTGTTAAGAATATTTGTCTCTTAAATGGTCAAAAAGATTCAGGAAAAAAAAGATAGCAAGGTTTCAGCACAGCAGTGCCATCTGCATATTGGACCTGGCAAGCATAATATTTAGATAGTAAACTACTTTTGAGTGCTTTCTATGTATTTTGACATAATGTAAAAAGTGCAGTTTATGAAGGTCTGGTTTGCCAGGAGACTTTCACAAAGAATTACAGGTAACTGTGATTCTGCCTGATCTGCACTCTCATGTTCTCACTACTATATTTAATACAATAAAGCTTTACGTTTTACATGATTTGGAGAAGTTTATCTTACCTTTTACTCCCAAGTTTTAGCTTTTTCTGCTGCAGTCTCAGTGAAATTTTGCATCCTAGCTCTTGGTTGATAAGTGTACTAAAGAATAGGATTATAGATACTTTATCAAGTTATATACAGAGCACAGTTCAGTTTTCTAAGGGCACTATTCAAACTCAAAACAAGGTCTTAGCTCCATCTTTTCCTCCTTTTTTTTTTCTTTTTTTTTTTTTCTTTTTTATCCTGATATTTACTGTGACTCTCTTAATGGATCTCCCTTTGAGCCCCCAAAAGACATGTCCAGGAGATTCCTTATGCTCAGAAGTTTTCTACAGTTTATTTCAGCACTGTGGAGGAACTTAATGCATTCTTTCATGGTCTTGGACTTTCAACATGGAAACAGAAAGCAGATTTGGTTCTTCATCACTCCTTTGTGGTCCCTTCGTCTGCTTGCTGGCTCAAAAGGTTGTGCTTCCTTCTCTCTGCCAGCTTCCTGGGATCAAGCAAGAGATGATACATGAGGAGGGCATTCAGACTTGAATCAAATATTACCTCAAGACCAGAAGAATGACTATCTTTGCATCTGGTATGTGGACTTCAAGGAGGTTTCATCTTCTATGAGCAGATGAGTATAATGTGCTCTTTTTAATTGAAGCAACATCAACTGTGGCTTTCATCATAGCAGTATCTCAAGTTCTTTCAAGAGACACTTAGACAGGGAAGGCTATCTTTTTTTTTTTTTTCTTTTTCTTCTTTGTTGTTTTGGGTTTTTTTCCAAACTAGTTATCGAGATTTCCTCCACTTTCAGTAAAGATTTAGATTGATCCATTTGTAGGGTGAATGGATAGAAGAAGTTGAGGGAGTTCAATGAATTAATTTCACATTTACTGTGGAAAAGGTCTGTGAATGCTGTGTTGTAGGTGTTTCAGTGGCCTCGGTCTGTGTGTAAGATCCTTGCTTTATTTTTGTTCACATTTTTCTTTCTGAAAATGCCAGCAGTTTAAGAGAAGATTAGTATAGAACAGGGTGCTCTGATCAAAAAAGGCCAATAGCAGCAGCAAAAGTGTGGCATAACTGCCAGTTCTGGTAATGACTCATTAATTCTTCTACTCGTTGTGTGGCTCTTATTTGGGGACTGTATATCCAGTCAAATTTAAGTCATCTGTTGTAGTTCATCCTAATTGTACATGGAGAGATTTGCAGAGAAGAAAGATTTTTAAAATGGCTACAATCAGACTCAAATGGATGTTTAGGTCATAGAATATCTTCTTCTAAGCCTGGCTCACGTTTGGAAAGCAGTTTATCTGCGTTTGTGCAGTTGATGCTCAAGATAATTAAGGTGAGAGATTCTGCATGGAATCATCCCACTTTGGCGTGGCAGATGCTGAGGTAGAGTTAATCAGTACAGTCAGGCCCTGCCTGATTCCTGCAGAGCTCTTCTGAAACCCACTGCTGTGCTTCACCGCTCTTCCCTGTCCACTGCAGGGCTTAACTCTGACACGCTGCGTTCTGCATCCCCGAACACGGGGCACTGGGAAGCTCTTTGTTTACAGTTTTGCAGGGACAAATTGATCAGCTGGATCCTGAATTTAGCTGCTTGCAGTATTTGTATCATATCCCTTATCTTTATTTCCCCTTCTCTCTTCTGTGTGGGAGCTCCTAATTGCAGATAAGGGCTGTTTTGCTCTAAACTTTTTGGCGATTTGGTGAAGGGTTTTAAGGTTGAATCCTGATGGTATTTTCTTGTTATTTTACTATGTGGATTTTATTCACTTGTAGAAGAAGCAAACATTCAGATTAGGGAAGAAACTAATTCTTGTGTCCGTGTTCTTAGTAATTTGAAGGCCAAAGAAGACTCTTAAAATCATTCAGAGATGAGGAAACAAGGAATCAAGTAACTCACTGAATCTTGCAAGTATTGGTTTGATGCTTGTTGATCAGGTGGTGTGGTAGTCCAGTTGTTGAGAAAAATTGACACCAGTTTCCACTGTTCCCACATCTGCATCAGTTTTGGCAGGCATTTTATTGAAACAAAGTAACTTTGTGCAATGTAGGTTTTGGTTTAGTTTTACAGAAGTGTGATATTTGCCCATGATCACAGTGAGAAGAGAGGACAGAGGTCAAAGATGTCAACTAAATGATGCTGTAGGGCAAATTGCATGATTATAAAGAAAACATATGAAGTTCAGTCTGTTACAGAGGCTACATATATTTTTACAAGGTGATTGAATGATAAAATAGATTTCTGTGTCTTGCATCTGTCCAGATTAATTTTCTTACGCAGCATTGGGAACAGGAGAGTTTGTTGACTACTCTTGTTTTCAAAGACAGAGAAAGTCTTGATTAAAGCATTGCTGAGAGAAAGCCTCAAATAAAGGACTCTGATCTGAAATTTTTATTTGCAAAACTTTTTTATTTTCCATCCTTATTAACTGGTCTAAGAAAAATAACTTTTTCCTCCTACAAGTTTTGTTATATTCTTTACTAATTTGTTAATTTGTGTCTGTAGATGAACTGGGTAAGGCTGATTTATCCTGTTGCTTTGGAAAAAAACAAACAAAAAACCCCACAAGATATGTTTAACCATGCTGTTTGAGAGAGTACTTTCTGAATAAAATGCACTGACACTTAGAAAAAGCTGCCCAAAGTCTCCCATAGAGATGACATGTAAAGTAGCAAAGCTTTACAATATTGTTAAGAAGATTAAATATCAATAAAGGAAGAAAAAGGCAATACTGGGACAATCAGTTAATCTCTAAAGGTTAGATTAAATTGTTGTTTCCAAGCTCTAAAACATGATAGACTCTACCATCATAATGAACAGAACCTAGTTAATATGCTAACTAGTGACTTTGAGGCCAACAGTGACTAATATTAAAGTATTCTTATAAATATCTTAAATTTTAAATGTCATTATGAGACCAGTGTAATGCTTTTAGTGGTTTTTTTTTTGGTTTTGCTGTTGGTTTTGTTGGGGTTTTTTTGTTATATAGGTAATTTAAGTGAATTAGTTTTAGCATTCTGACAGGTTCAAACATGACTGTGTGAGTAGCTCTGTTGGTTGGGCAGTCTGAGAGCTGCAAATCTCTGTTCTGCAGAGGATGACAAGTGTGTGCTGCAATCCCAGAGTGCTGCTTTGGCACAGCAGGTCTAAATGAATTCCATTTCATGTTTCTCATCAATCCTGCTCTCCAGCCAATTCCTAGCTATCTGTTGATTTATCTTTCTGGTTTTTCACTTCCTTGATTACTTGTGTGCAATGACTTCATTTCCTTTTGTCCAAAATCATAGCAAAGGGATGAGAAACTTAATTTGATTTTTTTTTAATTTTTTTTTTTTTAAATTCATGCAAGTATCTGCTAATGATTGATTTATTTTTTTTTGGGGGGGTGGAGGGGGGATGGGCTAACAAGATAAGCATTTGATCCAATCATTAAAGTAGACACAGGCTGCCTAACTGATAAAAAGTATTTCTCCCTTGAATTAATTGTGCTAATTTGTTATCACTTAAAGCTTTCTGTTCAATCAGGGTAGAAGCAGCTGAGATTATTTTTTTTTTAAACAATTTGGGAATGAGGCTTTAATGTTTCAGAACAGATCATACTGCATGCAAAATACTTCTGATTGTGAAAAGTTGATTGTTTAAATAATTCAAAAGTGTAAAGAACTCTTAAAACATACTGAAACATGTTAAGTGTAATAAATGGTATTTAGAAAAATAATTAAAACATTGTGCCAACCTTTTCCTCCCTCTTGAACTTGTATTACTTGGATATTGTATATATTATTTAAATTTTCTTTTTAGTAATTTTAGTTTTCATTGTTTTGTAATTGTTACTTTTAGGTGACTCACAACTTCAGTTTTTACTACAGAAAGCTTTATGGCTGCTATACATAGACACAACTAGACCAGATATCCAGAAAGATATTAAAGCTTTGTTTCAGTGTATGCAAAATCTCAGGACTACAAAGCCATTGTACTGAAGGGGCTGTGCGATGCACGACACTCATGAGATACTGACACTGAAAATACTTTGAGGTGAAGCTCAAACCATTATATAGAATCATAGAATTGTTCTGGTTGCAAGAGACCTTTAAGATCATCAAGTCCAACTGTTAACCCCACACTGCCAGGTCACCACCAAATACAATGTACAGTATATGAGGTGATCTTTTTATTTAAACCTTAACCATTTATCATTTCTGTGTTTTGGATATGGACATGGATATTGACAGTGAAGTCTCTTCTAAACTTAGGTGTTAGTTTTCAGAGATTCATGCACCTGTCTTTTCCTTTCTGTTTATGAACTAGCATTATTAGCCTACAATGTGGGAAGCATATTTATTTTTTCTATAAAATTGGCATATTTTTGTAATTGTAGTTTGATTTGATTTATTTTTATTTTAGTTTATTTATTTGTAGTGATGCTTTCATATCTATGTAACATTGAAATAGATATTCTGAAGACTGCCTGAGAAATCCATGCCTTGCAGAAGTTTTCTGTTTTGTTTCTAGAATCTGCAGATGCACAAACTCCACAGCATTACTGTTTACTCAGTACTATCAATATCTTCACATAGAACTGGAACTCTGCATAATTACATCTTCTCTTTTAAAGCAGAAAAATCTTATTTTCTGTCCTCCAGTGCTAAGTTTTTCAACCTTAGTAGGGAGTTGTCCTCAAACGTGTAACCATTTCTCCTGAGAATGTGGCAGGATAATTGCATAAACTGGCACCACTACCAAAAGTGATAGTTCCATCTAGTCCTTTTATTCAAATATCTCTTGCGTTAGTTCATGAGTTTGTGTGACTGCAGTGAACCAGACAAGGAAGATTTAATGTTGGTTTGATGTGTTTGTTTTGTTTTGTTTTATTTTTTAACCTTGAGCTAATTTTGACCAAGATCAGGACTTCCCTTCCAGTGGGAAGAGCAGCCCCAGTGTTGTTGACTGGTTTCAGCCACTACAGAGTGGCATCCTCAGCAGGATATGAGTTTTGTTGTACATTATTGCAAATAATTCCTGTATCTTTGTGTAGGAGAATTGATTTGAACACACATGTAATGTTTCCCTCAAACATCAACTTAATTAAGATAGTATTTCACGTGCATTGTGCTAAATACAATTTTGCAATAATCAAGTTCACCTTAACATAATACTAAATTTGACACCTACCCAAACAAACCAGGGCAGTATGTCCTTTTCTTTCCCTTTTAACTTTTTTTATATCACCTTTAATCATCTTTGTTTCCTTGCCTGTACCTTCTTCCTTTTTTAAAAAAAAAAAATTCCATCAGAAGTGTATTACTATACTAGTGAAGTGTCTGTTCTTCAAAATGCATTTTCCTTAATGTTGTCACGTGGCAAATTTGCAAGATGGACTTGGAATGGTTGGGTCTTCATAAAAAAGCCTGAGTGAATGGGATCAAAGTCAGACACTTTGCAGCAAAGCTTAGAAACTCATTAGACAATTCAAGTCTCTCCTTTCCCTCTTCTTTTGCTTTTCATTGGGGATAACAGATATGAATAATTAACCTGCATATCTAACCGGGGAGTAAATGGTATTAACTGTTCTATTCTGCTTACTTTCTCTGAAAAGTGAACATGGTGGCAAGAAGGACCGAGAGAAGTTTATTAGGGTGTAAAGCAAGTTCTGTACTGAAAAGCACTCCGATCATAGTGGAACTGTCCTGGTTTGAAAGACAGGAATCTGCCAAGGAAGGCAGGAGCCCCCCTTTAGAATGGAAAATACAACCCCCTCCCCTCCG
>WUAM01000143.1:23205110-23220108 GCA_024336885.1 Actenoides hombroni
AGTTAATTAAAAGAACTGAGCTGAAAAGTAAAATTACTGAACAGAATTAGTTCTGTTCTCACTCAAACCAGGACAACACTAAAACCAATAACACAAAAAAAACCCATCCCTTCACTTAGCAAGTCTTTTTATACAGTTGCAAGTTCTTACTGCAACCCAGAACATGGTGTTGAAATTGAATTCCCTATTAATCCTCTGCTCTTTTCAGGTAATATCAACAGATGAAGGGAGATGTGAATGGTCCAACTTGATCCCACAGCTCAAAACCGCTTAGTAGCTGTGTTTCCCACAGTCTCTCTTCAAAGTGCTGACTCAAAGCTGAGACAATGCTAAGAGTGAAATTTTTTGGAGTGCTGCTCAAACTGGTCAGGGTGGCAACTAGTATTTGTGAATGAGGTGATGCAGAGAGATTAGATTTGAAATCAGACAAGGAGGTGGTAGTGGAGAAGAGGACAGGCTGGGAAAAAGGAGACTGGTCAGAAGGGGAGCTAATGCAGATAGTGCATTATGGTGGAGGAGAGAATAGCTGAAGAGAGGCTGAGATGATGTATCCAGAAAGCAGGCTAGGACTGAGTGAGATGGGTGCAGGTGCAACTATAACTGACAAGTTGAAAGAGAGACTGAGTAAGCAGAAGTAAAAAGGGGTAAGGAAAAAAGGGCTCAAGGTGAAATGGCAGAATGCTAACCTGTGGCTGCACGGTTTCTGAACCCTGAGTGGATGCCATTAACTAGAAGTATAAAGTGTGTTTGGTTTTATTCTTTTCTGTAACAACTTAGGAACACGTACCTTAAAAGCAGAACAGAAGTAAAACAGATATCAAATCTTCTTATGCTTCTTTCCTTCTTTAGTTGTAGTCAGTTTTGTAGCTTGCTTTGGAAGCTCTGAACTTTATTTTGAAAAAAAGCAAAACAACAAAACAAACAAACATACACCAAAAAAAAAACCCCAAAACAAACAAAAAACCTCACAACCAAACAAATACTTGTAAAACATTTATTTCTGTATATGTCAATATAAAATACTACTATGGTATTTGAAAATAGTTTGGATTGAACAGTTCCATTTTTCCTTCTTTATAGGAACATCATAAAAGATCAATTCCAAAAGATACTTGGAATCTTTTGTTAGACTTTGGAAATATGATTGCAGATGATATGTCCAACTATGATGAGGAAGGTAAGCAGTGCTTGAATGTCTTCAAAAATTGGTACAGCAGAATGAAAATACTGCTATAAATGAACAACAGAACGTGCTGCTACCTTCTGTCTTAATTTGTTTAGAGATTTAGCAGCAAATGTAGTGTCATACTGGTGCCAGAATGGTAATGCTAAGAAGGTTAACTAGTTTACTGTAATATTTAAATAGGAATAACTATACTGTTACACCATGATCTAGCACATGACAGTCTTGGTGAAACTGTATTTATTTTGTTTTTTGTACTAAAGTGCTGCTAACTGCCAGGAAATATATAATTTTTCTACTTGCAAGAATGGGTGTTTTTTTCACTAACCTAGAAGCAATTTATACTCTGTTACTAATCCTGCAAATCCTGTTTTGGAATGACTGTGTGCAGAAATGTTTCCTAAGTTATGACTGGCTCTGATAGGAATGCTATGCTTTGCTATCAACTGATGTTTATAAACTTTGTAGTGTGGATTTTTATGTTTTAAACATATTTTGTCTAAACTAAGAACTTTTTCTGCAAGAAGAGACTCAAGTACTTAATTTATTAGGTCCTTTTTTGAAGTGTTTATCTTGTCATGCATGTTAAAGGTAGACTAGGCCAGAAATGTCAAAATGAGCTTCTGATCCTTTGTATTTGGAGCCTACGCTGATTTATTGCCAAGAACAGCACATTCATTTCTGAATTGCTTGACTTCTCTCTAGGAGCGTGGCCTGTTCTTATAGATGATTTTGTGGAGTACGCACGACCAGTAGTCACGGGAGGAAAACGTAAAAGCTCCTAACCCCAGACTTGTCACTATGGACTAAACGTGCTCTCTGAACTGCATTAGGTAATGAAGATTTGTTGGCTGATAACTGTGCACGTTGTTGCTGGTTTCAGTGGTTGTGATGAGATTCTGGAGGCAAAACTGAAATTCTTCCTTTCTGCCTAAAGAAAACGACGACTCGTTCGTGGACGCTTCGAGAACAAACTCAGAAGATAGTCCAGGCTGTTTGTAGGCTGTTGGCTTCAATTATTGTACTGGTTGTATCATATAGGATGTAGATTTTGCATGATTTTATACTTTGGAGAAGTTTAACTAGAGGCCATTTTATTAAAGTTTTGACAGCACAGCATGCCATTCAGTTCATGATCCAAAGTGAACACCAGCAGTTACATAAATAAAACTGTATTATATTGTACTTATATTAAAAGCAGTATTTGTGGTATATAAATTAAATCCCTAAATAAAACTTATGCAGTATGTTGTATTTTTATAAAAGTTAGTTCCGAGGATCTGTCCTAATAGAGAACTGTAACGAAACAAAGAACCAGTTACACTGGTTTTTCACTTGTTGCCAAAATTTTAAATTTGTATTTTTAAGTCCTAGATGTATAGATTGATTACATCCAGCCTTTTGTTTCCTCCCACTGAGATGAGCTTCCTCTTCATTCTTGAAGTGCTTGGAGATGTAGCAGCATTGCTGAGGAAGGGCTGCTGCTCTGTGCTGTGTTGCAACTCCCCTCTTTTTTTATTAACCATTTTCAAGTAGACATTAAACAACCAAAGATGCTTTTATAATTCATGTTTGATTATCATAATTTCGTTAGTCTTCAATTAAGTGATTTATTTATTTTAAATAGTGAACTGGTGGGATATAACTTTTCATTTTATATGTAGCCTGAAACATATCATAAATTCTAGCTAAATGCAACATAGTTATGAATGCAGTTCCTGGCGCTTGCCATGGAAAATAAATGTCAATAAGCTCAAAGACTTAACTAGTTGGCTTCCACTTTGGAGAAACTGTAAGGAGCCTTTATATTAATTATGATGTGCATTCATGCCTCTGGATGTATTGTCCATTCTGGTTTATTTATTTAAGGGAAAAAAAGAATAACTTAATACAGTATCATTGATCTCAAGGCTAATGGAATTGGACTGGTTTTCACGAAATCTGAATTTCTTCTGTCATTTGTTTCTCCCCTTTCACCAGCCAGCAATCTAAAGCATATAGGGGTCTGTCTCCTCTTTCTCGAGTGTCTTCCAATGCCTAAGCACAAAAATGTTTTACCAGAAACTATTCAATACATCTTCACCCAGGGCTCTTTTAAATGCTACCTCATCAGAATGAGTTTGTCATAGCCACTGTAGAAGTTTGCTAATGATTTGTGAAAGAGTGTGTACAGCTCTGACTAATAGCTTTTCTGTAATTAGACCTGAGTAGATGTAAGAATTTTGGAGAAAATAGTGCATTAAGCTATATAATTTATATCTGTTTGGATCACATCAGGTCATTTAAGTATTGCATGACAGCATACTATTTTATTTTGTAGTTGTGAGGCTATAAAAGCTTACAATATTATCTTAAACTCTAATATTTAGAGTTTTATCTAAGCAGTCAGCTCTTATTTGTCAGTGGAGCCTACAGGAAGAAATGTTCATGCTGCGTATAGAAGGATGACCTTCATTCTTCCACTTGAGAGAATTTCAGTTGTGTGTGATGTTTAACAAGCAGGATTAGGACAAATTTAAACAAATGAGCAAATTTTCTGTTAATAAGAATATAGCATGCGAGTTACAAATGCCCCATAAGTGATTTATTGGTAGTCTTTTTCCCCAAAGGCAGTATTTGTAACCATTAGATCTTGCATGGAAGCCAGCAGGTGTCAGTGTCCCAGCCTTCAGCTGCCTCTCTCTCCTCAGTGGAGTTAGAGAGTAATATTAAGCCAAATTATTACTTTCTGACTGCATTTTTTTAGAAGGGTATTTGTGTACGTTAGTCCAGGTATTCTACAGAAGTAATTAGAGATTTAAAAACAGTATTATGCTCTTTTTAATCATTCATTTGCCTACTTTTTCTTCCCAAAATGAGCCGTTTCTCTGTCTGTCCTATAAACTTTGGAGAATATGTAGCATCTTGTAAGATAAAGTGCATTTATCCAGCCAAAAGCAGTGGATTGCTTGTTATTCACACAATTGCCACTTAAGATATATAGCTATAATATAACTGACCAGAAGTAGTTTAATCTATGGGTATGTGATATAACTGAGTAGTTTCATAGCACTAGAATTTGTGAAGCATTTGTTCATGCTAAGAACTCCTTCAGCTCAACCTGATGGAAAAAAAAAAAAACCACCTACCTTTTAAAATAAACAGAACATAAACATTGCACATGGGTTCAGGTTTTTTGCCTTGTTGCTCTGAGGAAGGAGGGTGGTTAGCACAGTATTCAGTTTCTATACATACACATACATTCACTTACTCTTAAGCCTCATTTCTTGTGAGGATTCTTCATGGAAGACATTTTCCAACAGAAGAAGACTGGGTAAAATGCTCTCAAGAGAGGAGTTGCTCCTTATCAGCCAGCTTCCTAGACATAGTACACTTTTTCTTTTGTTCTACCTGCTCTTCTTCTACCCATTTCAAACCACATAAGCCTTTTACATTCCCATAAATGATAGTATGCAGTAATCCCTCGATCAGAAATAGAAATGTTAACAAATATCTTTCAAATTATAAGTTCCTGATGTATTTTAATAATTTGCTGCAGTCCGGAGTTTCACTTTGCAGGGCACTCTGCCTTGCTTTTTAGGTAAGCTGTTACAGTGGTCACCCCCAGGCTGATCAATTTATAATCAGAAATGGTACAGATGTCTTCAAGTTGTTCAGTGCATACAGTATTAGTTCCTAGACATGCTGTATGTATTTTTAAACTTGGTGCCAAGTTGTTTGGTTTTACATCCTAGAGCATTTGAAACTGAGCCACGGGATTTGTACTTGCCAATTCTAAATTTAAATGTAATTTATCATGTATGTCATTGCTGAGGAGAGCAAACCTGCAGGCATCTGCTCATTCAATGCACCTGAGAGATTTGCTGCTGAGTAAGCTGCACGTGTGTAAATTTTGTGGCAATGGAAAAAGGAATAAATGGACTGTCAAAGGATTGAAGTCAGTCATGTGAGATGTCTCCTGTGTTTTGTCTTTCTGCTTTGGAAGCCTTGCAAGGGCCAGCAAGTGGGTTTTCTGGTTAATGTATTACATTCTTGCATCACTATTCCATCGGTCAGAAGAGGGCAAAGATGTAACTCCTTATTTTTGAGCGGTTATAATAAATGTGGTTTGCTCATCTGTGCCACCTTTAAGCTTTCAAGAAGCTCACTGTGTTTAGCTCCAGGGCTACATCTGTTCCATGTACCTGCCAGCAACCAAACTCCCTGCAATTTGTGTCAGTAGTTTTTACTGGCAACGAGAGGTGTAATTGCAGGGAAGTCTTGTTCAGTTCTAGGCTCTGAGCTCTGTAAGAGAAGCAGCACGCTCAGAAGTCCATGCAGAGACCTTCAGAGGTATGTACTCAACCGTTCTTACTCATTTTGATTTAAACTTTCAGAAGAGAATTAAGTTGTCCTCTGTACTTCCAGCTGGCACCCCTCTCCCGTGGTTTCAGCAGCTGCTGGGAGCTGTGGTATTGCACAAGTCTTCCCCTAGAACAGCAAAACTGCTGGTGCTGATACTCGAACCAGGGCAAGCTCTTTCCCCTTTGAGTGTCAGCACCAGTAGCTTCCCTCAGCTGATGCCAGCCAGCGTCTGGCACACCAAAAGGCACAGCCCTTCTGAAAGGGAAAAAGTGTAATATTTTACAGCCATGAGAACTTTAAAAAGAAATACTCAACAAAATGTGTTTCCTGACCTTTGCCTGGTACCCAGTATTCTGGGTAGGATTAGGTGGGGGCGATACACCTCCAAAATGGGCTTTTTTGTTATGAAGTGTTAACAGAGGGGTCTGCAACTGCAGCTACCTCTGCAAACACATGCAGAAAATCCTGAATTTCAGACAAGTGGGTACAATGTTCATCCCTTCATGAGAAAGGCCTGAGGAGGCTTAGGGGCATTCAGGTTTTGACTGAGTAAAATTGTTGGGAAACTTTCTCTCGTCGGTGCGTATACTTGACAAATTCCCATGTGTTTTTTTCTTGTGCCTCTTTTACAAGCAGTGAAATACTCTGTGTTGTTAGGCAGATCCTATAGGCTTCATGTCACGACATAGGATTTCTGTCAAGAGGATAAAGAAGAAAGAAGTCCATGCTGTGGTTTTAAACACATTTTTTCCTTTACAGCAGTGGTGTAAAGCAGTATGGAAATGATTCATCCCCACTCAATTAAGTAAAACCAGCCTGTTTTTTCCTGATCTCAGGAATTATAGAACACTATTGTTATTATCATTTTAGGGAATGATAATAAAAGAAATGCTCCTGTAGCCAAAGCGAAATCCTCCACTGAAGTGGCAAAGATGCAGCTCTGGCAAGTCTGACACACACTTGCTATCAGCCCTACTTTTCCAGGTTATGGCTCTACATCCTTTGGATGCATGAACTTGGAATCAAGAGCATTTCTCTGCTGAGTGTCTTTGAATGGCAGAAGCATCGCTCACTTGTGGGTCAATTACTTGGGGTGTAGTCTCCTTTAGCTTAAAATGATGGAGGGCTTGTGTTGACAGATTTCCATTCGCCAGTTCATTTATTCGTAAAAGACAACGGTGCCTGTATAGCCCAAGAACCTTCTCCTGGGCAGTGGAGGTCATGGATTTGCATCCCCTGGGGTGGAGGAGGCAGGAGGAGCCACGTCTGCTGAATTCATGCTTTCATGTTCTCATACAGGACTTCAAATGCACTCGAGCTGAAACAACAGCCTGTTGCCACCAACACAAACATTTTCTCTGTCCTACCTTTCCATTCCTTTTTTTCTGAGTTTCCCCGTCTGAAATCAGTCACGTAGACTAGTGAGAGGACACTAAAGCTACATTATTACCTCGTTTAATGTTTGCCAAACATTTTTTGTCAACCCTACTTTTTTTTCTTTTCCCTATTGTGAGTACATATGCTAACAGAATACTATTCATCTTACTGGAGTTACTGTATTTTGGCTGTTTAAGACATTCAAGTATGATGTTTTACAAATACTTGTCTCCTTGGGGGGGATGAGGGGTAGATATCAGTGTGCCTAACCTACCTCTGCCCACAAAGCTCATAGTGGCTGGAAGTACCACATGGAAAGGAAATCATGTGCACTCAACAAATTAAATAAAAACTAAGTTCTTTGTTGTGTGTTCTGTTTCGCAGAGTTGAAAAATAGAACTTCCCTCAACTTTTATCTGTGTTTTCATTATAGCTTTATTTCTAAAGCCGAAGATTTTATTCCTAATTTGGGTTGTGTTGAGAGCAGCCAAGTGTGCATACAACAGGGTAAAGTTCATGGGAGGCAAAAGGGGCAGTGCAACTGCCAGCCACATTCAGAAGGAAGAGATAAATGGAAAACTAAGAATAGCTTTGCCCATTTTCAGGAAGGAACCTTCCATCTGATGAGGCCTTTACTAGCTCTTCACGGTGCTTCAGCAGGTGCTTTCTCTTGTCCTTGCTTTGCAAGTTCAAATTCCTACGTGCTTCCAAATCGTATTGCTCTCTGGGAGTGGAGAAGAGGTGGGTGCCACAGAAGGGGTCATAGACCTGTGAGAGAGACAAGAGACATCAGCATGCCTGGTCTGGCTTTTTTAGGTGACCTTAGCCTTAGCGTTCCATTTTGGGTGTTCTCGTTCAGACACCCAGAACCTGGGGTAACTCTGACAGTGCAGGGGTCTGTCCACAGCCCTGCCATGGAACATTTGGCCCTGCGTCTCCTCTGGTCACTACATAATGCCCCTGGTATCCTAAGGAATAATTGTCCTGGGTTTTTTTGTTTGCTTTTTCAATGCAGAGTTGTTCATTCCTAGCAATGAAGACACACCCTCAGTGTCCTGTTCTTAACACTCAGCACTTCTGTTACCCAAGACCTAATCTTTAAAACAAAAGTGTAACTAACAGAGGCTGCTTTCACCTCTTTGGCACCCAGCTTCTTATAATGTAGGATAGGGATGGCAATGCTTATGTGTGTTCTGAAACTGCATTAAGGTTTCTTGAGAAGTACAGTGGTATTTCTACACACATCAATAGCTTAGTCCATGATTAACTGCTTATTGCTCTGGGTGACAGGAGGATGCATCCCTTACACTTCTGGCCTTTTCCATCCGAATAGCAATCAATATTGCTTCCTGAAAAAAAACCAACAAAGAAAAACAAAGACTTTTCCCAGGTATCCTTATCAAAATCACAGTCAAGCCCAATCAAAGCTTTCTGCTTATCTACCTAAGTTTACACTTACAGTTTTATTTCTAGCTGTAAAGTAGCAGCAATTTGTGAGTCTCTAGGACAGCATCGATGGTGACTTGGAACGATGATCTAAATCAGTCTCATTGAAGCCTATGCAGAAACGTGTTTGTGGGCAAAATATGTTTAAAAAGCTGCCAGACTGCAGGGCCCCTCTTTGCACTGCATGCCAGAAGCACAGAATAAAACCACAGTAACAGAATGAGGGACGTAATTGCACAAGTATCAAGCTGGAAAGGATGGTATTAATAAATCTTGGTTTGTACTGAGATTTCATCATACATGAATTTTCTTAGACTCACAAGATGCCGTTTAAATACATCTTTCAAAATAGCTTCCTTCCAGAGTCCAAATGTGGGCAGCACCTGAGCTCGGCCTTAGGAAAAAGTCACTCTCTGCCAGGGAATAAGAGGCACGGGACTGAGGTTGGTATTTTGCTCAGTGTTTATCCAGGCATACAATGAATTAGCAAAACATGATTGTAATCTGTAGAATGGAGCAAGAAAGCTGTTGACAAAACATCACCGTAGAACTTAATTAGAAATGAGAGAGGTAGTCTGCATTTGACCAGATTTCTTACTGCCTAGTCCTTCATTCTAGTTTATACAGAGCTTGGAAGCTCCTTTTATCACAGGCTTTCCTTCTGACTGGTGGTCCCTGAAAGGGAGCTTGACTCCAGAATGTCAGAAATGGGCAGGAAAATATATTAATTTGCAAGTTATTAAATAAATAAACACCCCTGTAGAGACATCTGTTTTTCTGGGTGTAGAGTTACTTATGCTGGGTAGGGCTAAGCATTTTCTGGCTTGCTTTACACTGGGTTGCAGAAACAAGGCGTTTGCACTTCGCTTTGCAAGTCCACTCTTGTGATTTCATTGAACGAAGCCCCTGCAAAATCCCCGGGTTATGAAATATTTCCTCTCTGCTGGGTCCTGGACAAGAGATGGCATCTGCTGAGCCCGAAAAGGAAGTACTTGCCTTATAGAGAGAGCTCCCAGTGTGACACAATGGCTGATATAAAGTGTCAGGGCAGCTGAGCCGAAGGCAAAGGAACAAAGAAAGATCAAGATTTGGTGGCTGTCTCGGACAAAAGGAAAGTGGAAAGTGTCTCAGGGATGGATAAATTTAAGGCTGCGCTTGTGCTGGCTGGGGTAGGGGATGCTCTCGGTTACCGCAATTTCTCCCGAGAAAACAATGCCTTAGGTGCAAAAATCCAGCAGGAGCTGAAGGAAATTGGAGGGCTTGAGAACCTGGTGATCTCTCCCGACAAGTGGCCAGTAAGTGACAACACGCTCATGCACATGGCTACTGCAGAGGCTGTCATCACAGGTAGGTACGACGGGACGAGCGAACGCAGTCTAGAAAGGAACGAAACGGTTGAGCTGCTGCATTTCTTAGAACAAGCCTGAGTGCTGGGGAAATCATGAGAAAGCATGTCAGAAGTGCTGCTTATATGAATGACAACGTGCATTAGCTTGTCTCCTCCATGAGCGTAATCCTGTGACCATCACACAAACTGGGGAGTTTTGATTTCTGGAGTACAGAGGGGCTCTCCTTACATTTTCCCTGGGTTTATACACTTGGTTAAAGCTTAAAAACTAAAACCACACGTCCAGCATAACAAAAATATTTGCTAAGTAAATTATCTGTATGCTGGAATGCGTCAGGGGATAATATAGCTACTAGAGATTCTTCTGTCAAAGATAAGAACTCTTCTAAGTGCATTTTTAACACGTTTGTGTGCGGAACTCCAGACTGGAGTAGAGTCACCTTAATACTTGTTTCAGGCTAAAATCATTAGTGCTGTCTTCTCTTTGCTGGCTCTCAGACAAAAGGTTGCCCCTGCAAGGCTAGAAAAGGAACAACTTACTTTATAAGGACAGCTCTGTGTCTTTAGTGCAGAAAATATTCTAACATACTGTATTTATAATGTAATCTGTCGTAATAGTGGAAGTTATGAATATATGTCTTCTAAAATTGCAATAGTTTGAGAGAGAGCATTTGGTTTTTCTTAAGGTAGGATTAGATATGATGACATTTCTACTGACACTTTATCCATTGAACTAGAGCTTTCTAAGACTGTCAAGATCGTCATCAAAAGTCCACCAGAAGACAGTGACCATTCAGCAGTATTTTGCACTTTCAGAATGAATCAATATTTTTAATCTCTATAAAAATACTCCCCATTTTTCTTAAAAAGCCTAACACTGGATAATTAACGGTAGCAGAAGCTCACAATGTAGCTAACTATTCTTCACGTCAATGAAATTTCCCTTGTGCTTCTGTTTCCCTACTTTATCTGCCTGCTTCCAATCTGCTCTAAATTTAGTAGCTAGAGATCAGTTCAAGAGTGTGTTGGACACTTCATACTTGGCTATTAGCTAACCAATGGTTTAAGGGGTAGCTAATACACTAAAGATAAGGGCAAGATGTCAGTCCATCAAGAAAAAAAGATGACTAACATATTTCTGAATATAGGCTATGATTAAATAGGTATCATATGTTTCTTGCTTATTGAACTCTCTAAAACCATAGCTTCTGGGTAATCAAGCCAGTCAGACTAATAGTACGATAATAAATCTTATTTCTTAAATATAGCAGGAGCACTGTGGTTCTAAAGAAAATGTCTCAGGCAGAATTCCCTTTGGCTGTGTTTTTTCTACACTCTAATTTCTTTGGTCTGATTAAACAAGCTTTTTAAAGAGATGCTTTTATGGGCTGGTGAGTAAAGCAACAAGCTGGAGTGGGGAATTTTAGTACAAAATCTTTGTTTCATAGTGACATTAGTGAACAGGGGAAAACATGTTCATCTCTCTGCTTCCCACAAAGAAAAGAGAATGCTCCTGCCCACAGCAGTGTCTTCTCCTGGCAAGGGGAATGGAAAAAAGCCACTGGGCTCGCTCATGGCCCAGCCTGGACGCTGAATCAGAATGAAGCTAAAGAAGGTGAACGTGGGACCTTGAGGCTGAAGGCAGCTGCCACTGGCCCAAGGGACCTGCCTTTCTTGTGTAGCTGGGAGCCCTCACTGCTGTGTAGACTGAGATTTTGAAGAGCATTTTGAATGCCTAGAACATTAACAGACAAAGAAATAAAAAATAGCAACAGTTAAAAAAAGAGGGAGGATATGCAATAAAAATATTCCTGTCCCTCACTGCCGGCTGTAGGCAGCATCCCCTTGGTGCAGACCTCCAGGTACAGGAGGGATGTTTGCAGGCCGAGATGGACATAACAAGGGCTTAGGTTCGCCAGGAAGTCCCATTGCCAGGGCACTGCCACTGGGGGAGCTCCCAGCCTGAGGCTGGAGATTTGTGTTAAAAGATGATGGCAGTTCTCACCCAAGGAAGCAGTTTTGGGCAGCACTTTACCAGCTGCATGGAGGACATCCCAGGAGAGTGACAGAATCATCATAGAATCATAGAATGGTTTGGGTTGGATGGGACCTTAAAGATCATCTAGTTGCAACACCCCTTGCCATGGGCAGGGACACCTTTCACTGGATCAGGTTGCTCAGAGCCCCATTCAACCTGGCCTTGAACACCTCTAGGGATGGGGCATCCACAACTTAGCTGGGCAAGAATTTCTTCCTATATCTAACCTAAATCTACCCTCTTTCCCTTTAAAGCCATTACCCATTGTCCTATCACTACATTCTGGTAGACAGTGCCTCCCGAGCTTTCTTGGAGGCCCTCTTTAAGTACTGAAAGGCCACAATAAGGTCTCTCTGAAGCCTTCTCTTCTCCAGTCTGAACAGACCTAACTCTCAGCCTGTCCTCACAGTATAGGTGCTCCAGACCCCCGGTCATTTTCATGGCCCTCCTCTGGACCTGCTCAAGCAGCTTCATGTCCTTCTTGTGCTGGGTGCCCCAGATCTGGACGCAGTACTCCAGAGTCTCACAAGAGCAGAGGGAGAACTGTCTCCCTCAACCTGCTGGTCACACTTCTCTTGATGCAGCCCAGGATGTGACTGGTTTTCTGGGCTGCGAGTGCACATTGATGGCTCATATTCAATCTTTCATCCACCGACACCACCAGATCCTTTTCTTCAGGCCTGCTTTCAATCCAGTCATCACTCAGCCTGTATTTGTGTTTGAGATTGCCCTGACCCATGTGCAGGACTGTGCTGCACTCGGCATTCTCGGACTTGATGAGGTTTGCACAGGTCCACTCCTCAAGCCTGTCAAGGTCCCTCTGGATGGCATCCCTTCCTTCCAGCATGTTCACCACACCACACAGCTTGGTGTCATTGGTGAACTTGCTGAGGGTGCACAATCCCACTGCCCATGTCACTGACAAAGATGCAAAGATGTTAAACTGCTCTTGTTCCAGTATCAACCCCTGAAGAATGCCACTCATCACTGGTCTCCGTTTGGACACTGAGGCGTTGACAGCAACTCTTTGAGTGCAACCATCTAGCCAATTCCTTACCCACTGAGCAGTCCACCCAACAAATCTATGTCTTTCCTGTTTAGAGACAAGGATGTCATGCAGGCAGCATCAAAAGCTTTGCAAAAGTCCAGGTAGATGACATCACTTGCTCAGTGGCCAGAAGCAGTGGGGGCTGTGGGCACTGCTGCAGCCTAAGCTGGTGGTCCCCAAATCCACCATGTGCACAGACTGAAAGCTTGATCTGACAATGAAGGATAAACGGAATATCAGCTTCCAGCAGGAATCTGTCCCATAAGGGAGGGATGAGAACAGCATCATTAAAAGCAGGACAACTATCCCTGCAGCAAGAAAAGCCTTTTCTTCTCTGATAGAGAAACAGGCTTAAAAAAACATAAAGTTCCCTTTCTAAAGGAAGAACCTGTCCTATTGACTTGATGGCTGAGGCAGCATCCTGGCTCCAAATGTGGGAACTGTGGTGGGCTTGGGCAGCCCAGAGGTGCTGGACCACAGGGGCTCACTCTGGCTCTGGGGACAAGGTTTCTGCAGAAGCTGCCAGGTGGTAAACACTTCTCCTGGCTCCAATCCAGATAAACTGACACCTGATTCCTAAATCTGGAAAGAATTGGAATCTTGAAAGTATCTTGTTTCTTTAGGGTTGTATGTGAGACAGACAGTGTAACTAACAGGGTATTTTTTAATGTGAAAGAAGGGGAATCCTGGTTTTACACTGCATCTTCACTCACCTGTCTGCAAAACTGGTACTTTTGAGTGGCTCTGGCTTACAAGGCTCCAGACTTTCTGTTAAACTGAACCTCTTCCGTGGGTTTCAAGAAATCTCCAATCTTTGACAAAATGAAGATATTTTTAGAAAAAACTTCCCCTGCTGTGTTATTCAATCTGTGCACCAAACCAAGCATTAAACAGGGTTTCTCTAAGTGTGTAGAAAAGGTATAAATGGACAAATCCCAACGGCTGCCTCGATTCCCACCGATTCCACAACTGTAGTAGATGCCAATGGAAGAGCTGAGGGCAGGGATCTTCAAGCCCAGCAAAACAAAACAAAACAGTGGCTGAGAGAAGCAGCTCGACTGAAGAAACTGTATGGTTAACAGGGGGCACCTTCCCCCTTAGGCAAGACTGTAGGTCTTGGCAAAAATCTTCAATAAACAGGTTTTGTTGATGAACTTACTCCCGAAAGAAATTTATCTGCTGGAAATACTACAGACTGTAGGGTGTTACTATTCTTACTGATCTTTAGAATATTTTTTATAAAAGCTTGCTGTTCTGGTTACTGTACTGACAAAATATTGGGACTCGTGCATGAAAGTCCTACAAATTTCAGACAAAATAAATATAAAACACAGATTAAAAGACAGTCACTAACTTGCTTTTGCTTGTAATCACAAATATCTCATTTTAATGATTCAGTAGTCAGATAAAAACTGGACTTTCATTTTTAAATTGGATTTGTGTCTGTAAGTGGCTGCAAAGGCATGGACTGAGCCAGGCACAGCTGGCTCCATGTGCACACCCAGTCCCCACGGTAGCAATGCACCTCTGTAAATACTTCACACCACAGAGTCTAAATAAAGCCCCTGAGCAGCTACTGTTGCCGAATAGAATGCCTTCATCTTTCCAATTAAAGGAATTAAAAGTGGAAAGGGAAGCATGAAAAGAAGAGAACAGAGAGATGAGCCTGTTCTCACTCCATCCCACTCTCATGGTGTGTAAAAATGTGTTGACAGTGGCACCAGAAACACAACTCGGTGTATTGGAAATGGCAATAGGAACATTTCTTAAAAGCATAGGGAGCTTGCTGGTTTGTTTTCAGTGCTGCCTTCACACAGCAACCTTCTCTTCCATCCTCTGAGCAGATTACTGGTGTTTAGAAGACCTGTACCGGGAGCTGGTAAAACGCTACGTGGATGCTATTGACAAGCTCTCGGGGAGGCGGCCAGACCCCGCTACCATCGAAGGTTGCAGAGAATTAAAACCAGACAACTACCTTCTGGCTTGGCACACACCGTTCAATGAAAAGGGTAAGGTACCACTTCCCATTTAGAGATCTTGGCTTGAATAATGCATGTTTCCAGCGTCTGTGGCTACGTGGAAATTGTTTCCTCTTCCCCTCCCACCCCCCCGGCATCAAAGGCTACTACCCCTGAAACATTTCCATGTTTGCTTGAGGATGGCAAGAGATCTGCCAGGAATTCCTTCTGTAGGGCACTATGTCCTCTCGTAAAT
>WUAM01000143.1:23239342-23261940 GCA_024336885.1 Actenoides hombroni
TTCTTTTTTTTCTTTCCCTTTTTCTTTTTTTTTTTTTTTCTTTTTTTTTTTTTTCTTTCCCTTTTTCTTTTCTTTTTTCTTTCCCTTTTTCTTTTTCTTTGTCTTACAAATTTTATTTTTTTATTTTTTCAAGAAAACCATCAAACAATTCAGTTAAAATTTGCATGCAGCAGACAAAGTAAACAGTAGGTCCCAGTGAAGGAGACTCTGATACCTCCGCAGCAGCACAGGTGCAAATCTGGAATCCTCAATGAAATAACACAGAATAAGTCAGTGCAGAATTTGTCCCCAGTGTTTAACCTTATGTTTTACCTCCTAAGTTCAGAAATTGAGGTCTACATTTCTCAGCTCAACTGTGAGTGACTGCCTACATGGTGTTGGTTTCTCCTATCTTTCTCCAGCTGCTGAACTGCATTTTAAAAAGATAGCTAAAAATACATAAGTACTTTCCTACCCCTTTTTCCATGTAAGCCCTTGCTGGAACCGTCACTGGGATGTTATATGGCAGAAAGAGGAGCAGGTGATGCCTGTCGTTATGAATAGCAGCCTGCATGACAATAGCCATATGAAAAGGTTTTCCATACCATGAGCTACTTCACACGCTGTTGTTTTAACATGTTTTCTCTTAGCAGCTTCGCAAGGTGCTTTCTTGTTTGCTTTGGAGATACGTTAAACCAAAAGGAGTATTTGAGTCAGTAGCTGTTGATTTAAGAGAATACCAATATTTTTTGAAAAACATCCCTTCTAGTTTAGAATACCTCTAACATACCTGTGATAAATTCAGCAATAGAGAAAACAGAGGAATATATCCTGCAGAAAGCAGGATTTTCTCTAGTGCTTTAGTTTTCCTCTTTCTTTAGGGGAAAAAAAAAAAAAAAAAAAAAAAGGAGAGCATTCCTAACTGTTTCCACTTTACCTTCTGCCCAGACTAGGGAGGACCAAGTTTTCTTTCAGAGACAAATAAAATAATCTCATTTAAAAGGTGATTCCCAAAGATTGAACCTATAAAGCACCATTTCTTCAGCTGTAGAGGTGAGCCGCATGTTGCCATCATTTCACTGCAAACACTATAGAGGCCTGTGCATTGACCTGAGCAGGCAGAGCTGCTCCTGCTTCCCTTCCTTACCTAGAGACAGGTCATGGATCAAACACCTCACAGAACCATGTAGCAATGGGATTCCCAGGGATGAGGGGCCCACGGGATGCAGAACCAGCTCGTGGCGGTTTCCCCAGAGAAAATCAACAGCAAGTCAAAGCAATCCATCAAGTTCTGTCAGCTTCTGCAAGTTGGACAGTGTTTGCCACCCTTTTTCCTGTATTTTGATGAAGTTTCATTAGTGCTGCCTCTGCCTGCCCATGCACCATCCTGAGTAGCAAACAGTCCCCTGCGTTGACAGGGTGTGCAAAATGCTAGTCAGATATTTAACATGTAATTCAGGGTGTTGGTGCAGGAGGGTGTGGGCAGGGCTGGGGGAGAGTGTTGGCTCCTCTCCCTCTGCTGCAGCACTTCAGCTCTTCTCTGCTCCACTGCAACACGGCAATGTCCACTGCCGAGGTTTCCCTGAGGCAGGCCAACCAGCAGGATAGGGTTGCACTGCTGCCTGTTAGCATATCAGGCTGTTGCCACTTTGATGCTGCCATGATAAGTGTCACCGAAGACCCCATAAATAAGTAACTAAGCTGCCTGTCTTATGCGTCTAAGTATCTGTGGGCCAAGAAGAGAGGAAACCTTCAGAGGTGGCCTCGCCTCCTCTGGAGGTCCGAGTGAGTTGCACTCCAGAGACTGAAAAACGTTCAGTAGCACTTCCAGAAACCAGCAGCACATTGAAGAAGCATCATTAACATTAAAACCAGTGAAAAACAGTGTCTTGAGAGGAGGAGAAGGGTGTGGAGGCTGAAATCTAAGGCCATTTCACAACATCAGGAAGGAGCCCAAGTATCTACCTTGTCATATGACATAGCTCACACCACTGGGAACTGAATACTCCTGGCATGGGGATCCCTCTGTGTTTGAGGGGTACTTACCTGGTTCCTTCTGGCTATAGGTGGGACTAGAGGTGACTATCTGTAGTTGATATAGAGGTAACTGTATTCCATTGGTAGGTCACATAGTTGAAGAATAGCAGGATGCTATTTGGGAAAAGGCGGTGAAGAAATACTAGGGATGATGTCTCAGCCTCTTGAAAATGGTGGTCATGCTCCCAAACCTGAGAAACCCTCTGACTTTGCTCTCCTTCCCCAAGGAAGAAGCATTGTGTTTTCCAAACACTGGGACAATGCAGAAGCATCACTATCCACATTTTCTCTTGTGATCTCAGTAATAGTGTCATTGTACCACAACCCTTCCACAGAACACACTTCATATTTACATGGTCATGATGCTGGTTTGCAGATGAGGTCAGTTTGGAAGAACTGAAGATATCCTAAATAGATGCCATAGCTTTTTGCACATTTTCTGCTGCTTGTTGGTGAATACGGATCAAACACAATCCATGCAGCATGTATTGGTACTTAAGGCAATGCAGTATTCACACAAATGCTACATTTTGAACAGCATCCTATAAGAACATTCAAATGTAAAAAAGGAAAACCCTGAACAGAGCTCACTAGTAATGTATTTTAATTAAGCTGTTTGAATTTTAGCTCATAATTTAATAATTATTGTGTGTATTCCTTGCAGAGAGGGTCTGATCTTCTTCCTTTCACAATCAGTAGTAGTTTGGCTATGCTGACCTCACCGAAAGCAGGACTAGTCCAAATGTGGCCATTTGTTGTGTCTAAAGTAGTCTGGAGGGGAGAGCTGAGCAAAGCATCTGTTTCCACTGCTGTTCTTAGAGACCAAAGATGACCCTAAATCACGCTGGCTGATGGTTCCACATATGTTTCCAAATACACAAGGCTCTTCTTAGGGAGGAAAGGAGCAATCTTCTGCCATGGCAAGCCTTCAGCCAAAATATCAACAGACTAGCTATAGGAGAGAGAGTGAACCGGAGTATTTTTAGCCAATTATACCCTGAATCCTGTCTTTGTCTTTATTCTGAAAATTCCCATAGTAGTGACAAACAGGAATCTTGCTGTAACATGGGAGCCTTGTCTCACAGGCCGTGGGCACTTCAGCAGGGAAAGGGTGGGTGTTACCACATCAGGCACGTGGGATCGTGCACCTGTGCCGTGCTGAAATGTGGTTATTCCCAATTAAAACCTACAAAGTATTGTTTGTCACATTAGGCATGAGCCAGTTGTCACACTTTTTTCTTTTATTGGCCTTTAAAAATATCTACAAAGTCATTATAAATAGACCTTATTCCATTCAAGATGACAACTTCATCTCACTGCTGAGGGATGTAATTTTCAATATGTGCACTTGAAATGCAGCCAAGTGGAATCCAAATGTCACGACCCATCTGGAGGAGGACCAGCCCCCCACTTTGCAAACAGTTTCCATAATATTTCGAGGGGGGGGGCAGGTCTAATTCCCTTCAGAGTCTGGGGTACCAGCTGCTGGGTTACAGCAGGGCCTTCCCCAACCGTTGGAGGCTGACAGTCTCTAAGGGATGAGCCTCTTTGCAGCTTTCTTCATTTTTTTGCACGTAAGTTTAATTTAAAGATTTTTTTTTATCCCACTTCTACTCATAAAAATTAATCCCCTCCTGGTATGCAGGCTGCATTCTGTTCATGAAGCTATTTCCCTGCACGGTGAAGTAATCTTCCAGCTTTTCGTGGTGTCAGAAAGCCGACACCTCTTGCTTTTTTCCTTCCTAGCCCCATCTATTGTTATGGATTTCGTGCTCCAGCTTTTGTGCCGAGTTCAGTATTTTATTTAGTAACTGATCCACACCAATTAAAGCATTGACTAAATCCCCAGCTGTCCAAGGGCCTGATTCTTCAAACTCAAGGATAGGTCCAACATATGAACTTTCTTCCTCCAGATTAAAGGGAGTTCTAGTCAAGGGACATTGCCAGGGCTGCTGTTGTTGTGGTGCAACCCTTTACAAAGAAGATTTAAGAGCATAGTCCTGATGTGGGATTTGAATGCTATCAAAAAGCAAATAATGCAGATTCTGTGGGTCAGGGGTTTTTTTTAATACTGGAGAGGTGCCTACTGACTTCTAACCCGTACCAATAGCAAAAACTATCAGTGGCACGTTTGTGCTTCTCAGCCTTGTTGTTTGTTTGGGGTTTTTTTAATGGTTTCAGTCTGTTTTTATAACACAGAGGCAGAACCGTGTTTTCTTGGTAACAGTGTCCTCTTCGTGTTTATCTTTGCCTACGCTTTACCTAGCAGGAGAGGAAAACACCTTCAATGTTGCCCTCGCCTTAGGACACGGTAATACTAAATGAGTGAGGAGTGCACAGAGGAGATATGGTCACCCCAGTTAGCATTGCTTGCTTTCCTAAGAGCTTCCGCTGGCTACAAAACACAGAAGAAGGAGCCAACAATGCTGTGTGGGACTGTGTGAAGCCCTGTGGCTCCTGCCACACCATGCCTCATGAAGCTTGTAAAGCACTTTGCATGTTTTTTAACCTGCCACTAATGACAACTCTCTTGAGAGGTTCTAGATCAAGGCATTTTTTTTCCCATTTTACGTGCAGCAGCATGCTATTAAAGCAAAATAAGGAGGTAGAGACAATGTTGATGACTTGAAAAGAACATTCGTGTTTTCTCTTGCACAGCACCAAAAGCACACGCTTTTGCGGAGATGATAAGATGCTGGTAGACCCTTTGGTGCTGAAGAAGAAGCTCAATAGGATGGCAACAGAGCAAGGGGCCTTTGCGGTTCTCAGCAGCCTGCTGCTGTACGTCACGGAGCTCGCAGCCAGTGATCCGCAGCTCAGCAACAAGAGGACAAAATGGGCAGAAGGTAAAGAAAACAAGGTGAGTTATAACCAGCAGTGTCCAGATCCAAACAGGGGCCAGTATCCAACCAGATTTCAGCTCTTGCGGTCCAGATTTCTAAACAACAATCGCGAGCCATACACAAAAAAAAGAAGAGAGGTTGGCAAATTGGTCATTAAAGAGAAGCTGGGGGTAAACAGGGCTGGTAGCAAGATGGACAGAAGCAGAGACAGGAAAGGAGATGGAAAAGCAGCGGAGGAGGATGCAGGCACGGTGCTCAGTGAAAGGGCCAGACGGACCTGCATGAGTGGGAAAAACACAGTGAAGAACATCCTGAAGAAATTCTTAGCTGCCGAAGAAAAAGAAAAGGAGAAGCCTCCCAGCTGGAAAAAGAAGGAGCCAAACAGTGGTTTGCCAAAAATAGTCAACAAGAGTTCGGTCCTGTCCAAACTGAAGGAGAAGTTTGAACAAAGTGCTCTCTGCTCAGCTGCAGAGGTGAAAGCATCACTCTTGAGCAAAGGTGAGAAAAAGACTAAAAATTTCCCAAGCAGAAAAACTATTCGTAAGCCAGAGGTCAGAGTGCTGCGCATGGCAGCGATGACAGCCATGGGTATAAGCACTCCAGCGTCCCAATATTTAGTGTGCTCCACAGTCCCAGTGCCCAAACTCAGCATCGCTACCAAAATTAACCATCCTTGGAGCTGGTCAAAAAATAATGCCGCAAAGCAGCCTTTCAGTCACGATGCAGCACAGAAGGGAAGTGGGGAGTCAAGCAGAGAGTCTGGAGAGAACAAAATGCCAGCAAATGCAGCACAGGACAAGGAGAACAAAGAAGAGTTACTGGTGGCACCCAAGGCCATATCTGATGCAAAGGACCATGCTGAAGCTAAAAGAGATTCCACAAAACAAGGATACAAGTTTACTCCTAACCTAGATGGCTCTTCTACTACCCAGAAAAACAAATATCTTGCAGACTGCATTCCCCCCTTGTCTGAACATACTCCAGACTGTGACAGGAATAACGTACCAGCTGGGCCTGATACATCCTCACTACTGGGGATTAACAATGCTGTGCGGCATGTCAAGGAAGACAACCCACCTTTTAACTCGCCTTACTCTAGCACAGCTGAAGGATCCCATGAACAAAGTTCTCAGGATACTAAAACAGGTGAGATTCCTGAAATAACTATGTACGTGTACAGTTCAGAGGAAGCTGACACAGAGCTCACAGAGCCAGAAAATGATCTCTTCTTTGCAGGCCAAAAATGTTTTCCAGAGCAGAAGGCACTGGAAAGCATTCTGCCATGTCACTCTCCAGGAGTTCAAACATGTTGTGAAGTTGAGCCTCCAGTGGAGGATGGACAGAGAACTCTACTAACACCAGCTTCTGGCAAAAGGCCACCAATAATCCAAAAACAGACACCAGATTTAAGAGGTAGACATTCTGAGGAAGCCAAAGAAGGAATGAAATATCACAATGAAGACAAAATATCCTCTACTTCTATCAAAAATGATAATGATGTTCCAACTAAAAGGGAAGAAGAGAATAAAACACCCGATAGCCAAATGCAAAACAAATCCAAAAATGAGCAGCCACAGCCTCCTCAAATGCTCATCCCACAAAAGAACTTTCATAATTTCAATGCAGACATATCAAATCCAGATGCTAATCAAACTAAACCCACACTCTCATCCAAAGAGAGCCAGGAGCAGAAGCCTGGTGCTGCAGAAAAAGAACACATCTCTTCTCATTCGGAAAAGACACAAAGCCCTTTGTCAGGTGACTTTGTGAAGCGCAGTTCCTATGTTGTAGAAGAGGATTTTCGGAAGGACAAATTATCTTCCTCAAATGAAATGAATCATACAAACAATAGAGCCCTGCACAGGAGTACAATAACTGACTTGGAGACCCACCACAAGCCATCCAAGTCTTTCATTGAGCGTGAAGAGGCCACTGCAGATGAGATACCCTGGCTTGACTCTGAGGCATGGCAGTCACCCTCATCAACCCATTCACCAACTTCAGTGAGTGGGATTGCAGAACAAAGAATCCATGGCACTCTTGGAAATCCCCCAAACCTTCCACCTATTGATCTGGTGAGACAGGGAGATGGTGGTCTGGGAGATAAGCATGTCAGCCATGGCTGTGAGAAGCATTCACCACCTTCTTCAGACAAGTTGACAAACCCTGGGAATGATACAACAGTGAAGAACAAAACTATATGTGATTTTAAGAACCAAGTGCTGTCCCCAAATCATGCAACAGAAAGTGAAAACTGTACAGCTGAAGAGACAAACACATGTCAGAGATCTAAGAACTGTCTTTCACTTTCAATGAAGAAGCCAGGAAAACATGAAAATAAAACCACACGAGCAAGAGAGCCCCTACTACCCTTGGAGAAGAAACGAACACCAGCTTCAGACGATACCACAAAGCAAGGAAGTGATGTGCTGGAAGAGAACTCATTTCCTTTGTCAACTGAATTGGTCTCAGACCGAAAGAATCATGTGAAAGGTAGAAATAAGGTCTCCAAACATATAAAGGATAAGCTTTTGTCATCAGATGATGACATGAAGCATGAGAATGATAGGATGGAGACAAATGAGGGAGAAGAGAGAAATGTCTTGCATAAATCTGAGGAACAAGTATTCACATCAAGGGATGCAGTACATCATGATAATAACTCTTCAAATGAGAATGCTCAAAGACCTCAAACATCCCAGTTACCTTCATCAGAGCATGATACCAATACTCAAGGAATGAAAAATACTGAGCAGAATTTGAAACATCTAACACCATCAAGAGATTTTGTGGAACACAAAGATGATATGACAGTAGATGAAAACATCTGCTGCAATAATGGGAAGCATAACCTGTCCTCATTAAATGAACCAGCGAAATACAGAAATGACATTGCAGGAGAAAAAAACATCAAGTCAAACTTCAATAATTATTCAATGCCACCAAGAAATACATCAAGGCAGGACAATAAAACCACTGATGTGGAGAACAGCTCTCATAATTTGAAAAATGAACCAGTGCAACATAAAAAGAGTTGTGAAGGAAAGAGAAATACTTCATGTGATCCCAAAAAGCAAACACCATTATCAAATGAATTGGTGAAGCAAGACAAGAAATCATCCTCTCTAAAGACACAGAAACAGATGTCACCAGATGACAATGTAAAGCCTGAAAATAAGTTGGTAGAAAAAAAGACTAAACATACCTCTGAGAAGCTCCAGTTACCTTCTTCAAACAAAGTACTGAAGCCTCAAGAAAGAAGCTCTTCAGGAGAAAGGAAGCAAAAGATATCAGCAGCAGAAGACACCAGGGTGCCTGAAACAAAGGCTGTAAAAAAGGATAGTATGCACAAGACTTCTGGGAACCATCAGTTACCTCCTTCAAGTAAATCATCAAAGCCTGAAAAAAATACTCCAGCAGGAGAAAAACAACAAACTGTATCCAAAAGTTTTACAAAGCCTAATGCAAGTGATGCAAAAGATAAAACCAAAGATCCGAGTCCTGGAATGTGCCAGTCCCCATCTTCAAAGTCTTTGGTGAAGCCTCAAGAAAAGAACACAGACAAAAAAAACCAATTGCCTGTTGAAAAAACAACACATAAAACTGAGAGTCCAGAAAAGAAGAGTGGACCTGGGAGAAGAGAGAAATACCAGCTACACTCCTCAGCTCAGTCAGAGAAGCACAGCCATGCTGGCTCAGGGAAGGAAGGCCCTGTGGGTGACTTCAAGAGCTATCAAGCTCCATCGCCAAGTGACGGTATAAATTGTAAAAGCAATACTCTCCCAAAAGAGACCAGTTTGTCTAAAACAGAGAAGGCTTCCAAATCATCCTCATTTCATGTTGCATCAAAAGATGAGGAAAATCCTGCTGGAAATAGCAAAAATCAGCCTGGGTTTAAGAAGTACCAAGTGCTCTCGTCAAAGAATTTGGTGAGCCAAGAGAAAGATGTTGCTGAAAGGAAAGGGAGCTGTCAGGAAGCCAGCAAAACAAGAGAGAAAAAAGCAGAACCAGAGGACTGCTCTAAAGCAGCGTCATTCTCAAAATACACAGTGGAAAGCTACAGCGAAAGTCCTTTAGATTCATCTTTCAAACCATTGATCATCAGAGTAACTGACACATTTAAACATCACAGCTAAAAAATATGGCTACAGCTTTGTCAAGATCTTACAACTGATCATGCCACCGAACCCGCTCGATCTTTCTTTTTTCCTTTACTCTCCGGGGCATTATATTATCATTTTTTAATCACAAGGACATTGATGTGCGTCTATCTGAGCTGGGCTTTTTTCCTTTCTTAAACATTAGCCTGAAGACATGAATTGAATTAATCACTGCAAGTGAATTAGCTAATCACTGAATTAATCATCAGTTTATAAATTAAATATGAGAAGGGCTTTGAGATCAGTGTGAATTCAGCCCTGCTCCAGACTCTCCTTGCTAACGAATGGGTTTTGTTTATAACAAAGGCAACTGTTCAGGGTGAACTCTATTAGTATTTACTTATTCTAACGAAACTCCGCTAGTACTTCTTCCAGGAACGGTGGTAGGCAGTGTCAGCTTTAATTATGTCCAAAAGCGCTTGTTCTAAGTTCTGCCTTTTTACAGATTAGCAGGAACTGTTGATACATTGCTGCACTGAGTGATGCTGTTAACAGAATATAGTAAGGGAAGGAGGGGAATGCTTCATTTATTTGCAGAAAATTCCTCAAAGGACATTGATATTACAAGATTTACCATGAATGCAAATGTTCAACCTCATTAATATTAATATTGGAAAAATAGTGATTTAATCTCCTCTGAAGGTATTTGCACTTTGGCCATACACTGTAGGCATTGTTGTTGTAGAAATGCACCATTTCAAGGGGGTCTTAATTACTGCAGATGAACATGCAACAAGTGTAAGTGCTCCAAAAACCTCAACACTAAAAGGCCCTGAGGACCTCTTCTGAGGACAATGTAAGCCAGAGAGACTCAACACCTTGCCAGGGCAATTCAACTCTTCCTGGGATATCTGTCCCACTCTAAATCCCAGGGCACACAGACATGAGGCAGGTGTCACAATAAAAGTCTTAGGAACTATTTATTTTACATGCATGTGAAACACAGCAGCAAGAAGCAGACAGTGTCACCAAATCCTACCAATGGGATATGATTTTTTGTGTTTACAGTAACAGCAACTTCTGCGCAAAGTTTGCACATGATGAATGTTGTTCTGGAGAAGTGAAGGCAGGGTTGTTGCCTTGGGTGTCACAGCAAAGCTGTGACAGATGGAGAAATCCTACAGCACCGCTCTTAGTTTAACTTAGTGCTGTAACCACACATTCAGGTTAAAATTTACTGTGGAGGAACCCTAAAGGCATATCCTAAGGACCCAGCTTCAGAAAGTTGCAGAGCTACCCAGAGAGAGAGAGGATTTACACAAGCGAGGTCCTGCTCTCCCGTGGCAGTGACTTCCCTTCAATTTTTAAGACGCTCTCGACGACCGCACTCTGTGCAGCCGAGGGCTGGCCGTTGCTCCAGCCCAGCTTGGCAGAGCTCCCTGACCCACTGCCAGCAAGGGACCAAGGACAAGAGCAGACTGGCAGCAAGCTGAGATCAAACCCATTTGCCAGCACAATGCACACAAGTCACATATGTGACAACTGGGCTGGCCCAGCCAGGGATGCTGCCGGGAAGAGGGGATGTGTACATCATGTCCCCTGACTACTGAAAAGACTTAGACTTTGATTTGCCTTCGTGAGATGCCAAGAATTAGGCTTTCTGGCATCCAGAGACTCACAAAATGAAAAGCACATATGTATAATACACAGGTCCTCAAAACGAGAGTCTAAACAGAATTTCTTGGAGGTAGAAGACTGCTGTTGTGTGCAGAGGTGTGTTTCACGCATTGAGCTTTTATGAGCTGGCAACCACAGAAGCCACTTTGTACTAAACCTAAACTATACTTTACTTTTTACTGTCCATGCTTTCATTTCCCATTTGAGAGAAGCACTTACAAAACTAAGCTTTTGCACCAGCCTTGAATAGTAAATTCTCTATTAGCTGCCTTCTCCTGCCAGCACAGGAGAAGCCGGTTTAGTTATTCTTTTCCTAATCCTTTAAAGGAGGTGGGGTTTTTTTGGCCCTTATTCACATTTGGAAAGATCATTACCCTGCCACAGATTAAAGGACTTCTGTCTGCTAGATATCAAGCAAGAACCCCCCAGGAGAGCTAGTCAATGCATAACTGGAGGCCCTCAACTCTTCCAATTTGTACCTTCAATGTCTGTTTTTCTCAACAGAGATACAGCACAGGGACACTCAGATGCAGCACAGCACTCTATGTTCAGGACAATTCAGGCAGAGTCATCTTGTGGGGCTTAACTTTTAGGTTGCTGCATGGCTTAATCTCTCCTGGTAAGACATAAATCATCTGTCCAAGTTAATTGAACCTTCCTCCCTGAAGTACACTTAAAATATGAATGACAAGAGATTTGCACTAAATGCATCCTTAAGGGTAGTGACTCACTTAAGCGAATCACTAAGTTTTTTTTCAGGAGCTGACACAAATTAATCCTCCAGGAAAGGAGAGATTGAGGCCATATGAATTACAGTGGCAACGACTGGAAGAGCAGTAGTAGATTGGTGTGTCTTGCAGTCAGCAGCCCAAAACAAGTCACTCCAGACCTTGCTGGCAGGAAATTTAGCACTGGTGCTAAGCAAAGAAATGCCAGAAATGGCTATTTCAGAAAGAACAGGAGTTCTAGGAGAGGTATCAAGATCTATGTCAGCTGTGCCAGAAGGTGTGCAAATGGCAAGGCTCAAACCCTGGTGACACCATTGCCCGAGGGAGATACACAACAGAAAATAAAGCTTCATTCCCAGTGCTCAGTAGTCCTTCCTGGCCTCCTTTGTCCCAGGAGAAGAGAACTCCTTCCTCTGCTCTGCTTTAAGCACATCTCCCAGCTTGTCACAGGAGCAGAGAAGGGAACCGGCCCGCACTGCTATTTCACTTTGTCTGACCACATAACAGACATTTTGATGCATCTGCTGGCACGTCTCTTGGTTTCTGTAGCTTTGCACAGTGGGGATGATTCTGTACAGATCTGTTCCTTCACTGTACTGCATCCCTCTGCTTTACTAAAGTGCATCTCTCAAGGCCACTGAAGGCATTAGGTCCTTAGCCCTCATTAAATGTAGAAGGAATTTTTTTGCCAGTTTTAGTAATGCTTCCATAAAGCCCTAGTTTAGCTATAGATGGACAGACAATCAAAACCAGACCAGGCACACAGAAAGTAAAGAAAAAAAAAAACCCAGGTAGAAAAGGTTTCTCAAAGTTACCCCTCTGTAGTAGAAAAGGTTTCTCAAAGTTACCCCTCTGTAGTGACACAGTTTGAAACTTCAGATTCTTAGGCAACTAGCTTCTCATAGAGAGTTTTTCAGGGTGACTGGAAAAAATGAATGACAATGACATTTTCCTGGGTGTAGCCCATTGCTTTGGAATATCCAAAGTGTAGCTTTCCAGCAGTCTTTAAAAGCCTGAATAAAGGAAGGGTTTAAGGGGAGTCCCAGCTCCAAGCTGGACCTGGGACACCTGAAGGGTCCCAGCTGAAGAAGCAGGTCTGAGGCGGGGTTGGTGGTAAGTAGTGGGGTACAGATCTGAGCAAGCAGAGAATCCAGATAGGTTTCCAGTAGCTGCTACCAGTTAAGTCTTCCTCTGTGTTGCTAACAGTAGAAACGCTCCATCTAATGGCTGAATCGGAAAAGCAGGTTGCAAGCCAGTGGTGATGAACGCAGAGTAGAAGTGGGAATAGTGGTGGGGAATGTAGGGAAATTTAGGGAACCATTTCTCTTATTCCTGTGCCAGCAAGAACTGCACACCATCCAACTGAGCTTGTCTGTGTGAGCAGAGAAACCCAACAAGTAGTAACCGGGGATCCTTATGACTTATGGGGTGAAGGGTTTCTCTGGAACACTAAAGGAAATCTCTTACCTGAGAAATAACCACGGCAGTATTATCATCTATTAGCAGAAACAATTTAAGCTACTCTACTCACTATGTGGTTTCCAAAATGCATCATGTCCTCCAAGCTTTATTTCTTTTCCATTTTTTTTTTTTTTTTTTGGTCATTTCCATGAGCATCTCTTTTTCTAGATTGAAACATTTTTCACTCTTTGATGAGAACTTTCAACATAGGAAAAAAAATCTTGCTGGGTATCAGCTTTCCTGCCAAGACTTTTCGTATACTGAATAGCCAGAGAAGCAGCAGGTCAGTATTTTACCTCTTACAGAAACCTGAAACAGATTTGGGAATTGCTACATACCTCCCGTTGCTGTACTTGATTGTCTTTAATTTGCCTTCAGTTGCTTGTATTTCACGGAGCTGCAGGTGCAAGAACAATTTCATAAAATGGTGGGATTTTCATTTGGCAAGCAAGCTCTAGAGCAGGCTGTCAATGATGTGTGTCATGCAACAGCAGAAACATATTGCCAGAGGGAAAATTTCCTGAGATTACAAAGCCATAAAAATCTATAATGCACTGAGCTGGGTATCCTCAAAAAGTCACCAAACAGCTGTTAGGGCCTATTTTTTTTGAAAATGGCTAGTGACTCCAAATATCCAACAAGGGACACCTTATTGAAGGATCTGATTTTTTGGGAAAGTGCTCAGCACTTGCAGTCTGAAAATCCACTTCTTTAATAAGATGGTTCATATTAGGCAACGAAAGCCCCTTCTAAAAAAAATTGACCCAGATTTCTGACGTACAGGAGAGTTTCACAGGTACGTACTTGCCCCTGCATCTATTAAACAAACAAACAAACAAAAAGTAAAGTTGTGAACAAAATAATTGTCGTGCAGGGATTGGCCAGCTCACTGCAGTCCTTTGGGTGAATGCAGCCAATGTAAGTTGCTTTCACCACAAGGAACTGCAAACACTTTCTGCACATCAGACACTTTTTTTGCCTGCACCACAGCAGGCACTGAGCCAGTCACTCTGGCCCTTGCAGTGAGGTGAGAGGGTGTTTATGTGGTTGAGATGCAACCTAAAAAGAAGGTGAGTCATTCTGGAAGGAATCAAAGAAAGAAAACTCTGGGACGCTGCAGAGCCTGTCCATTCTTATCAGGAAACAACCCAATTCAGTTGAATTACACCATCAGAGTTAAATGCTTGCTCTCCTTGGGATTCATACCGATACAATGGACTACCCAAAGGCAGCTCTGGTTTGCCAGGCTGAGTTACTGAGATCTCACAGTCTTCTGAAGAATGAGAACAGTGCAGGCAACGATGATCCAAGCGTCCAAGCAAGGTCCCACCATATGTATTTCAGCTCTAACTATCTCCAAGCTCTGGGGAACTTTGCAGAAGAACAGAAATCCCCTAAAAGACATCTTCATTATTAACTCATTTCGACTACACCCATCATGTAACAAGAAAGCCTGTACCATTGTCATACCATACAGATTTCTTAATAAAACTGTTTTCCTTCTTAGATGGATTACTTATTTGTATCACTGAGTCTTACTTGTGTGTTGAGAATATGAAAATAATAAAAGCATACAAATAACGATCTTGTAATCGTTCTGTCATTATCAAGGAAGGAGCATGAGCAACAAAGACAAACAGCACCTGTAAGTATCTCATCAGTATGCAAACTGTTTTCCTTACACCCAAGAGAGCCGACACATGCTGAGTTTCATGGGACAGCTGGGAATAGGTAGAAAACATGGAGCATTAATTATGCAAATATCATGGCTTTGAAAAGAGGATGACAAGCTGCATTTTCTGCAACTCACTCCCAGCTGCTGTGTGCCTGCCAGCTCCTTGGACCCCGGCAAAGAGCAGGCTGTGTGCCAGGGACGTGACTCCAGCCATCAAAATGGGAGCAGCAATTGACTATGGACCAGGTTGGTGTGACCAACCTCCAACACTGCCCATAGAGTTGGGGTGGCCAGACAGAGCTGTATAACCTGATGTGACTTCCTATTTTGCTTTTTCTTGCTGGTGGGAGTAATGAAATACACACTTGAAACAAACCTGGCACCATGGCAGGGTGGATCAAGTTTGGCTATCCATGATCCAAGGCTGGCAGGAGAAGCCAGTAACCTGGTGACCACATTAGTGCATTAGAGTTGCAGAAAGTCCTCAGGCAACTACTCCTTCATATATAAACTTTAGATAAAACAGCGTTAGTTTTGAGATTGCTGGATCCAGAACATGAAACTGGAGCACAACTGAACTTTTGAATGTGGAAATACAGTTACCCACAGAGCTGTCCAGGTGACCTGCAAGCGCTCCAGCCCTGCCTGCTGCTCAGCCAGTCAGGCACACACAGGACTAGCCTATGAGGAGCAAATGCTGAGGAGCCCCCTGGCCCTTGCCTGTGCTGGGCCTTTCTTCTGCTCCCACAAACAAAATGGTGAAGGGAAGAGAGAAATCTTGCTGAGGGTTCACTCCTACGCCATCTGAAGATGGTTTGGAGGAGCCAAGTTCAGTTCTGTTCCTCCTTATCACAAATTGTTTGTGCAGTCATCAGCAGTTAATCTGTCCACCCATCCCACCTGCAAAACAGAGAATATACTCTGCAGGCAGTGAGGAGCTTGCATGCCAACTGTGGCCAGGGTCCAGCAAGCACCCAGCCTGGACCCACCACCTGGACATGAGCAACCCAGGAAAAACAGGACAGAGGCTGTCCTCCCACATTTGCTCTGGTCCTGTGCATCTGATTCCTCTTCCAAAATCACCACTGCTCATCTTCACCTCCCCTTCTGTGTTAATTCTCCAGGGAACATGCCCAGGTGAGACGGCCACTGAGCAGAAGTGTGGTGGAGAGTGGGCAGAGCTGTGGTGGGAGACAAGCCATGCAAGGATGCAGGATGTCAGAGCCATCTCATACGCAGACAACTTTTTTTCAGCTGTGTGTTTGCAGTTGAATGGCAACTCCCCTCTTATTACCCAAACAAATCCTATCAGTTACCCGAGGCCTTCATACGTTCCTCAGTTCTCTTCACCATCTTGTACAACCCATGTTTGAAAAGGCACAAAGGGTGCCTGTAGTATGTAGCTGAACATCACTAAGAATTAGAAGAGTCTTGTACAAGTACCACATGGAAGCAAACACTTTAAGCACAAACTATTCCTAAGAAAATATAATGAAAATACAGGTAAATCTTGATTTCACACAAACATACCCAATAGAGTAAGTCTGTATGATGTCAAAAGAATCAGCTTCTTTGTATGCCTTGGTTCTTCATCTGTGTTATGGGAATGAATGACTTTTCCCCTCACTTTGGTGGCCATCATGCCTATGTGACTTGTAAGTTCTTTGAGTCATGTCACTCTGCAGTAAGTGAATGTATGCAAATGTGCCACCTATCTGACTGCAACCAAGAGCTCACTTGAAGTTTCCAGGCGATGTGAAGACTCAGACTGAAGATTACATTTATTATTTATATTAATTTCAGTCTCTTGTTTTCAGAATTCACTTGGAAGCAAGCATGTGGCACAGACACAACCTCTGGGTGCTCCCTTTCAAACAAGCTGACACTGAGGTTTAGTTTTGTATTAAAAACATCGCTCAACAACTTTTAAAAATATCTTTTTTAAATAAGTGGCCACTGCTCTCCAAAGTACACTGCTAGCGCCCAGCTCTAGACAAACAGAAATGCAAAATCAGGTCTTTCTTTATGCTTTCTCCTTTAGAAACCCAGGTTTAATGAAAAATTGGCTGTTTGCAAATCTCAGGGGCTAAACTACAATAAGATATTTGTCCAATTCCCAGGGGCTGAAGAATAGTTCAGCTTCCCTTCTGAAGGCCATGAGATCGCAACAGCATCTGTGAAGATCATTAGAATTCCTCTTTGAGTGCCATGTGACTGATGAAGTCTTGTAAGAGTGTATTGAGTCAACGAGCAGTGTCAGGACCTGAAAGCTTTGACAAGTTCTCTGGGCAGTCCCTTGCCTGCTGTCTGCCCTCCTTGTAACCCTACGGCATCAGAGCAGCTCCCTCCAGCAGAAGCTCCAGATGTAACAAGGCCATCACCAAACCTCTGATAAGAGCCAGAGGAGACCCTGGCAGACAGGCTTGGGACTTACCTTTGCTAAGGCCAGTGGGACTAAATGGGTGGTGAATTATGGGCAGGAGACACAACAGTAACAAGGCTATGCTGTTTCTCATTAGTGTGCTGCAATGTCCTGGTTTGAGAGAGAACAGAACTAATTCTGTTCAGTGATTTTACTTTTCAGCTCAGCTCTTCAGTGTCTGCTTCTAGCAGTGCTAACACCCCACATTTAGAGTTAGTACCAAGGGTTGGGGTGAAGACCAAGGCCACTGCTGGGTCTTGTGTACCATATTGGGGGGTGCAGAAAGTCAAAGGCTGCACCTGCAGGGAGGAACGGACAGGACAGGTGACCCCAAGCTGACCAGGAGTGATTCTAGGCCATATACATCATATTTGGTATAAAGCTGAGGGATCACAAGGATCTCTTTGCCCTCTTGGCCTGCTTTGCTGGCTTTGCTCTGCTTGGCTCGGGTCCTCTTCTGGTTTCCTCCTCGGAGCATCCAAGGAGGCCTCTGTCCGTTCTGCCTTCGATCCCAGTCTGTGTGTTCCTGAATCCAGCTCCCGAACACAGCTCCCATCGGCCACTGGGCCCAGTCTGGGAATCTCCCACTGCCTGCTCCCCAGCATCAGTGGCGACAGTGATGTAATTGCCATCAGGGGGGTTGGGTTCGCTACTGGTTTTGTATATACTTGTATGTATTCCATTTGTAGTATTATTATTTTCATTTCTGTTAAAGCTGTTCTAGTTTCCTTTTCTAACCACTCAGCCTCTCTTTCTCTCATTCCCTTTCTCTTGCCCTTTGGGGAGGGAGGGGGGTTAACAGAGAGCATCTGTTACAGGTCTAAGGGGCCGCCCTGACCCTAAATCATGACATGCATGACGGTGGCTAGGGCATGGCTTACAGAGCTGGCAAAGGCCTGGTTCTTCTGTGGGGCTTTCAAACCTTTCTGTTGCTGAGGGTGCTAGATGATGTGTGTTTTCCTTTCAACAGCTTTACTATAGCTTTTGTTCAAAACGAGGTGGAACTGAGGTTTCCTCAGTTTCCTTTTGGGTTTTTTAAGGGCTGAATGGAAAAAAAGATTCAAAAATCTAAACATTTTCTTTGGGTTTTGACATTTTACTGTTAGTTGGATGTAATTGTGATTCATAACCACTACAAGACAGACACTGAAATAAGGTAACTTTTCTCCTTAAAATTTATTTCAAATAGAAAATTGCATTCCAGTCACGTTCCCCCAGCCTGAGGAAGAAAGATCAAACTTCCTGAAACATCGTGTTTTAGTATCTGTCAAAAATAAACCATGTTATCATAGAAAAAAAAAATGCTTAAGAAACAGTAAATTCCAATCAAAACCATGTTTTATGGGAAAGCTGGTGCCAGCTTCTAGTAGCAGATGGCAGATGTTAAGGCCTGGGCTGGGAAGAGGAAGGGAGCAGGAGCCCTGCAGCCACTCTCTCCTCGCAGCTGAGACCAGGCATGAGGAGATCACTAGCAAGGGTAAAAGCAGCTTGCTGCAGAAAAACAGCGTCTGAGAATTATTTTCCATTTTTTTAAACAATCCACCGGGACAGGCTTAAGCTCCAGAGACACACACTCGAAACTTCTTTGGGACAACACCCAGAAGGAGATTTCCTTTTGCTAACTGGTACATAAAAGAGGAAATCCTCAGATCACTATAAGCAAGGTGTCCTTGAGTTTGGGCCGTTTTGGGCACCAGTCCTCGTGAGTTGTCTTGCTGGCCTGCAGATGGCGAGTTTGCCATTGAGAGACGTGGCTCTTTGCTGACATGATGGGGAAAAGCCCTGAATCCTTAAGGGAATCTGAGAAACAAATACCATCTGAAGATGATACCTAAGAGTTAACTCTTCACCCTCTCTAACAGCTCTCCCGGAATGCTTAATTTTGTCTGCATGACCAGGTGTTTATCAGGCATGAGGATGCTGCCTTGAAGACAATAGCATTAGTATTTTGTCTGATCATTAAACATTATTATTTGCAATGGAGATAGGGAACTTCACTAGCCACTTTAGCAGCAGCCAAAGTCCACAGCACAAAATCATTAAGATGTTTTTTCCAGGAAGTGAAGTAGAAGTATATGATGATCATCCTATCATTTTCTTGTTCCTTCTATGGCCTTTAGTAATATACAGGCATGAATTAAGAGATACTCATATTGACTAATTGACTTCAAAGGTCCTACAGCAGAGTTCAAGACTAAGACTCAAGTAATAACTTGCAGCATTACTGACCATTCTTCCACCGTGAGCCAAATTCTCCAAAGAGAGAAAAAATCTTGAGTTTGGGCTCCACTGAATCATCACGTACTTTCAGGAAGATATGTTTTCCATATCTGTTTTTCAAAATCCATATCTGTGTTTTAAACTCACCAACTCATAAAAGCAAAAATACGAATACTTCACAAAAGTAAAAATAGGAAATTGAAAAGAGTACTTTTAATAGATACAAGAATACATGTTTTTCTCTGACTGTGGAAACTCCGCTAAGTTCATCCTGTGACACACACATTTCCCATTGCTGGCTTCCCTCTCTTCCTTTCCACTTTCCTGCTTTTCCCCTTACATTTCTGTCCTGTCCAAGGACTACAAAATCAGGCTGGAATGTGAATCACGTGTTTCCAAGAAACATAAAGAACTTAGTCTGAGTGTCAAATTTTCCATTTATTTTTCAATAAAGATTTCTGAGTCCTCTTGAGATCTGCATAAGTAGAAATGTCTTTCCATGGTGCAGCTTCTCATTATTTCCTGGGAAAACCCCTAAACCAGGGTTTTCAGTAACATAGTAATCTTTCCATCCTGAGGCTTCTGTTATTTCATCAAAACAAACATTCACAGACATTAAAAAAAAAAATCAACATCATTTTCAACACACTGTTTTGATCAGCTACACAAATGCACACACATGCTGCATTCTAGCTGCAGATCTCAAATATGGTGACAATTTTGTGCCCAAATAACTGAAACATTGGGCGGGAGGAGGATTTTTCCACCCCTTCTTTTTTCCAGTGCGATACCCACTTCACTCTGGATAGTTTGGGACTTTCCCTCTGCTACCACCCCAGCTGTGGGAGGAGCCTGGTGTGGGGAGGAAGGCAGGCTCCTCTGCATCTTGGAGCACTTGGCAGCACAAGAGACAGGCAGCTGCTGCTGCTGACAGTATTACTACAAAGCAGGTGGCAGCATCCTCTCTGACATTTCCAGTGTTGCAGAAGGATGCTGTCTCAGTTATCAGACCACAAATGCCCAGCTAACAAGCCAGGCCTATTCTATTTGCACCAGGACTGAGCTCTGCCAGCGTGTTGGTCTCTACAAGCTGCAAGACCAGATGAGCTGAGTATTGTAGCACAGCACTGATTCGAAACCTCATGTAAACACCAACCTTCCCTTGCTCTGCCACTGCCACCACTGTCCCCCACCCACCCACAGGGAATGGGTGGGTTTTGCAAGAGCCTGGACATGTGTGTGAGTGTATTTGCCTGTGGCTTTTCCTCTGCACACCCAACACCCCATGCTGCAGGGCTGCTGTTGGGGGCTGCTTCAGGGATGCTCTCTGAGCTGTCAGGAAGCTGTGGAGTGCAAAAAAGGGTGGACATTTCCTACAGTACCAGGAAAGGAGAAAAGCACAGCAAAGGCAGAGTGGTAATAAAGAGGAAAATTGTTATATGCTCAGAAAAGCATGTCTCAAGCAAAGAGCAACACTTAGTACCTCATCCCTCCAGCAACCCAGAGATTCCACTTCATTTCTAGATCTTAATAGCTTGTCTTTAACTCCACAAAGTTTGTGGGCCATGTGGGGAGCAGAGGCAATATCTTACTAGCATATTTCACTAGCTTGGGGACATTCCCTTTGCATGCACAGCATTTTTCCGCTGATAAAACCCAGTATTTTTATCTGACTAAACCTCCTTGCCTTGCTGCAAGACTCTCTGTGCCATTATCTCTGCCTTTCCCAATGCACACAGGGCTTCCAGGCTCAGCTAAGAGTGAAGTTGCCACAGGTTCTTAGGAGTACCAGAGCACTGGAGTCTTAAAGCCCTGTTAACACTCTGCACAAAGTGTACTTTTATATTTTACAGGATGGAAATCATTTGACTGCTGTCCCAGATTACTGCCGACAAAAATAATCCCAAGGTTTGCTCTCATTTAGATGATGTGGTGGTGCGGGTCTGCAAGGAAGACTGCATCATCCCTGGCAACCTCTTTCCAGCCATAGCACCAGCTCCCTCCACCCCACTCAAGTCACTCTGGAAGGCTCCCCACCCCCCTGGATTTCTGAAAAGTTCTGCCTTTCAGGTAAAAGTGTTTTGGTATCATGTCTGTGGTGGGCTCAGTAACTGTGCTGAGCACAAACCAACAACAAAGTGGCTCTGCCTAGATGGAGTCCCTGCATTTTCCTGGAGCCCCTATTGCTCCCTGCCTAACTGGAGCTCCTATTTTATAGGACCTGACTCTTTCCTTTTTGAGATTTACAAAGGTCTGGAGGGTGTTTTGCTGAGATCAACAACCAAATCCTTCACAATTTTCTTCAAGGCCCTTTTGACATTCCCTGATAGTGTCAGCACAGTGATTTCTTCGGCTGTTTTTCTGTTGCAGGCATAGATCAAAGTGCTCTCTCTGACCCCTCACCACTTGCCATTCAACTTGCGTTCCCCAGCCACCACAGCTAGTTGGAAGCTTTTTTAAGGAGGCTCCTTTCTCACTTATGAATATCATCATTCAACACTGCAAGTAGAGCTGTGAGCGAACAGCTTGCTAACAGTAAATGGCGATAGGAAAGCCGCCCTTGGCAAAGGCAGAAGGAATATTGCCCTGCGACAGCTCCCTTACCCTGGGCCAGCTCAGGATGTCCCTCTGACAGCCAAATGTGGGTTTATTTGGCAAATGTGTTTGTGCATCCCCTGCTAGAGATTACAGGAGGCTTGCTCTCTGCTCTTCTCAGGATTAAGTAATGAGGGAGACTGGTTTCTCAGTTGGGATTGTCTTGCTCCCCAAATTGTTAGAAGCACCACAGAATAACAATAAAAAGAAGGCAGTGGGAAATCATGGCTAACAACAATAACAAAAATAAATTAGAGTTCTGTAGAAAAACCATTGACCCCTTTAAATAGTGACATCTAAAGTCTGTAAAATTACTCTCTGGAGGTAAAAGATATCAGATCAGAATTCAGGTAATTAAACTGCTTTCAATCCACACTTTAAAAGACAAACTCACCTCCCAGGACTGACTTTGAATATTCCAGTAGGAAATACTCATGGAGAAGCAGTGCAGTGACACTCCTCTTCTTACCTTTGTCTTCTTACCCTCCTCTATCAGATTTAAGTGTTAGTAGCTGCAATTTCTCACCCATCCTGAGAAGTCAAATCCTGTACCAAATTGAACTAGCCCAGCCTAATGCCTCCTGAGCCACCCTTCCCCCTGTACTCCACACATGCTTATTCTTGGATTGGCTTCACATCACTCATTTATCTCAGGCTAATTTGTCCTGTGAAATCTCTCAGGCCCTACTTTCTGAATACTTTGTCCCACAGTTCTAGTTTGAAAAATGACAACCCAAACAGAAAGAGAGGTAAAATAAAAGCATAATTCAATTTGATGAAAAGAAAAAGAAAAGAGAAAAGAAAAGAAAAGAAAAGAAAAGAAAAGAAAAGAAAAGAAAAGAAAAGAAAAGAAAAGAAAAG
>WUAM01000143.1:23268362-23289692 GCA_024336885.1 Actenoides hombroni
ACATTGCTGCCTCATGGTCATCCTGCTGTTCACCAGGACCCCCAGGTCCCTTTACCCTGTGCTGCTTTCCAACAGGTCAAGCCCCTACCTATACTGGTACCTGGGGTTGTTCTTTCCCAGATGCCAGACTCTACACTTGCCTTTGTTGTATTTCATTAAACTTCTCCCTGCCCAAATCTCCAACCCGTCCAGGTCTTGCTGAATGGCAGCACAGCCTGCTGGTGTGTCAGCCACTCCTCCCAGTTTGGTGTCCTTAAACTATTAGTGAAGTTTGGAATTCTCACATGAGTTTAGGGCATTTAACCATGCAAGACTGAGAGGAACAGCAGTGTCAGCTCTTCTGGCTCTCTGTAGAAGCTATATCATGTCGTAACCAAACAGCTATAGGAAGAACTGGAGGAGTAAAGTGTGTAGTGATAAGTGTTTCCTTAGAATGTTTTTTCTAGTTTCCAGTTTTCTGTGGTTTGGGGAGTTCCTGAGTCATATGCCTTATGTTTGTAGTTATTAACATTGGATGGGGAAAAAAAAAATCACCAAAAACCCCCTCCGGCTGCTCCTTTTTCATGTCATTTCCCTTGCTCATGATTTTGCAGATTTGTGCTGTGTTGCTCATAAGCATCTCCCTCCAAACAAAGAAACCCCAATCCACCTTGTTTTGTGCAATGTATGGTGGCCATTTCATACCTGTGATCTGCCTTGTTGCCATTCTTGTCTGCAGTTTCTCCAATTCTGGTATCACCTTCTGGGGATTAAGTGGACTGGAATGTATGTGGGTGCTTCTTGGATTAATACAGGGGCATTATTCTTCTTTTGCAGGAAATCCTAACCCTGTTTGCTTTCTTGATTCCTGCAAACTACTCAACTGTTACTTGCTGCTGGTTGGGGAGGGTGTCAAGCTCAGTTTCTCTGGTTTTAGTTGACAGCAAGCTTGACCTTAAAAAGAAAAACAAAAAAACCACCAAACAAGCAAACAAACAAAAAATCCACCCACAAAAAAAAAATATACACACCCCCACCCCCTAAAACAAAAGTCCAACCAAAAAAAAATCCCCAAACCTCCAGAACAATTTTCTAGTTCCAGGTGTTGCAGGGAAAAGCTTTAAGATGAATCCTAAATATCCAGTTATAACAAATTTCATATGCCCTTTAAATATATTACTTTTGCAAGTTGTAGTTGATGACCTAACCTCATTATTCTGGAGGTTTGCAGTGGAGTTTTTGAAGGCTTGTGGTTGGTAGCTGAGGTGAATTTTTGTTCCACTTTTTACTAAGTGGAAAAACAAACAGCCAACAACAAAGAAACCCAAAAATGACCTGTCTGGAAGCTATTCAGAGCAGATACAAGTTACAGATGTAGCAGTAGCAAAGAAGTAACCATAAGTGGAGCAGAGGATGTTAGTTATAAAAATATTTGTGTCACTTCCTGGGTACTGCAACTGGGATTGGGAAGCCCCTGGTTATGAAGGTAAGAACAGAAGGAATGAGATAGCAATATGAAGAAGGTTGACTTGTGGGTGCTTGACTTTTGAAGTACCCTGAATATGTAAAACTTCAGACTGTACTAGAGCATTACTTTTCTGGACTGCACGTTTAAATCTTTGCTCCAGAAATAGACTCAACAATTGTGATTCCAGGTACCAAAATAGATGTCTGTTATATAAACTGAGGCTAATGTGGCTTTCTGCCTATGTTTGTATTCCTGAATGAGAGGTAGAAATACTGCAGACCTGTGAAAGGGAAGAAACAAGCCAATGGTCTGCTCATGGTTGCTGCACAGAGATAAATCAAGAGGAAAGGAAAGCTCTTGGTTTTGTTTCACAGCAGCATAAGACTGCCACCTCAGAGCACTAGAAAGAAAAAAAAGCTATTGGGATGTAATCTGAATTTACTGCAAAGGACTATCTAGACTTTTATTTGTGACCTTCCTGGTCCCATGCTCCTATACCTAGTTTGGTTATGGCCAGCAGATCTGCACACAGCCATAAGATGGTCATAGTTTTGGGGTTTATCTAGCAGTATAAAGTTCTAATGTTCATTTTCCTGCTTGAAAACAATTCTGATGCTTTTTTCCCTAAATGAGACTAGTTTGAGACTGTGTTCCTTTGGCTGCTAATGCCTATCAGAATGAAGTAGGTTAATGGATAACAGGTCAGAGGGTGGGCTGCACAGAGCAGGAGGAGAAGGTGTTTGGGTGTCTCCTCTGGGTCAGGCTCAGCAGAGTGAGGGTAAGTCCTTCAGTCAAATGAACAGTGCTCTCTGCTGAGAGCCTCAAGTCATCTCTGCCAGTTGTCTTGTAGTATGGTAAAATCTACCAGTTGCTGTGTGCTTGAGGGGCGGGTTGACTTCCCTCACCTTGCAGTCAGAGGAGCCTCAGAGCTGGAGGAAGAAGGAGAGCATGAAAATGGAGTAGAAAGTTGGGGATTGAGAGGAAGTGGGTCCCCCCGCTCTTGCTGCGCTCAAGATAATAATCTGGCACAAGGAGTCCTGTAAGACCATGCCCTGCATCTTTGATTAAGAGTAAACACTTACAGCTCTTGTGCCTTGTTTTGTGTCCCAGCCTCCTTCCCCCCAGATGAAAATAATCTATATAAAGAAAAGTTTTAAATACTTCATAAAAAATAAGAAAGACTTCTACCAGTCCTTGCGGGAAAAACCTGCTCTGCAATCAAAAAGCAAACTGGAGCTGATTCTCTCAATTGCAGGCCTGCCTCAGGTTAAGAAATTAAAGATGAGTTCAGTGTGAGTAGTCTCTGCTCTCCTTGATGGACTTTACATACTTCCCTCTCATACTTGTTCTGCGTAGCTGAGGGACAGAGCCATAACTAAAAATGTCAGCATCAATCTTTTCTGCAACATCCAGCATATACTTTTAATAAACAACAAATTGTGATTATGCAAAAACTGTGCTTCTCTTCCTACCACAAAGAAACAAATTAATTTATCCTATAACTGGTTGTCACTCAAGTCCTTTTAAAAATTGTCTTTTTCCTTGTGTTTTTCCCTCCAGTCACGTGAGAAGTAAAATATTTCCCTCCCCTCCTATTTCTGTGAATGATTTCTTAACTGTAAAAGGAACAAATAGTGATTAGTGCAAAAACTCTAATGCTTGTGACATCTGTTACATTACCCATGATTTTGGGGAACTTTCATCCTTTTGTTGCTTACAGCTCAACTTTGTGTTAAAGCATAACAGACTTCTTCCTTTATATAGGAAAAGGCTGATAAAATGTAGTAGCTCTTAGGAGGCAGCTTTCTGTACAGTAGTGCTGTTACTGAATATTTAGTTTTTAAAAACTTTAAGCCACTTTTTTGTTGTTAAATATAACTAAAAATACTTTTCCTATTTTATTAATAAGTCTTGTGTTTTGAAAATCTTTGAAGTTACTTTTGATTAGGATTTTTTTTCTCTCCAACTTAAGCTTCTAAAAATCAGATGCACGAGTTTGGACTAGTGACTTTGGGTTCCCTCTTTATAGAGTGAAACAGGCCAAAAATTAACTCTGCCTTTTTCTTTCCAACAACTAAAGGGAGTTTTGGGTGACTAGCTCAAACTTGTGTGTCTAATTTTTAGACCTTTGTGAGGAAGGATGAGTCCTACTATTCATGTTTGGTCTGGAAGAAACAAATGTTTTGAAATGTCAGTAATTGCATAGTCCTGACTTGGTTTAGGATTGAGTTTGAAGCATGAGGGATGTGGTGCTGCTGCTTGGATATCAAAACTTAGTCTCCTTCTCTGTGATCTTGCACCAGTGAAGAAACAACTTTTCTCATGGTCACATCATAGAGAAACTTTAAAAAAACTTTTAAAAGGTGATTTTAAGTGGAAGTCACCAGCTGCAGGAACAGGACACTTTTTAGCTGTTTGGGACTGTTTGGTAGAAGTTCACTGAGTAAGTTAATTGAAAGTTCATCTGATTTGGTGTAAGAATATGCTTTCCTAGGGGTGAAGTTCACTTCATGCCACTTGGCTAGATAAATTTGATATATGTTATTTCTGTCAGTCTAAATGTCTGCTTTGCTTTTGTTTAAGCCTTTGCAGTCAGATGTTGAAAGAGTCCAATCTCCAGGAGAATTTCTTTAGCCCTGCTTGAAATTGATTTCTGCACACTAATAGGATTAATCTTTCTAGGAACAGATTATCCTTGAACGCACATGGCCTTTTAGCCAAGATGGGGGTAAAGCTGGTTCTTCAAATTCATCCACCAAAACAAAAGTTTAGTGAATCACGGGGAAGTTTCAGTTGTACATCAGAGGAGCTGTAAAAGATTGTTTGGAAAGTGAAGGAGGGAACGGCTCTTAATTTTGGTCTTTTTTCCCCTTTTGTCTAGACATGAACAGAACATTTCCAGATAATGTCAAATTCCGCAAAACCGCCGATCCATGTTTGCAGCACACGCTCTACAACGTGTTGGTAGCGTACGGGCATCACAATAAAGCAGTGGGATATTGTCAGGTATGTAACCACTGGGTTTTTGAACAGTGCTGCATTACACCGATGCTAATTGTTCTTCTCCATTCAAACGTGGTTTTGGAGAAGCAGATCCACATGCTTTCTGGTTTTAAAATGTCCCTGGCAGGGGGAAATGGATCGCTTCAGGCAAGATCAAATGTCCTTGTGGGTTGCTCTGTGGCCTTTTTTTGTAGCTGGCTAGGTCATGTTTGGTTCTATTTGTTAGCTGCAAAATAAATGTTTTATCACACGTGGTTGTATCGTGATAGTTGCTTTGGAGAAGAACTGAGTTTGCCTGTCCCTCTTCCTCCCTCCTGCCGTCTTTCTCAAAATGGTCCTTGGTATGGACAAGGCATCGTGAGAGCTCAATTTCCTATTTGTTTTCACTGCCACATTTTTCAGACTACAGGAAGACCAGCATTCATGCAGCATCACATAGCTGGGGGGGTGGTAGCATTTATTTGGTGCCATCTCCCAGTATGGACAGGCAAGAAAATTAGTTTGAAATTCAACCTGGTACTGTTTAGATGGCAGGAAGAAGACCAAAGAGAGGGATTAAACCAAAGAAGGCAGGAGATCCTACCTTGTCTAACCAACCCCAGCCCTCATAGCCTGTAAATATTTAAGGGTAATTTTCTGTTAGCTCAGAAAGACTTCAGGGGGGGCCTCGTACATCAAAGGAAGCTGTTGTGTATTGTGCTGACGTGCTGTGTTGTAACGTTTGTCAGCTTGTTTAAAATGGAAAAGACATACATAGAAAATGCTTAAAGTGGACTACTGTGCATGTAAATCAGTAATATTGCCATAACTTAGCATTGTTATGGTGGAGATAAGAAAAAATGTTTCATGACATAGAGGCAATGTGTTTACAGGGAACACTGGTCCGTGACCTGTGTGTTCTGTATGTCACTTCTCCAGTCAGAGGGTGTCAGTAATGGTTATGAAAACTACACAGCTAGAATTTGGCCAGTCGTGACTTGACTACTTTTCATAAATTTTCTGGTAGCTCTTCCAATCCCTCCACTTCCTGGTGCTTGCCTTCTGTTTGCACGTTGAAAGGCAGGAGCTGCAGTGGCCAGTCATTGACTGGCATGTGGAATACTGGAGGTATTATGGAAACAAATGGTTTGTAGGCAGTCATCAGATGAGTTAAGCAGCAATAGCTTGTAAGAGCTGATGGAACTGTAACTTTTTACTGAAGAATGTTTAGGTCAGGCTTTCTGCTTCTGCAGTCACACTGTCTACCTGCAGGTGTGTTTGTGTTTGTACACATCTAATACAGCTGTGGTTTGCTTCTGGTCAAAGCAGTCTTCTGTTACATTGGGACAGAGCTTTGGGATTTAGGAGAAAAAATAAAACAAAAACCACCAAAAAACCCCTGGAGCCCTGAAGCTAAATTATAGACTACTAAGCTTTGTCTTTTAATTTTCCTCTCCTTGATCTTTGTTATAGTTCTTGTTAGCTGTCATCATGCAGGTTTAACAGTTGACTCAATCAGTGGTCTTTATTACTAGATTTTACTTAAGATGCCCACTTTGTAGAACTGTAGTAATTTAGCTCATATCAAATGGAGTAAGATAGACACTCTTCAATGTATGCATCTTAAACCCCTTCTTTTTATTTCAGGGCATGAACTTCATAGCTGGATACCTGATTCTTATTACAAAGAATGAAGAGGAGTCCTTTTGGTTGCTAGATGCTCTTATTGGAAGAATATTGCCTGGTATGATAGAAACATGTATAATTGGAAGTTGGCTTTTATTTTAGCTTTGCATTCTTCTCCATTTTTAGAGATTTTAGATGTTAAAATGGACTTGCATGGACCAAAGATTTTCTAGGGTCCTGGAAACACAGGGCAAAGCCACAGCACACAGTGTTTTATGTGTATGTTAATTTGCAGACTTACTTCTCACTTCCTACGTTTACCTGTTAGGCAGATGTCTTCCTGTATCAGTATGATGCTGGGGAACAGGACTTGTGAAGGTGCCTGGGATTTGGTACTTCCAGTTGCAGGAATATGATATGAGACACAGATGAAGCAGTGACTGCAGAGCAGAGTGAAGATGGGAGATATGCACAGTTTGAGCACTGAGCCTGAAGAAGGAATTTCCAGTGGCCTGAGTGGAGGCAGCATGAACTGTCTTCAGAGACATTTGGCAAGGTGGTGGTAGTTTCTGCCAGGAACAGCAGTTTCTGCTCTGTCCCCCACTTCTGAGCAGGGATGTTGTGATTTTGCAACAGCAAGCAAATGTTAAAATCTCTGTCTCTGTCTGTATGCAGAGTTCTTCTCAAAGCTCTTTTACAATCAGTGGTGATCTTGCCAAGCTGGTCTACAGAGGCCAGAGGGAAATTCAGCACACCCTAAGCTATAGGCAATATTTACATCTGATCAGTTCAGCAGCATTCTGTGTTCCCTTGGCTGGATCTCTGGGTTTACAGGAGGTGTTTACACACTGAATTTTGCCCCATATATAATCTGAATCTCCCCACATGTCTGAAGTAGTTTAAAAGCAGAAGCAGACATCAGGCACAGCTATGTTTTATAACCCTATCAAATACATTTGGGAATGTTCTTTCTTGGGATTTAATTATAGATGAGGAATGGTTTCATTGTGATTTCCCATTGACATTGCACAGGACTGACTACAGCTACACCCTTAATGCAAAGCTATACTCAGAATGAAAGACTGAGCTGTCTATAAGGAGGCTTTGGAATTCCCTGTGGGCCAAGTTTTGCTTTTGAACTGATCTTTATCCCAAATGGTTAGAGGCTGAATTCAGTATTACAATATATTCAGTATTACTAAGTGCTGGCCAAGGACATCAAAGTTGATACTTTCATTTCTGCTTCTTTCCGTTCTTGTTTAAGATGAAACAAGGCAAAAAAAAAAAGTGTATATTTTTTGCTTCCTTGTTGAATAGAAGGGGCACTTTGAGACAGAAGGAAAAAGGGTGGAGGGAATCTTTTACTACTGCCTAACAACTGTAAGAAATTACCTTTTACACTGACCATGCCCTGTAGGAACTCAGGTTTTCCTTGCATATGAGCAGAGTGGTTGGACTTTGTTTGCAAACCAAAAGAGAGACAGGCAGGGAGCGCTAGGATTTGTTGAATCAATCCGCAAATATTTGAGGGTTTGCAGCCTTGAAGTTTACTTTCAAGCTATAAAAATAGTCTAAAGAAATCAACTGTGTCTGTTGCTTTTGTTCAGCCTTGAAAGCTGTAAGCTGTGCAAACAGGTAAGGGCCTGGAGGGCTGCTGTCTGCCATGTGAGCTGCCACTGGCTGACGGGTGAATGTCTTTCCTTTGACCTCACTGCGTGAGGGGTGAGGACCTCAGTAAAAGGCAAGTTTCACTGCAAAGTGGCGTGTGGCAACTTTTTCTGTTAATCTTTTTGATAGTCTTATATGTTTTTATTTGGAGCAAGGGAGTAGATTCGTAATTTTTTTTAATTCATTGTTTTTGGCAAGGAGGTTTGTCATAAAACCTCTAGTTCTTGTGTATCATCCTTCTACGCTTCACCGATACCTAAACGGCAAAAATGGCTTTTGTTTTTCCCTCTTAGTTGTGAATTTATCTTATGTCAGTAGTGTTGGTGATGGGAAGAAACTTGTAATGTGAAAGGCAATTACTGTTTGTAAAGGAGACATACTTCAAGTTATATTTATAGATATATTTTTACTACCCTGTAACAAGAGTCTTGTTACAGACTTTGGCCTGGGTTCAGCACATCCAATACAGGCATCCGTCTGAGGTGCTGAAGTTAGAAACAAACATGTGTGCTTATGTTTCTTTGATAGTCAGTGGGGAAGGGAATTTCTGCTTGGAAATGCTGATCTGAGTGTGTCCCTTTCCCCACCACAGTAGGAGAGCTTAAGGTGTCCCTTCCAGCTTGGTGCCTCAACAAGAGCCCAAGTTAGGTAGTATGAATCTTTTATGTTGTAAAAATATTTGCACTGAGTAATACAAAGCTTAAATGTCAGAAAACATATTGCTCAATTTTTCCTCAGTTTTTAACACCACCCCCCCCTTTTATTCTCACTACCCTCCTATATCAAGCTTGAATTGTACATGTATAAAAGTCAAAGTATGACAGATAAAATGATTAGCATAATTTCAGTGTAATACGGAGTGTGAGAGAATCAGACAGGCAGATGCTGCCCATAAAGAAATGTGCTCAGGTAAGTGAGTGCTGCCCTTCTGTTAATAGCTCAAGGTACAGCACATTTCAGTTTAAAGCCCTATAATCATTTGTCAGGGAAACAGAGAAACATTGTATTTTGTCCAGATCCTCAGAGGGAAAAGCAGCCATCATTTTTGTTGGATGTTAACAATTTGATTAGCCAACATTTTTCCTTTACCTTCGTTGCTAATGCTCTCTTGTTGATCTGGTGCATTATAATCTACATGTTTTCCCCTTTCATTGCAACAGATATGCCTCCAGGTCATGTCCTTATTTTTGAGTGTGTCCTGTCGCTGCCAGTTAAAATTAGGACAATTTAGAAATCCCTTTTCTGCCCTCTGCAGTGTCCCTGTGAATCCCGTGCATTTAATTACATTGAACAGCTTGATGCTGACAGTGGGTTTTTTGGTCAGCAGATGAACCAAACCAACCACAGATCAATGGCATTGATTGAAAAATGTAGAATATGACTGATGGGAGCATTAGTAGCAGCCTTCTGGGGAAGTGACAGAGAAGGGCTCCCGAAGCTATGGCTCAACTCCCCATTTGTACTGTTTTTTTAGGTCTGGGTGGAGGTACGTACCATAGGATAGGATGAAGGTGTGACTGCTCCACCCACTGACAGGAGGGGGACGACTTGGGAATGGGACCCCGTCAGTAAAGATTTTCTGGCTGGATTGTTCTGTTACCCCCAAATGGAGTTAGCACAGCTGGAAGGAAGAGTCAGCCAGCCAAAATTGCACTTTGGTTTCATGGTATATGGAGCTGTGTGCATGCCATTCACCTGGCTGGACATAGCCCTACTGGGTACTGCTGGGGGAGGCCAGAAAGATCCTGCTTCTGCTGAAGACAAACCCATAGTCTACTGCCTGTTGTGTCTGCCAGCAGCTCAACCAGGGATTTGGAGGGATTAGGAGCATGTCTTATTTAAAAATAGCAATGAGGAAGAGAATTACTTGTTTAACAGAATTTTTGGGTGTTACCAAGATCTTTTATTCCCAGGTTCATATGGCTGGAGCAGACAGTGTTGCCCACAAGTAGCAATATGGATTCAGTTCAAGCTCAGAGTGGCTGTGTCTGTGATTTGCATTCAGCACAGCACTAGTGTTTCTGTTCTGTTCATAGGGAAACTTTTTTTTGATGCTCTGTTGAGGAAATACTGGGGAGGTTGCTTTAGAAAGCATCAGGTAGGTGGGATCTTTTAACCGTGGTACTTTTGGTATGTAATTTAAGGAGCATATTTATGTTTTACATATTTGTGGTTAAAATGGTGTGTTTGAGAAGAAAAACTTGACTATTTGGACTTACCTTAGCATGACACATATGCTTATATATAGCATTTAAAAATATTCCCCCCCCCCGACTTCAGTGGTTCTCAGTCTGAAAGCAGCAGTGTTTATCAAGCTATAGTTGGTCTACTGGACTGTTCTACTGGAGTTATTTATTCTTACTGAAAACCAGTTGTAGAGTACTCTTCCAATAGTTAAGAGAGACCTTATGATTTATGCACTAGCCTGTTCATTGCTGATTTTATACCCTTTTATTCTTCTGCCAATGCTGACTTGTGAGGTTAAGAAGAAGCACTTACCTTTCATGTATTTGTAGCGTACAGTCAATTCATTTTGCAGTTCTTTCATATTACTAAGCTGCTTCTGTCAAACTCTTCTCTTGCATGAAACTCTTCTCTGTTCCCATGTTAGCCTAAAAATTTGATTATTTTTCTTTTTAACTTGATCACAATGGCACCCTTTTTTTTTTCCAGGGGGAAATCTGTGAGTGCCTTGTGCAGTGGCATTATTTCTCTCTTTTCACAGATGAAGGTGTTTTATTTGAGTGGAAAAACTGTAGGATCTCCCTTGCCTTTTTTCTCTTGTGGCACTCTGGTTTTGATCTGTGATTTCAAGAATAATGCATGTGCTATTGCTTCTTCTCTATTGTCAACAGATGTGTTCTCCACAGCTTACAGGAATTCATAACACCTTTCCGCTGAAGTGTATTTCCATATTTTTGTCCTTGTTTTTTTAAATATCATCATGTCTCTCTTACTCTGGACTTTTCATTATGTTCCTCTGTTGTGCCTTGTCTCTCAGTTTAGGATTGTTAATGAATACCAGTTTTTTCTTTTTCTCCAATATTGTTAAGAAAAATTTTAAATTGGGTGCAGCCTTACAAGCATTCTTCAAGGACTGGTCTTAACGACCTTCCGTCAGCCTGGTAATTTTTAGCCTTTTGGTTTCTAAAATTTTTTTACCCACATATGCTGCCTGGTGGTTTATCAATCATTAAAAATAAGAACGTATTTTTGAGTGGTAAGATAATCACAAAAATAACAGACTTCACTGAACTAACTGGCATTATCTGCAAGGACACAAGGTGCAATGCAAGATAGCACTTTGGTGGAGAACTTAGTGACTGCTGGTTAAGGCAAATGTCTGCACGTTGAGATAATAGATATCTAACACGTGGCTGGGTTGAGCTCTTTGTGGTTCTCAACTGCACCAGCCATAGATTTGCAGGTACTGTTGCCTAAGAGATTAGGCGTAGTAAGAGACATGGATATTTGAACTGAATAATAACACAGTTATGTATCAAGCTCTGGTATATCCTTCTCTTTCAAGTTATGTTCATGTTATAATACTCTTTAAATTCCCATCATACAGAATTCCAGGTCTGAAAGGAAGGGCCGCTTGAGAAATGCAAGATGCTGTACTACCTCTACAGTGTTTCTATTTAGACTGCTTGCTTTTAGTTGAGGTTAAGCATGTATTTATTTCATTGTTGTGGCTGAATTTATTTTAATACCCTGATTAGGTATTGCCAGGGAACCTCTGAATGTAGACCTGGCTGGGCAGCTGCATCTTTTAAGACCCGCTTCCCCAAAGGGGAGTGGAATTTCATTTCACACGAAGTATTTTATTCATCTGTGCAGGTAGAAGCTGCTGCTAGACCTGAATAGTAGTGATATTGAGCTGAATTTGCAGCCTGTGTTGGAGGCTAGTTGTGATAAAAAGCAAGTCTTTTCACAGAAGACTTGAGCACCACAGGCTGTGGTGTGGAAAGCTCCTTGCAAGGCTGTGTGTAACATGCACGACCTCACGTTTACAAAGCAGTTTTTGATAACCAACCTTTTTTATAGCACCGTCAACCCGGAAAATGTCAGCTGATTGATCTGTCCTGAGCTGTTTGCTTATCTTCCTCCTCTGGCAGCACTCAGCTACAGGCCATGAGCTGGCAAAGTTCTCACTCATCCTTAGAGTTCTCCTGTGATCACACGTGAAGCTGTAGCAGTGCGTGCCTCTCAATTACAACACCACATCTACCACTAGGAGAGAGGAACGCTTGGCTGGTAGAGTGAATTAGGAGTTTGGAAATACAGACTCCAATGTGATTTCCAGCAGCCATGATGAGAGCATTCATCTTCAAACGTTAGAGGTCGGCTGTATTTACCTGGGAGTTAAGCATGCAATGTCCTGTTAAGCTGAAGGTGGAATGTAGGAGTCATCGTGTGCCTGTATTTAGAAACCATCATAAGCCTGAAATGCTTATTACCTACAAATCTGAACTGCTCAGGGATTTGGGAGAGTTGAACAAGCAGGCAGTGACTGATGTATTTCTTCTTCAATACATGTGTTTAGACATTTGGAATAAATTATTTCCTATATGTATTGTATATGCACACCCCTCAACCCTCCAGTCAAAGGCCTCATCAGGAAAAGAACAATCTCAATAGTTAGTAGGTAGTACTTTAGGTAGCTAGGTGGAAATCTTACAGGTTTGTCTAAAGCAGAAGTCTCCTGTATATGACAAGAATATACCTGTTGTCAGCATTAATTTTGTGAGGAAACATGCTAGGTTTCAGCTATGCAGCAAAAGGACCCCTAGTGATTAAAAATGCTGAAGAATGTTATGTTCTCTGACATGGCTGTATTTACACTGGAAGCAGGACCTAATTGACTTCTTCCACCTAAAAAAGTCAAGTATGCTTCTTCCCTTCTGGCAGGCAAGCCGGGTATTACTATTATTTCATTATGTTGAACTTGAGCTATCTTCAGTAGGCCTTCTGTGGTACTGCTGTGCGTGGGACTGTGGCCTTTGGCTGGCTGTGCAGGCAGTCTCTTAGCCTGATTATCTCCCCAGTAAATCAGAAGCCACCAGCAAAATAAACTTTTCAAATGAAATCTTTGTTCAGTTAGAACTGATCAAAAGTAGAATTCCCCGGTGCTGCGTACAAAGAAGGAGGGTGGATAGAATAATGAAAACACAGCAGTGTGGGTTTGAGGGAAGAAGTGTGTGTCCTGTCCCCACCCCCTTTTTTTTGTTTTTTCTTTTTTTTTTTTTTGGATATGTGAAAAACAAAGTAGTAGCTGAGCCTTAGCACGCAGCACAAGGCGTACTTAATTTGTGCTTTATATGTTATCAGAATAGCCATGTTGGATGATGGTTTTTTTGTCTTGGTTTTTTGTTTTGGTTGTTTTGTTTTGTGGGGTGGTTTTTTTTTTTCAGTTTTTAGCTAATGGCTCTAGCTGTGAAAGCACTAATGTGCACATCTGGGATTGCAACTATAGTTATGACAGAGCTGTCTCCATGTTAAAGGGATTGTGCTGCTTTAACTCCATTATTAAAGCAGCAGAGGTGCAAAGCTAAAGTGAGTTGCTTATTTCATTCCTCATAGCATGTATTATTTTTTTGACCTTCTAATGGTCAGCCAGGGCTCTGCATGTTCAATTACAATTTTAATAATGCAATCTTCCTGAATACGTCACTTTGACAGCAAGAAGCATAATATATTTTCATTTTCCTTGCATAAATTCTACAAATGGAGAAGTTGAGCTCAATTCAATAGAAAATTGAGCTCAATTTTTGTAACTAGTGTTTATTAGCCTTTCTTTCATGTCCTTTTCAATTCTACAACCTCCTGCCTCAAATGTGAATATCAGAGATGGATGCAGCTTTCTAACCTCAGTTTTGCTAATGTCATATACAGACATGACATCCTCTCTCCTTCAGTGGTGAGTATATCCAAGGAGTACTTTGGCTTCTCCTGAGCTAAGATGTGTTTATTCTGGATTTATCATATTTTCAACTTAACATCCAGCAAAATTGTTTATTTGAAATTGCTCAACTGTATTGTCCTTTTTTTTAATTTTATTTTTTAATATGGTGTTGTATGAAGAAGCACTGGCAGTAGACTGATTTTTGTTTCAAAATGTAGTGTAGGACATAAGCAGTATAGGTGGCTACATAAAGAATGTGTGGAAGGAGATGTTCTTTGGGAGTACAGGAAATTTATATGAAGAAATTCACGTGCAGTGCACAGTAGTAACTTTTCTATCTAAATGTGCAAGAAGTGACCGTTTAGTTTCGAAGAGATGCTTGGGAAATACAGCCTTGGTTGTTTCATGCCTCTTGTGTTCAGAAGACTCAAATGCTTTACTAATATTTCAATTTATGGCTAGTGGAGAAGTCAGGCTGTTGCTCTGAGGCATGCTGGGGACACTGCAGCACACTTGAAGTCTTACGGAGATGGGCCAGGGACTTCTGAGGTGAGAGGAGCCAACAGGGAAACACTGGGGGAAATACCTTAAAGGAATTAAGGGGCGTTCCTCTAAGAAGGTGACATGGCTGACAGCCCAGCTGAGGTGCCTCTGCACCAACACACGCAACATGGGCAACCAACAGGAGGAGTTTGAAGCCACTGTGATGCTGGAAAGCTACGACCTGGTTGCCCTTACTGAAACTTGGTGGGATGAATCCCATGACTGGAGCGTAAATATTGACAGCTACAGGCTGTTCAGGAGGAACAAGCAAAGAAAGAGGGGTGAAGGCATTGCCATATATGTCAAGGAATGGATAGAGGATGAAGAGCTGTTCCTGAAGAACAGACATGAGAAGGTGAAAAGCTTATGGGTAAGAATTGGAGACCAAGGCAACAAAGGGAACCTTGTGGCTGGTGTCCATAACAGGGTACTGATCAAGGGGAGCCTATTGATGAAGCATTCTTACTCCAGCTTCAGGAGGCTTCATGCTCACAGCCTCTCATCCTTCTGGGGGGACTTCAACCACCACAACATCTGCTGGAAAAGTAGCACAGCAGGCTGTAGGCAATCCAGGCAGGTAATAGACAACCCTACCAGAGGGAATGCAATACTGGATCAATGCAAGTGAGCTAATCGGTGACATCGATTGGAGGCAGCCTGGGCTGCAGTGATCACACACTGGTGGAGTTCACAGCCATGAGGGATATTGGTCAGGTGAGGAGTAAAGTCAGGACTTTTAGAAAGCAAGCTTCCATCTCTTCAAGGAGTTAGTCAATAGAACCCCCTGAGAGTGACCCTTTTTGCCTCAGTCTGCACTGACAACCTCCCTTCCCACACTTCCTGAGTCAATGGACCACAAGACAGGGACCAGGGGGAGCAAAGTCCCTCCCACTGTAAGTGAAGACCTGAGGAACCTGAACATACGGAAGTCTATGGGACCTGATGAGGTGCATCCCAGTACCCTGAGGGAATTGGCTGATGTAGTTGTCAAGCTACTTTCCATGATATTTAAAAAGTGGCAGCAGTCAGGTGAAGTCCCTGCTGACTGGAAAACCTTGCACCCATTTTTTAAAATGGTAGAAAGGAGGACCCTGGCTACTACCAACCTGTCAGCCTCACCTCTGTGCCTGGGAAGATCATGGAACAGGTCCTCCCAGAAGCTGTGCTAAGGCACATGGAGGACAAGGAGGTGATTCGAGACAGCCAGCATGGCTTCCCCAAGGGCAAGTCCTGCCTGACCAACCTAGTGGCCCTCTGTGATTGAGTGACTACATCAGTGGACAAGAGAAGAGCTATGGATGTTGTCTGTCTAGACTTCTGTAAAGCCTTTGACTTTGTCCCCTAGAACATCCATCTCTCTGAATTGGAGAGATATGGATTTGATGGCTGGACTGTTTGGTGGATGTCCAGATGGAGATCTGTGATAAGTGGTGTCCCTCAGGGGTCTGTACTGGGATACTGCTCAATATATTCATCAATGACACAGGCAACAGGATCAAGTGCACTTTCAGTAAGTTTGCAGATTACACCAAGCTGTTGTTATGCCAAAGGGATGGGATGCTATCCAGGGGGACCAGAACAAGCGTAAGAATTGGACCCATGTAAACCTCATGAGGTTCAATAAGGCCAAGTGCAAGGTCCTGCACCTGGGTCAGGGCAATCCTCAGAATCAATACAGGCTGGGGTGTGATGGGATTGAGAGTAGCCCTGTTGAGAAGGATTTGGGAGTACTGGTTGATAAAAAGCTGAACAGGAGCTGGCAATGTCCACCCACAGCCCAGAAAACCAACTGTATCCTGGGCTGCATCAAAAGAAGCATGGCCAGCAGATTGAGGGAGGTGATTCTCCCCCTCTACTCCACCCGAGTGAAACCCTGCCTGGAGTCCTGTGTCCACCTCTGGAGTCCTCAGCACAAGAAAGACAGGGACCTCTTGGAGTGGGTCCAGAAGAGGCCATGAAAATGGTCAGAGGGTTGGAACACCTCTCCTATGAAGAAAGTCAGAGAGAGTTGGGGTTGTTCAGCCTGGAGAAGAGAAGGCTCCAGTTAGACCTTATTGTGGCCTTTCAGTACTTAAAGGGAACTTATAAGAAAGATGTGGACAAACTTTTTAGCAATACCTGTTGTGACAGGACAAGGGGTAATGGTTTTAAACTAAAAGAGGGGAGATTCCAACTAGATAAAAGGAAGAAATTTTTTATAATGAGGGTGGTGAAACACTGGCACAGGCTGCCCAGGGAGATGGTAGATGCCCCATCCCTGGAAACCTTCAAGATCAGGTTGGACAGGGCTCTGAGCATCCTGATCTAGTTGCAGATGGCTCTGCTCCCTGCAGAGGGCTTGGATTAGATGACCTTTAATGGTTCCTTCCAACCCAAACCATTTAATGATTCTAGATAAGTCTCATTTGTTCCTCTTACAGTTTTAAAACCTGTTCCTTCAAGATTAATTCTCTCGTTAGCTACTTCAAGCTTGAAGCAAGAGGATTGCATCTTTCATTCCCCTTTTCTTCCGACTGAAGGGCTGGATTGGTTTTCTTCTCCAAATATCAGACCAGAACCATATGTCTGTCCAGCTTTCTGTTACAAGTCTCCTGCTTCTGCCCCAGTCTCTTAAGCAATGTGCTCGGTAGTTCCGTGGTGTGATTGTGGCCTTCTTGTAAAGCGCTGAAGAAAATATAATGCTAGGGTTCTTTGAAAGTGCCAGAGAATATAAGTGCTGTGGTAGGATAAAATAGCTATTCTTCCTAATCCCATGGAGGAATTAAGCCACAGATCCAGGAATCCTTATTCAGCTGAAGTCATCAGTTACTAAGAGTCACTGTACAGCTGTAAACTCACTAAAAAAAACCAAAAAACAAAAAACAGTTTGTTTCCTCTACCGGCATGATAAGCAGTTGTGGTAATCTTAATTTCCTCTCCATTTGAGGAAAGTGGTGTTAAAAGTCTCTCAAAGTGTTTTGTGAGTTAAAAGCCCTGGCTTCTGGGACCATCATGAGCCCAGTAAGCTGCAGCCTTCTCCAAAGCACGTGCCTCTTTAGACTGGAGCAGTTCACAGAGTGCAATAACTGGAACCAGGCCAAACTATCGAGTGGTGGATAACCCATCTCTATCAGCTCACTGATACTAGGAAAAAAACACTACCCACAAAAGGAGCAATTCCAATGGTAGTGGATACAAAGAGGGGGGAGAGGGAAGAAAGGAGAATTGCCCAACAGTGTTGTGCTCAGAGTTATATTTAATCTGTGTGGTAGTGTTTTGGTAACTATAACTTTACTAGTTCTGAATGATACAAATGCTGAGCATCAGAGAAAAGAGTTAGGATTCAAAAAGAAATAAATAACAGACCTAGCCAGTTTTGTTCCCAGTACCTGGAATGTCTGAAAGCCACATTTGCGCCAAGGTGTCGCTAACTTCACTTTGTTTCTCTGAGAGGTTACTCTGCAAGGATTCTGTGATTTGTTTGTTTCTTTGTATTTCTCCTCTGCCTCCTGGGATGTCTGGAAGGCTCTCATCTTTGCCTTTCTTTCCATTGGCTTTGTAATTAACGAGCATCTTTCTTCGGTTTCCACGTGGTAGCTACTACATCTGCTCAGAGTCCCGCTGTGCTGGGTGAAATGCAAATAGGAAACCAAAGGGCTCTCTCTGCTCCGCGGGATCTGTTTTCCAAGTTTGGGATCAGAAGCAAAAGATGAATGCAGGCAGATGGGATCATGTGGAAACAATCAAACATTGCCTTTTGCTGCTTGCTGAAAAGGTGTTAATAGTAAAACATTTCTCAAAGTGCTGTTGTGCTGTATTTTGTGCACTCTTAGTATCACAACCAATAAGCATTTGTAAAATGCTTGTGTTCTCTCTCCTTTTTTTGTTTTTTAAGATAGTTCTGCCATTCAGAATTCACTGGGCTTGCTTGAGCCTGGTTTGGGTTGGTTTGTTTGTTGGAATTTTATTTTTTTTTTCCAGTTCCCTGAAAGATTATCAACTTATGTTTTAAAAATAACATTGTGAAGAGTTCAGGCTGCTGTTTGAGCACCTCTCTGCAGGCTATCACTTTGGCCAGCACGTGTGCAGGCGGTCGTTTTGGCCTGACATTGCAAAAAGAATTGGCAGTACTTCTGCTTTTCCCCTGTTTCCTGGTGTGACTTTCTGATTTCCTCCCAAACATAGGTTGTCCAACTTCTTACGCCAGACTCATGATGTAGATTCTTAGAAGACCTATTGCACCTTTTTGGACTATCATCTCACAGTAGAAATAAAATAGCCTTGCTGTCTTAGACAAAGCAGGCTGAGAGTTGCCAACAGGGAGAAGGAGTGAGTCAATACACTGTGTAGGAATAGGATAAGTGGTATTTAGATGCTCTGAAGATGAGAAGGGACTGGTATCATAATCTACTTTGACCTCTGTGTAACTGAAGTGATGAAACTCATTCCACGTGTGTTCATAAACTCAGTTACGATAGCATATCATTTGGGAAAGGAAGGCTTTACACTGCCAAGGTTATTTAAAATAACCCCTGCGTTTAGTAACATGCAAACAGATAAATTGTATAGAGAAGGATTACTGGAAAGGATTTTTTTTCCCTGCAAAGGCACGTGACAGAATCTGTTTCTGGTTTGCCTTGTAGTGCAGCACTGAGCTCTTTTATCAGGTTGGCCAATCCTGTTCATGGCAATGCTGGCCGCTGCCTGCCAGCGCTGAGGCCAGCTCTCTGTCTTCTGGATTCCAGTGAAGTCTGGTAGCAAATGGTAATCTGCATCTAAAGCAAGGAGACTTTTTTGAATATTGCATGTTGGTATAAAAATTAACCAGTTTTGCTTGTTTGGGGAAGGAGAGAGAATGTTAATTCCCCCCCCTGCCATGACTCGCATGGACATTATAAACCCTCTTGTGAATGAAATACTTTACATTGATTATGACTGTGAGAAAAGTGAAACCAGATGTTGTTTTTGAGTTTAATTGGATCACCAAGAGAAATAACTCCGTTTATCCCAGGCTGGGTTAGACAGGCTCTTGAAATAATGGTTAGAAATGCTGGAAGATGACCAACAGAGCTGAGGTCTTGTCTTGGGTATTTCTATAACACTAAGAATTAATCTGTTGTTAGTTCCAGTTTAACCTGACCTATGCACAATAGACAGAAAGGATTCTTTTTTAACTTCTGCAGCTGACTTGTAGAGGTAATTAATTGTAATTAATTAATTGTAATTAGAGGTAATTAATTGCAGAGGTAACTGCTTCTTAAACTTTTATTTTTGGAACCTCTTAATCTATTTGTAACAGAGAACAAGGTCATACAGTCCCTCCAAGCTTTATCCTTATTTCCTGCAAATCTCATTACTGCTCTGGAGCACAAACAGGCAGTTCTGTCTTAGCCCTGGACATCCTGGCTGGACTCGGAGAGGTGCTGATGGTTGTGATAGACAGTGAAACGTAGTTTAAGGAATCTCTCTTTGCCAGATGGAGAGCTCTAGGACAGGTTTCAAGCTCAGTGACAGCATGTCACACAGTCAGTGCAGGGTTAGTAACGAAAGCCCTTTAAACATGGAAAAAAAGTCCCTTCATCTAGTCACCTGTGGTGTTTGTTCAGCAGCAATAAAACACCCGGCAGTTGGTGAAACCAGCTTTTCATTTTTGCTGCTCGGCTCCAACAGGAAGAGAAGCCAATGACCCCAGCAGAGCCGTGGGGCTGTGAGCAGTTCAGGGTCAGGACTCTGATGAGGAAGGGGGACTGGGTGGGGTGAATGCCATGTGGGGTGCTGCCTGCATCGCCCTCTGCTACGCTCTCGGGCACTCCTAAACTTAGCAAGGTGTCCAAGATTCATAGGTGGGCGCCAGGAATGACTGAGTAGGCAAAGCAGGGGCATGTCGTGTGGGTAAGCAACAGACAATGAAAAGCTGAGAGGAAATTAAGGAAAGCCCAGGACCAATTTACAAAAGAGCTTGGAAATGTGGAGTTTCGTATTGGGAAACTTAATTTTCATCTAGACACTTTTCTGGAATTTAATAATACAATGATAAGAATTGATAATACAATACTTTATTTGTTGCCTTCCAGAAGAAGATGCAAGGAAAATTACTGTAGTGTGTGAGCACCTAAGTGTTAACGTTATCGCTTCCATTTGAGGAATAAAAGGAAGCAATCTGGCCATGTGTTTTTCAGGGGGATGATGTATTGTCAGAAGACATTCCTATAAACCAACCTAGATCAATAGATACACCATATAATTAGCCTACAGATGATTTGTATCTTTTTTTAATTGCTAAGTGACAGATTGGGAAGAGTTACTGACTCGGGTCTGTTCTGGGTTATCAGCTGGTCAGTATTTTGCCAGATTATTGGGAGGGAAAAGTAATGAATATGTTAATTAAATGTGGATCATGGAAATCTAGACATTTCAAATAATTCATAAGATAAGATATGGAAGGAACACAAAGCTAATGTATTTTGATGGTGGGTAAATATCATTTGCTGCACAGTATCTTGTGAAAAACAGCTTTGTGCTGTGGGGGAGGGTTAGGCTTATGTAGACTTGTTTATAAACAAGGATATCTTGACTTCAGGGATTGCTTCTGGGCAGAGCAGCCAATTATAAAAGATTAGGAAAATAGGGCGCACAGTGAAACATTTGCAGCAAGGGAGAGCTGCAGGATTTTTGCTGAGGGGACATTTCCAGAAGGCTCAGGGATTGCACATCCCAAGCAAATAAGAACAGAACAGAAGAGCCGTGCAAGTTAAACGTTACCAAGCGCTTCAGTACCGAACAAAATCACAAATCATTTTCCCTGGTGAGAGCAGACATGGACCATGAAAGGTGACTTGAGCGTGGTGCTGGATCCATTTCTGACTCCCCAGCGTAGTCGTGGCTATGGCTGCGTAGCCACGAGGACTTGGTGCAGGTCCCCGGGCAGGGTGCGGGTGCTGCTGGCTGTGCTCCGGGGTGGCCGTGCCTGGAGGCCTGGCTCCCCTCCAGGGCAGGAGAGAGTCAGAGCTGTAAGGGTGGCTCTGGGCTACCCCCTGGGCTACTGCAATGCTGTTTGTGTGCCTTGGAAGTGATCTGTGGGCGAGGTTTGCGTAAATACGGGGTCCTACAGGAATGTTTCTGGAGGATTGGAAATGTGGCTTTCCTCATTTAAGGAGCTAATTTTATATACATTTATGTA
>WUAM01000143.1:23289743-23316232 GCA_024336885.1 Actenoides hombroni
TTACAAATTACAGGTAATAATTATAATTAATACCCATGCTAACTATAATGTATAATAATTACATATAAAAACATCTTGGATGCAGATTGTTTATTGTAACTTCTTTCTGTTGTGAACTGGCAGCCAATGTCCTGGAAAAACCCCTGCTACTCAGTTATTGGCATTTGCATAAACTCGTTTCCCACACAGCAGCACGGGGCGGAACGGTGCAGGGCTGAGGACCAGGGCACGTGGGAGCTGCTCCTGCTCCACAGGGAACAGCAGGAGGCTGCCCCAGATAGCTGAATAGGTCCCTTTTCCTTTCCACCCAGCAGTACAATCTAACAAACTTGAACAAAATGTTAATTTACACGGAGGCTTCCCGGCTGCTTGCTGCTTCAGTAACTCGAGGAGCGATGTATCCAAGCTGCCTGGCTGTTAACTTTTTACTCTCCAGCTCTCCGAAAGCTGGGTGGGTGTCTGGTTGTGTTCTCGCTGCGATCCTGACATTTACACTTTGGTGTAGACATTAAAAATAGCAGCTGCTGTTCATTTCAGCGTATCGGATGATTGCGGCTGGGCAGAGCGTGTGGGCTGCTCTCCTTCCTTCTGAGGACACTCGCCGGTGGTAACTTGAAGAAGTTTTAAGTACTCACATGTCCCAAGAGCACCAAAAAAAAAAATAATAGTTTGTGGATGTATGAGATGAGGAGGAGGAAGGCTAGGGAAGGGAAGAAGGCTTCTCCTTTCAAATGGGATTCTTTGTTTTTTCACTTGCATTAAAGCAAGATTTTAGAAAAGGTTTACTCAGCCAGTTACTGTTACTTCACCTGCATCCCAGTTCATAAATGAGCACAACCCTACAACAAAATCTGCAGAAAGAGAGGTTTTTGTGGTGGCTTTGAGGTCACGGTGTGACTCTGGTTTTAGTAACTTTTTCACGGGGTTACTTGTGCTTTAGCTCTTGGAGCTTGCCCGACAAGCAATTGAAAGGCAAATTGTTAAAGGAATATATAGAGTGGCAGTGGCTTTTGTGCCTGTAGAGGAGTTTTACCTATCATTCTTCAGTGGGAACAAAGAAAAATAGGATCACAGACAAAAAGCTAGATTCCTCAAGGTTGAATGTGATGCTCCTTAGTACCATAACAACTCCTGTAGATGTTTTGCAGTTTGGACAGGACAAATGCAGAGCAAACAGCTTCTGGAGTGGGAAGCCTGTTCCAGAAAACCTTTGACACAGAAGAGTGGATATTAAACTGCTCTTGTGATTTCATTAGAAAAATTAAAGTGGCTCTAAACATACCGCATAATTTGGGCATCTTCTTAAACTTATTTGTGGCATGGGAGGTTCAGACTTTGCTTTTCCTGATTCCTTCACCTTCATGTGAACCACTGACCTATGCTGTGTGTCTCGGAACCTTGGCAGAAACCAGCCAAGTTAGAGAAACCTGAATTGCAGCTTTGCAGAATCAGTGAAGGACAGAAACACATACAAAGGTGCTCGTGTTACCAGTTCTTTCTTTCAGCAAAGCGCTACGGAGCGATCAAAGATTGCTTCCCAGGGCCAGAGCCATCACATCCAGTTTAAATGTTGCTGTCAACACCTCAACCCAAAATACAAATTCCTTAAACACCAGTCCTGGTGTGTTCCGTTGTTCTTAATTTGGGGGGGGAATGTAACAATTTAGTGCAGTGACCAGCAGTGTGGGAGATGTAGGTCTAATTTCAAGCCCTGTCTTGTAAATAAATTAAATAGGAAGAGGTGTTGCACAAGTGATCTGTCATTCAGTCCCTTTGGGGATTATTCTATGAAAAGGGGCATTTCTTTGTCTGAGAAATAAAAAAAAATAATAAAAAAAGATAAACACTTAATGGCTAGGTCACACTCCAGGAGAAGTGGTATCTGGCATCCAGAATCCCTGCACAGCTGACAACCAGAAAGTCTCGTTTCCACTTTGTGACTGGACCCACTCTAAAGGCTACAAATCGGTTTGGTTTTTAACCTGGCTGGGTATTGTGTGGGCTGGGAGTTGTGCAGCCCCCACTCCAGAAGGAGGTGGTGGTTATACTGAACTGTTTAAATATTAATAAGACTTTTGAAACTTAAACTAGCAGTTAAAAACTACCTCAATTATCCTTCCTTGGGAAGGAAGGACGAATTGCCAAAAAACATCAGGGGGAAAGAAGATCCTTTGGTAGGTATGAATGAAGTGTCTGTGCAGAAGGATCAGGCTTGGCTGAAAGCACTGTGCTGTGCGACCACAACGCAGACATCTCTGCTAAGTGGTTTAATTTACAGCACCTTGGGATTCCTAGGGCTCAACAGGATTTTATATGCTCGGCTGCACCAGATACTCTCTTCAATGTTCTGGAAAGACCATGACCACAGATTCTTGACTTTTGGTTTCTTCTCTTCAAGATTATTACAGTCCTGCAATGTTGGGCCTGAAAACTGATCAGGAAGTCCTTGCAGAACTTGTGAAAATGAAAGTTCCAGCTGTGGCAGAGCTGATGGAAAGACATGGAGTCATGTGGACCTTAGTGGTGTCACGCTGGTTTATTTGCTTGTTCATTGACATTCTTCCAGTAGAGGTAAACGGTAACATAAAGTTCTCTTAATACACACTTATAGTAATTTATTTTTTTTTATTTGTACTGCTTTAGTAATAATTACCTACTGGATATCAAGAAGCTGTAATCTGAATTCTCTCCTCTCCTGCAGACTGTGCTCCGAATATGGGATTGTTTATTCTATGAAGGGTCAAAGATCATTTTCCGCGTAGCCTTAACGTTAATTAAACAACACCAAGCTTTGATTTTGGAAGCCACCAATTTCCCTGATATTTGTGATAAATTTAAGCAGATCACCAAAGGACCACTTGCAACAGAGTGTCACAGCTTCATGCAGGTAAATTCTCTGCAGCTTTTAGTTGTCACAAGTTAAAAACAAGACGAACTTGCTGGAAATGATGGAAATGTTTTGCTCAGTCAAAAAGATGGATACATTTAGGAGAAATGTATCTATGGGAATTGCAAAAAGAATGAAGACTGTTTTTAAGTAAGAAACTCAAACTTTTCTAAGAATTTTTTGAAAGAAACATTATCCAAGTACATCTAGAGCAATCCATTGACATTACCTTGTCATATAGGGGAAAAAATTTCTTTTTGCCCTTTTTACCACATAAGGCAGGAAATTGATGAGAAATGGTGTTCCTGTGCTGCTTTTTTTCAGATGAGTTGTAATAGAGTATTGCAGAATAATCACAAAGTGGATATTAAATTTCCATTGAGAAATCTTCCTAGCACCAGAATATAAAGCATTTTGTTCTGAACAGAAAGGTAGCACAAAGTGCTTGCTTACTTCCAGGGAAAAAAAACCCATGAAGTTGAGTGCTCAAGTTCTATGACAATCTGCAAACTAAAAATTATTCTTGTAAATTATTAATAAATTGGATGCCAAATACATATGGAACATTAGGTTTAGAACTTAACTCAGAAGATGGAAAGGTAAAAGACATTAGCTGAAAAGAAAAAAAAAAAAACAAACCAAAACCAGGAGCACATCTGTCATAAATCACTTGGCCAACTCCCCTATCACTGTTTGCTAAGCGTGCACAAAGCTACATCCCAGTAGTTGACTTTTACCCCCAAAAGAATTTCATGCTCATGTCAAGAGCTCTGTGCATAGGTCTGTCACAGTAGCATGTCATTCATGTGTTTCATTTTTGCTCATGCAGAAGAAAAATATGCCTAACTGACTAGTTTGTGAGTCTCTTATTTAAAGGAGCAAAAGAAAAATGGAATTGCAGGTACAGCTTTAATTTAGAAGGGAGATATTTGAGGGGGCTTCCTATTCCGTAAAGGGTTTAGAATAAGTTTTGTTAAATGTTAACTGTCATGAAAATATCAGCTGAGAGGTTTTACAAACACTTGTCCTTGAAGGACTACTTCCCTCCCCCTTCCCGTTTTTAATTATGTTACATTTTACAGCAACTGTTTTTAGGAAATTAACTGCCCTTCCTTGCAGTTACCCTGAATACACCAGTTTATTTTAACTACGTTGGTTACTGTAGTGAAGCAATTACATCAACAATTTAGGTTATGTTCTTATGTAACTTTGGAACACATACTTTTGAGTTTGGGCTTGTTTGGTTGGATTTTTACCAACAGAGGTGATGACAGTTGAGTATTTTATGCCTTCCTCCCTCTGAACAAGTTTTGAGTTCAATGCCATGGGGGCTTCTTTAACAGAATGCTGGTCAGAGCTGGCACCTCCATAATCTCATCTCCAGAGCTGTCAATTAGTTGGGGCCCCCACATCTTAACAGTAGATTGAAGAGCATAAACTTGCAGCTTGCTTCATAGTTTTGTTTAGGTTTATGTTTTAGATGAAGTAGTGGAAACAAATATCTCTCTTGAGTAACGAGTCAAAGCAAGGGAAAAAAAAATTACAGATGTGTGACAGCATTTGGAATGCCTCAAACTCTTACATCCACACACATCTCTGTCAGGCTTTCCAGGGTAGTAAAGGGCAAAGGCAGGAGAGTGAGGGATTAAGACTGATTTTTTCAGTAGGTACATACTAGTTCATGCACGTGTTCAGAGCCTGAACAATGTGTGGTAGCACCACAAGAGAAAGGCACTGGTGCTTTGTAGCATTACCAAGAGATTTTAATGTGTTTTAAATATGCCTGCCATCCACCAAATACAAATGCCTTCTAAAATAATTAACTGGACACTTAACATTCGAATTAGCTTTTGTATTGTTGCTTTTGTGTAACTTGGAGCACTTGCTGGAGCTGCAGGTTTACTGTGTTGTTACAGCAGAGGAGATGAAAATGCTGCCCTGTTACAAGAAGGCTGAAGAGCAGTAAGCATTTTCACAGTATAGGTATAAAAGCAGGGATTTCACACTTGAATTACATAAGAATTCCAGCATGTTGTCCAAAGCCAGCATTTTAACTAAGAATTTTCTCCTTTTGCACTCAGAAAATATTCACAGACCCTGGAAGTTTGTCCATGGCAACAATCAACAAACTCCGAGAGACTTGCAGGGAGAAGTTGCTTTCTCAGGGATAACTCACCAGACTTAACCAGGTGGTCAAGACACTACAGCAACTGACACATTCCTCTATTTGCACTGACTAAAACACACTTTAAGCTTTCCATGAGTCAGCTAACACTTGACCAATTTTTCCTGCCTTTCAAGTAAGTGTTGTTAACACTTCATACTGTATGTCAGACTTGAGAACTGGAACTGGTGGTTCTGTGGTTGGTGGTTGTGGTTTGTGTTGTGGGGTTTTTTTTTTGTTGGTTTGTTTTTTGTTTGTTGGGTTTTTTTTAAGGATTTATGTGTTTTCAGAATAGAATGTGATCAGTGTTAGGAAACTTCTTTAAAAAAGAAAAACAACAGCCACCATCCTTGTCTTTTCAGGGCATTTTGTAATGTTAAAAGAAAACAGGTGTATAAAGTTACATATCCTTCCTACTGTATTAACTGTGACATCACTATCATTTGTACAAAATAAATTAATTTAATTTGTCAGAACCTGTTTCTGGATGTGAAGAGAGTAAAATATACAATTCTTAGTCTTGACTGCCCTTAGTTGGCTAGAATACAAACATGTTCCTGTTTCCTCACTGCTGTCACTTAAGGAACTCAACTATGGCAACATGCAGTGCAAGACAGCAATGAGGAAGGTGATCTGTAGCTTCAGTAGCAGTTATATATTGTGTGGAGTAACATCTCTTCAGGTAAAGGCAGCAGGGAATATATACAAGTCCAGGCTGCAGAAAGCAGAAGCAAAAGTGCTTCTATAACCACTCAGTATATTCAGAGTTCTACAGCTCTATCACAGCAGGTAACAAATGACTTGCCTCAAATCTGAAAGCACTGTGTTGCAAGAGATGCTGAAAGTAGATGCTGTGGTTTGTGTTGGTGTACTGAGGTTGCACTATAGGTGCTATATCCCCATACCTGTGTGTCAAAAACTGTTGGGAAGAACACTTGTAAACACAAGCAGACTTCTTCCTTGACAGGGTGAGACACGGGGCCTTTCCAGAGCTGCACAGTAAGTCTAAATATCCTCCCCCTGGCAGAAGCAGGGAAGCAGCAGCTCTGTCCCTGTCCTGCTCCAGTCCTGCTTGTCCTCACAGAGCCCTCTCCTGGCCAAAGCCTTTTCCTCTCCTCCCTGATGGGGAAGGGAGACAACAGATTGAAGATACACCAACAATTCCTGCTTTTGATTCTTCCTGTTGAAATAATGTGGAAAGCCTCACCTTTTAACACCACACTCCTTTTCAGACCACTCCAAGCTGTCTTCATTCTTTGTCAGGGAAGGTTGTTTGGGGTTTTTTTTTGTTGGTTTGTTGGGGGTTTTTTTTGGCCCCCTTCCAACTGAGTTTCTTTCATTACTTAAGAGTAAAAAAAAAAGCCTCACAAACTTTTTAGTAGATGAGTGCTTTCCTAGAGAAGACAGCTACTCACTATGACTCTGAACTCTCCTATCCTTTATGGTACTACACAGACTCCTTTCTCCTTGAGGACTGAACTATAAGGACATTAGCAGTACCACACTTCTGGTATATCAGCAGGCATTAAGAAATACAAGTTTATTCACCACTGGCCCTATCCATAGTTTCTAGGTACCTTCAAGGCAGAAGGGCAGATGGTCCAAAGTCCACCAGCCCTGTTGCCCTGTGCTCAGCCTGCCTTGGTTCCTGCCCTGCACAGCTACTCTGCTAACACTAAAACACTACTGCAGGGAGGAGTCAGGGAAGCTTTATACACAACACCCATGGACCTCAGCAGACATGCATTCCCTACTCTGTGGTAAGAATCCAACTTAAAATAAAACACAACATGTCATTTCTACTCCTTACCTATCAAGTGTCTTAGCAGCACTTTGAGAAAGCTGTGCTGAGCAGGGCAGACCACTATACTGACATTTCTCAGCAGGCAGCAGTTTAATGGAAGAGTTAATTTCCCAGATCTCAGGTTACTCACACAGAAGCTTCACCTGTTTCCAAGCACAAAGTCCAGAACAAGGGGCTGTTCTGCAGATACATACACAGTTAAGCCTCACCTTTGTGCCAGAGGAAAAAAACTTGTTTCATGTAACTCTACATTAAGGATTGTTTAAAGCTTCCCAAGTAGAGCCAAACCAAGACTTCAGCGCTTACCAAATCATCAAATGTTTAAGAGTGATCAGCAACACTAAGATATACAGAAAAAAAGTGTCTTTATTAGCATTGTTACAGGCAATGCATACATAAGAACTGATCCTTAAAGTGTACAACCCCCCAGCCAAGTTTAAAGCAAGAGAATCAGCAGATCGAGATCTATATTGTACACATGTGCAGTGACGGGATCTCTCTGGACCTTCCAACAGCAGAGACTGAAATCACTTTACAAAAAAAAAAGTAAATAAAAATAACACCCATTTTAAAAAAGTACCAGCTCCTAACAAGCCGGCATAGCATCAAAAATATCAAATAGGGGAGTTATCCATTCATAAAGAGTTCCTGTAAGGTTTGAGTATTGCATCGTTCACACCCTGCATATGCCAGGCACTGAGCTTAAAGCTTAGTAAAAAAAAAACCACGCCTAACAGACAAGGTGGAGTTCAGATTTCAAATTTCAGTTTTGTCAGTTGTTACTGAATTTTTTTAAAAGCATCAGCAGTATAATTAACACCATCACTGGATGGCAGCAGTACGAAGAATGAACCTTTTCCCTTTGTTAAGAGTTCTGAAATTGAGTCAGTGTGAATTAGCAACATCCCTCTCTGGTATCTTCAGCTGACATGACCTTATGCCAATTCCAAAAAAGCACCCTTAAAAACTTTTAGCTTGTTTCTAAGTGGGTAAATATTTAAACTAGTTAGCAAAATTAAACACCAGAATTTTCAGAAGTCATTTTTGTGCATAGTTAAATGCTGCAAGATGATTTCACATTTAATAAAGCAGACTTCAAAGAAGAAGCAATTTGCAAGAAAAGATGTTCCCTTACAATATCAATCTTAGCTCAGGGGAAGTGTGTGGGGTTTTTTTCCCCAGCCTCTTGCAATTGCATTTCATCTACACTGGATTTCAGTGCGAGTCATTAAATTGTTTGATATCCAGCATGGCTCCTCTTTCTGCCAATCAAATAAGCAATCAAGACAATCAGAACAAGACCAGCAAGGGCTGCACCAACTATTATAGGGATCAACATGTTATTTTCATCCATTTGACATTCTTCCACTGAAGAGAGAGAAAAAGATCCATGTTAGGCATTAGTGCACCAAATAATGGCTATATCTAGAACTTCAAGCTTCTGCTCTCAGCACATAAGATAAAACTGGCTCAAGTTAACTTCTAGCTTAGCTTGCCAACAGCCAAAAGGAAGCCAAGTCCACTAACTATGATCATTAAGAATGAAGCCTTCCTAGTACTGGTTGTATGCACAGCATAGAGATTTCTATTTTTTTTTTCCTTCTCAAAAGCTGTTGTTATGCACAAGTTTGGCCATCATATATACACCCATGCAACTCCTCCCCCTGCTGTTTGCCTGTAACCAGTCACAAAGGACAGTATTAAGAGAATCAAGAACTTCCCAGAACTTTGCCCCTTTCATACAAGCTGTCTGCACGCTGTTAGGAGGGAAAGTTAATGTTCTTCCTTAACTCTTCTCAGGCCCACAAGAAAAAAAGTCCTAGTTATTTCAAAGCTTTTTACATAACTCTCACACCAGCCTCGACTCAGACATCTTGTCAGCCCCCACGGCATCTGTGGCAGGGCATGCAGAGACCAAGCGTAGCACCCACAAGGCTGGTACTTGACTACAGATTGGTTATATCAAAGTGTCTTTCACAAATCTTAGGCTCCCCCACAAAATGTAAACCTCTTACCTGCCCCAAATTTGTCTCCGTCAATCTTGAAAACCTGGACCTGAACATTAAATACATTGACAAGGGCTTTGTCCGTGACCTGGAGATTCTCCTCCATGCTGCACTTGTAGGAGTTCCCTACTGTAGCTCTCAGCTCGCTCATGCTGTTGTTTGAGGCTTCAAACTGGGGAACTGTGCAAGAGAAAGGCTTATTACAGAATCCTGAAGAGCAAGTGCTGTAAAGCTCACAGATCTTAAACTTGATACATTCATCCCCAACACTTCTAACATGTTCTTTAACAGAGGCAACCTTTAATATTTACAGAAGTAGTCACTGAAAGTACACTTGTTGAAAGTCCTTACCTTTTGCTTCAGCAGGCAGAGTTGTGCTTACATTCATCCCTTGCAGGAAGAATTTTTCAGTACTTGCATTCTTTAAAAAACAAAAACAAACAAACCCAACAAACCAGTAGTTGTCATTTAAGCTAATTATGCACAACATAAGGTGTTAATATTTGGGTTCAATTCTGCACACATTTTGAGAAAGGTTTTCAAAGTGTAGTCCACAATTGGGAGTAGCATCCAAAGGAGGAGCTTAGCTGCACTTCAGGAAAGAAAAGCCACAGAAGAGATGCACCTTAGGGAAGATTACTTTGGGGGAGGGAACCAGGACAAAGAAAGGGGGACTGTCACCCCTCAGACTGCTGCCTGGACTTCCTCACTAGTGTCATAGTGCCACCCATGCCTTAACCACGCTAGTGCAATGATCTCACCTGTACTACAGATACAGTTTTAAAACAGCTTCTTTGGGGAGGAAGCTTTAGAGAGTAGGCAATACAACTGTAAAAGAAATGCCTATCCAAACCAAACAGATATCTGCATATACATATGCATATGTGCATACATACATGCACATATTCATTCCTCATAACATCAAGTATTAAATCCTCTACATCCTAGTACTGAAAACAAAGGAATTATTTACTCCCCTTCCTGCTGTTGCATCTTTTTTTCTCTTGTACTTGCCCCAATTAGTATTCCCCCATTAAAAGTCCTGCAGCCCCTACACGCTGTCTAGAGACTCTTACCAATGCAAAGTGGAAGATAACACTTGTTTTCTCAAAAGTCAGCTGCAACAAGGCAGATGTAGTGTTGCATGTCCCAGAAGATGTTGTATTATGGGGTATGAAATTCAGCAAATCCAAAGCCATCTGAGAAGAAAAGGATCAGTTTATGGTATTTAAAGAGACCAATACATCAGCATACATTCAGTTGACTTCTAGCTTGCTTGTACTCATGTGCATAGAGTGCTGTATTTGCCCACAGGTTACAGACAATTGGGCAGATACGGTGCAAGCTACAGGCTGGTGTAAGCTGCACCTGAGTTACCAGGCTGGCACAGAGAGCAAAGGGCATCTCCATATGCCTAACAAAGCTTTCTGTGACCAATAACCTGCTGCTCTCTCCATACTGAAGTTCTTTGGTCCTAGCAACATAAGGAAAAACATCAATAACTACCACTACACAAGAGGCAATGAGCTGTAAAATACTACTTGGACATAATGGAGAAGCAATCTAAAACCACCTGTAAGGATAATCATCTTGCAAGTCCCTTCCATTCAAAATGCTTTAGCTTTGCCCATGGCACATGATTTTATACTGCAGATTTGTATCTGCAGAAGGCTGGGGGTTAAACACATTTGCCAAACAAAGAGAAACATTTCAGCAGCTTAGTTGATCCTCACGTGACTTTGGAAAATATATTTGCCACCTCCTCACTGGTCATTACACTAGAAATCAGCTGTTCCAGCAGAGCTTGAACACCACACCACAAAACATACCTCAGGGAATCTCACACCGTCAAGGTGTCTAGACCACAGTTGCCATCCTAAGCAGCTCCTGTACAGGCCCACACCAGCTATCAGTGCTCATGATTTCACCTCTCAGTCATCACCATCATAAATAAATGCAATAGATTCCTTTGCACCACCACATACTACGTTAGGCAGCTAAAACCTATAGAGATGCCATGCTCCTCACCACCTCCTTTATCACCGAGATCCAACTTAAATGACACCAAAGCAGCCGTAATTAACTTGCCTGCACTTGGCCTCATTACCTCAGATTAAGCCACAGGATAGGAAAAAGCAGTTTGCGATCCAAGGTCCTTATAACAAAGCTCTACTGGACATAGAAGTTTGCTGACCCTCAGTCACTGTTTCCTGTTAAGGGTCTTCAGCAGTCCCTTTAGGGATTACCCCTCATAGCCTTGCCTTACTGGTCAGCATGTAACAGGTTTGTCCATGAGGCTGGCGAGCTGGGCTTTGCATCAGCAACAGAAGGGAAGAACCTGTGCCTGGGCTGGATTTTACATAGGCCATGTAGCATTTTTGCTCTTAAGATCAGCCACTAAGTAGCCCTCTAGACACTTTCAAAACCTGCCTGGATCTGTTCCCGTGAGGCCTGCCCTGGGTGATGCTGCTCTGGCAGGGGGTTGGACTTCTCTCCAGAGGTCCCTTTCCAACCCCTACCATTCTGTGATTCTTAAGCACTGAAGTCAAACCCAAGCCCCTCTGGTGCTGGCTGGAAGGTAACTAAGTCACAAGCCTGTCCAGTTTTAAAGCAGTAATAATTTTCCCTTCTAATAGGCATTCACTGCTTTCATTCAGGTGCCTCAGGCCTAATTCCTGTATTTTATTTAACATTTTTTAAATCTTTAGATAGCATCTTTGATAATAGGATTTGTATCTTGCTATTTACTGCTTCTGTGGAATGGCTGCACACACATGACAAGAGTTGAGTTCTCTTAGTGGGGAAAAATCCTTAATGACCACTTTCAGAAGAGAACTGTTTGAATCTTCACTAGTTTAGTCCAAATTATGCAGCTCGTATAAAGGACAATCATGGATGAACGCTACAAAGAACTAGGATTTTAAAAGAAAAAAGTTAGCCACTAATAATTTACAAAGTTTTCCTCAAAAAAAGGAATCTGAAGGCTTTGAAGAAAGGAAAAAAAAGTACCTTTTCATCTTTTTTTAGGTAAGTGATATTAAGTTGTAACCCCATGGAGGCAAGTACACAGGTTCCATTTGGACCGGTCACATTGTATTTACCAACTGCAGGATTTGGGGGCGATGCAGTCGGTGCTGGGGTAGTTGTTGGAACCTGGCTAGTGGTCTGTTTAGGAGTGGTAGGTGCTATAGCAGTAGTAGAGACCATATCTTCAGCACATTCTGTCTCTGGAGAGAAAGGGAAACAGTCATTACCAAACAAAACGAAGCTGCAGGATGCTCTACCTTTTTAATCCTCACGGGAAAGGAGGACACAATTTCAAGCAGCTTTCCCTAATAGAAGATAATAAAAGTTGAGAAGCACAATGGTAAAGCTTTACCTAGACTCTTGTTGCAAAGTTAGAGACACTTAAAGGCTGGCATGTGAAAATGATACCTCTGCTGTTATTTACAGAAGTTCTTGGTGAGTGCATCTGCTTTGATCCATGTCTGTCATTTCACCTTGCTGTCAAGGCAGGATAAATAAGATCCTGCTATGCTGACAGAGCCAGGTTCCTGCTGTACCTTCACAACAAGGCTGAGATGACTGCCCCTCAGACACTCCAGCTGCTGCTGTGCTACAAGCAGCAGCAGAGTTCTGCTCCTGTTAGAAGTGGTCTCCCAGGAGATACATCTCCTCCTTCCCCTCCCTCCATCACACTACCAGGCTATGAGGACACTAGGTCATGATTTTGGCAGTACCCATGGTAACATTAAAATATTACTGGACCTCTCCAGTCTGCATAGCAGTGCTGTGGCTCTTCTAACCTTACTGATGGGATTCTAAGACACTACTTCTGATGGCACATGTTCTACTATATCCTATCACATCCACCCTCCCTTTAGTCCTGCATTAGTAGCCACCCACCACCACGGGTACAAGGCTGTGTGAAGATGTGTAAGACTGCCTTCTCTTTTCATCCAGTGCACCAGCAACTTCCAAGGCAAAAGAGAGAAAGAACAAGGACTCTAATTTATTTGCCAGGATACTCACAAACAGCTGGCAGCAAGATCTTAACTTGATCTGGGAGATAAGAAGGTTCCTGCATTGAACATCTAAGCCAAAACCAAAGGTTACAGCAAAGACATCACTGTTGTAGAGGCTTGAATGTTCCATGCCAAGGTCATCTCCACATGTCAGGGACAACAGCTTGCAACTTTATAAGGACAACAACAACTGCAGCAGCAGTCAATTCTGACTCAGAGGTCCTACTTCTAAAATTTAATCCGTACATATCTCACGGACACTAGATACCTAATAAATAGCCCCTGAACTTAAAAGCAGCTTAACTTTCAGTTACAGCTCAGAAAGAGAAACTCTAAGCACACCTCCTGAAGTCTCACAGACTCCAACATAGCACACTTTCACATTTCTACTCCATTTTGGGAAAGTCAAAGAGAAGAGGGAAGGTGGATGAATGGAGGATTGACCCTATCTTTTGTAGGCTGATATTGCTCAGGGACCAAAATGTGATTGCTTCCTAGCAAATAAACCAAACAGCAGCTTTACTTGGTACTTCAATGGAGAATTTCCCTCCATCTGCAAGACCTCACCACATACAGGTCTTACTCAAGTGGGCAGAGATGGAAACAACCAACGCTTAAAGTGGAAGTTTGTCCTAGGCAGAGTCTTGATGCAGTATTTTTACTGAGCTGATTTACAGCATAGCTCCTAGTAACTCCCCGAGACAGATCTGAAGATGAGACAAATTCTTATGTCTTTTTCTGACCATTTCAGAGAAGTGACTGACAAAAGTACCCACACAGGTAAAGTGGAAGCCTTCTTTACTTCAGAGGTGCAGATAATCACCACCACAACCTCAGTCACTAACTTCCAGGTACACTGACAGGAGTTACCATTACTAGTGATGCACACATGCACTTAATACTGACTCTTCTCCCCTTCAGTGAGCCTTGTCCAGATCACCAGCTAAAATATCTTCTAATGAAAGAGTTGGCAGGAAAAAAAAAAGCTAAGGGACAATTCCAGATCTAAAGTTCATTGATAACTAGCTGCCAAAAAGACAGGGGAAGTCTCAAGCCTACAAGAACAGAAAGAATTAAGTGATCTGGAAAGAACAATGCAATTTCAGGGTCAAGAAGATTAAAAAAAAGTGAGAATTCTTTAACTATCTGAATAAAAACTCAAATAAACAAAAAACCCAAACAAAGCAAGGAGAGATTGCTCATTGTGCAGTAGGAATGAAAAAAAAATAGCTGGGTGCAAATCCAAGACAGTAATAAAAATTTAGGTATGGTGATAATTTAAAGAAAAAACTGCACCTGGCAGTATGGGTAACAGGAATGTGTAAACAAAAAGCCCAGCTTGAACTCACACCAGTGTCTATCCTAAGGTCATAGGAAACCATATGGTTTTTTTTCTGAGGATCAATACTTTCATCAAGACAGTGATAACACCGGATGGAGAACAGCAACTCTGTGAAAGTGATCATGGCAAATTAAGCATTTATATTCATCTAAAAAAGAAGAGAAGGAAGCATAGCAATAGAAAATAAAGCAAATGCTGACAAATTTGTGTTGCATAAGAAACACCCTCCAGAAATCATGCAATATTAAATTTCTTTAACCAAAGGACTATGTAAGAACAGGTAGTAGGTGGTCTTAAAAGTATTACACAGCAGGAAGATTTTGTACAAGTTTTGTAGAAGTTAAAAACCAGCTTTTCCCAATATCATGGCTTATGTTCAAGCCTGCTGGTAACTCCTCACTTATGCTTACCCAGTATGATAACTGGTTCAAGATACCATATTTTAAAAATTAGATGGCTCTAAAGACTGAAGTAACAGTTTGGTTTGGGTTTTTTAAATGACAAAATGCACATCTTTGCTGCAAACTAGTTCACTGAATGGAAAAGACTGATCAAGAGAATGATACACACTGAAACTGAAGCCAGTCACGAGAGGCAGCCATAAAAAGAAGTCAGTGCATCAGATAATACTCCCTGCATTTTTCAGAGATATGGCACAAGGCAGAGATACACCTGTAGAAGGCACGTGGCACATGCCAGCACTGACTACCCTAATTTTAAGATTCATTTCAACTTAACAGGTGCATAACTGGGATTAACAGCATAAGAAAATTTCTACATTTCCCAGAGAAGATGAAGACTTCTTACTGGCCCCAGAAGTACAGCAAAGATTTATCACTCCTTAAGACAGCATGTGTGGTCAGTTTACATGGCTCTTCACGTTTGAAGAGCATTGCCACAGAAGCCAAGGATATGAGCACATTATGAAGCAGTTTGCTTTCTAATCATCATAGCAGGGACATTTCCAAAAATGCTTTTCAATACAAGCAATCAGGATGAAAAGTCACTTTGACAGAGCAAAAACATCACTGTTATAGCTTACATAAAGCCTCCTGTAGGAAGAGATAGATAGATATCTCTGCTCCTTACAGACCAGCTCTCTATTGTCTGCCATTATATCATTAATTTTTTCCTAGAGCACATACTATTTCAAACTACTTTGGTAGAGGCACAACACTTTGAAGTTACCAGATACTTCTTAAACTAGGATTTCTGGCCATATGCCCAGGCAACCTACTGCAGCACATGTTTACACCCATAAATACTCACGAACAGAAGGAATGTTCCCTAATCCCTGTACAAAACCCATGAGAACCCAGTGCACTATCTTCTAGTTATAGATGCTGACACCCCTAGAGAGAAAACCTGAAGCAAGTCCATTCATTTTAAAAGATGCTGCTATCAGACATTCAGATGCAGTTTGTACCTGCCTCAATACAATTAATTAGTCAGGACTTTAAAAAAAAATCTATTACTGGAATTATTAGCTCACCAAGTACACTTTTTGCTACAAGATACCTACTGTTCATACTGACAGTGCCATTCGTGAGATAGGCTTCCAAAGTAACATTGCTGAAAGTAACATTCACATTCTTCATGTTGATATGCTTGGAGTTGACACATATGTATTTTGTGCCCATATATGCTTGAATAGTAGTTTTATGGGATACTTTCTTCACGTCTCCTGTAAAAAGATTACTTTGCATTAGCATGTAACAGTATTTACAGAAACAAACTGGTATTACAGCAGGAAGGGTTACACGATGAGACGAGGAAGTTTTCACTATACCTGCAGTTGAATTATGGAATAAAGTTGCATCTGACAGATTGTAGTGGAAAACTAGCTCTTCGACTTGGTACTTGTCTGCGTTTTCTGAGAAATTCAGGCTTAATGAATGTCCTGCTCCAAAACCCAATACCAGAATTGGATGAGAGGTGTTAGCTTTACCACATGAGCTCTGTGCCTCTACTGTAGAGTTTTGTGGAAGAAAAAAGTGTGCAAACTGTGGGGTAGAAAATAAAACATACAAAGAGGATCATGTAACAGCATTTCCTTACTGCTTTTAAAAATCCTAAGAAACTTCTCAAACAGAGCTGATATTCACACATGCTATAAGATGTTTACTCACATACCTGTGTCTAGCAAGTAGCATGTTACTGGCACTTGGATTTCTAAGATTATTGCTCTCTGAAACTTGAGGACAAAGCACTACACACAGTACAATTGAGCAAGAACAAAAGCAAACGGTGCAGCCTATATAGTTTGGCTATAATACTTTTTTTTTGCTTTGTATGTTTGCTACATATTGAGAAGTAACATGACACCTGAAGACCAATACAATATTTACTTAAAAGTTTTGAGCTTACTGCTTACAAGAAGAAACAGCGTGTTATGAAAGTCACCTCTGAATGCAAACTTGTATACCAACAGCAGCAGGATTTCACACCATCAGCACCACTGAAAAAGTGGACTATGCAAGATAACACAGCTCAAATCACACACAGCACTTGCACCACTGGCAAAGCAGCAGGACTTTTTTAATCTCACATTACACTGATGGCTAAGGAAAAAAAATCTGCTTCAACAAGAATGCTTCAAAACATACGATTACAAATAATCAACAATTCCTTTTCAGTAGTAAAGATCCCAAAAGCGTAAACCAAAAAGCAGTGTATTCACAAATAAAAATTCTTAGCTTTCCATTAATAGGCTTTTGCTATTAATTTGGAACAACTTGCATGAGCTGCTAGTTTGGAGTTACACTGCAAACTCCAGATTTGCTTTGAGAGATCACAGATTTCAGGGAAGTTTAAAAGCTAACAGCCAATGATTACTTCAGTTCAGATCTAGTCTACTTAAGTACAACCAAGTTCACCAAAACATGACTGGTAGCATTTTTGCCTTTACAGTTCCAGTGAAAGCCATTTTAGCTACCAATAGGACTGGTGTGGAATTTCAGTCACAAACCTAATTTCACACATGTTGTTTGTGGTGGTTTCAGGCAACATTAACCCTGTTTAATTAGAAGAAGCATCAGTAATAAAGAGAAGTTGATGCAACATGACTGGGAGGGAGGGAAATCTTTGCCAAAGCAGGTTTTCACGCTTAAATATTTGTTGTTCAAAGTTTAAATACCATGCACAGACAGGAATACCACACGTTTTATAAACAAAAATTAGAGACAAGCAATGAGATACCCCCCACCCCTTACCTCTTTTTGACCATTGCTTTTGTATTCCACTGAGAAGGCTACTGTCAGATCAGCTATTATGCAGACTTTACCACTTGAATCTTTCACCTCAAATGAAGTGGAAGCCTGTAAAAAGCCTGTTAAGAATGACAAGTGGTTAACTTGGTGCCATGTAAGTTTTTATTTTTGATCCCAAAGAGACAAATACCACTGCACATTTTAGGAGTAACTCCTAAACAGCAGTTGAGTTCAGAAACTGGGCCATTAATGGTCTCTATACCAGCTTTAACATCACTAACACAAAGAGGACAAATTTAACCCCCCCTTTATAAACAGACAAAGCTACCCAAACCAAAACTATTGACATGCTGGGTCCTGTAATAAAAACCTTGCAACAGACACCAGTCATACTGTTCCAGGCAGCTACTCAGTGTTCACCCTATCCAGCAACTATTTTACAAGCTTCAGCCAGAATTCAACCTAGCATATGGGATCCTGCAAGCCTACAGCACTGGGCCTTCCCCCTCTAGCCTTCATTCCCTCTGTACCAGGACACTCAGCTGCACATGCACTGAATGCAGCATTTAGAAAGCTCGGATTGACTGCAGATGTTTTGGAGGGACTGCCAAAAATAGCATGATGGAGCATGCCACCCTTGCCAGGAGAACCGCTCTTTAATGTCATCGTGCTCTCTGCGCTTGAGAGGAGGATGGGCATCAAGAGGTTATGTTTTCCTGCCTGGTTTAACCTCAGACTGAGCTGCTGACAAAAGCAGGGCTTTTCCCCAACTCCCTCTGCTCCAGCCCTCACGATCAGAGCACCAGTACGACTGACCATGATAGTTCTGCCTTAAGAGGGTAAGAATGTGGCAAGAGAAGCGCAGAATCATCCTTTCTGACAGCAGCATGGACTTAGACCAGTGACCACCACCAATGAAGCTTCACCTAGGGGATGTGTTGGAGCAGCCTGGATACACCCAGAAAGCTGGTTATACTTCCTTTGCAGTAATGGCTAACTGGACAGTGCTCCTGTGTTTGAAATCATATCAAGATGTTCCGAGCTCTTTATTGCAGAGCATTTTATTTTTCCGATTCTCCATTTGTCACCACACAGTACTGAAGCAAACCTCACTGCAAAAAGCCTGCACCACTTTCATGCTGGCAATTTATCAGTTTGCATTTCCAACAACTTCAGTCTTGCAGAAAACCTGATAAAAATTAGCAGCTGCAAGACATAAACCACTATCTCCAGCAAATAAACTTTAAACAATCAAACATGCCAATCCATTTGACCGCTGATTACAGCAAAAAGATCGAGCTGAGGGTTTATCCATCAGCCAGCTTTCCTCCCCAAGCAGTTTTCACAAAGTCAGTCCCAATTTTAAAACTTTTCACTACAAAACTATGATACATACAACTGTATTAAGAGTTATGTGGAAAAATTGGACTTTCGCCAGCTGGACTTTGGTAGAAGACCCTTCACTTGTAGGGACACACTGGAAACAATTTCTCTGGCACTCAGCAAGAGTTTTGCCCTTTTGCCTTCCTCTTAGCAACATTATATTCCCTCTCAGCACCAAAGGGGGCCAAAACTTAAGCTAGAATTCGTCCACTTTACCCAGTTGTTTAAAGAGTCTAGACTTGCAACCAGAGATAGAAGAAACTGCTTAAGAATGGACAGTGCAAAAGCTGGTATTTCAAAGCAAAACTGTCCTACCTTTGCTTTCCTTTATGTCCAGCTCATAATGTTCATTAAGGAACATAATAGTCACAAAGAAAATGCTATTTACTGCAGTTCAGAGCAGTACTAGAAACAGTCAATGCTCCTCTGCATGGAAGTTTCAATCTGCAAAGTTTTCTTCAATTTGAATTTACATCTGGAACTTGTTTACATTTTACTCAAGCATTTGTTTTCTTGAACATTTCTAGCACTGCATAGAAAACAGCACAGAGACAGGGTATAAGAGTCCACAGCTACTTGAAGTAACACTACCAGTGGAAAATTTGCTAGAATGAAAACCTTCAGTGTGCACGCTGACTTCTTTGTTTGATAGCTATTAAAATCTTGGCAATTTTAGAGCTAAAAATAAACACACCACAGGCAGTAAAAGAAAGAGGGGGGAAAATATAATCCATTTTAGAAAGAAATGCAGGGGAAAGACTGAAAAACAATTCAGAAAAATATTGCTGACCTAAAGAGAGACCTACCCATTAGAGATGATTCAGAGAACAAGAGAAGACAACGCAGAGGTACCAGAAAGCAACAAATAAGAGGACAGACCCTGGGAACGAAGAGCTGACAACTCGTCCTCGGCAAGTTTCAGCAATAGGCAATAAAGGGGTGTGAACAAACAGTAAAAAAAAATACCGCCTGCATAACTACGGGATTTTTGCAAGGTTAAGCTCACACCACGATGTGAGTCCCGATCGCATCAGTACAGAACCCCGTTCCTTCCTCAGCAATGCTCAGCAGCTGCTCCATTTGCAGCGTCAGTGACGAGAGGGCCGCGCGCAGCACGAGACACTGAGCTGGCATCGAGAAGCGGCGAGAGGCTGTTCCGCTGCCAGCGAGCCAACGGGCACGGCGAGCAGAGAGCACTGTGCTGCTGCTGCAGCATCTGCTCCCACGGGCTTGGAGGAACGCAGATGAAACAGAGTGAAAGATAAGGGATATAAATAAAAAATAAATAAAAAAACCCAGATGTAAAACCAAATCAAGACACTGAAGGAAAGAAGGTCCTGCCTACTCTTCACGCCGGCGGGCTGGAGGCAGAGGAACAGCTGGCTGGGGTTTGCAGGAAAGCAGCTGCTGAGTTTGTGAAGGTGGTTTCAGTGTGGACCAGCGATTAACGCATCCATCAGCACCAGCCCACAAACAGCAAGAGCCTACAGTCAAAACGTCAAGCACAGAGGAGAGCAAACTGATGTTGTATCAGTCTGTCCCGGGAATATTTCTAAGTTACATAAATTACTGCTCAATTTTATCGTGGCGTATCTAGAAGTTGAAAATATTGCTTGCACTTTTCATAACAATACCACTCTTTGCTATTTAGCACAAAACCTGACAAAGCCTTCAGCTTCACTTCAGACTTTAAATGCTCCTCTTAAACTTCAAGACCCTCTTTGACAAGTGTCCGTGCTAGAACAAGTGCAGCATTTCAGATTCACACAGCTGAAGAGCTCCTGGGCTCTTCAATAGCAAGAAGGAAGTTTTGTGAAGTTCATTATTCACCTAGCTGCAAATATTACATTATGGATAGCTAGTAAAGCAATCAAAACTGTACTTGCATCAAAGAAATTGCACTTAATTCAGATGCTTCCTTTGCATCCAAGAGGTTCTGAGAAAAGGGCTGCTTACATATTTAACCTAGCTGCAGAATTCCAATTGAAAATCATAATATAATCACTTGAATCAAATGCAGCATCCTTCCTTTAACACATCTACATCAAAAAACCAAGCAGAGCATATTAACACTGATAAACAATAAACAAGACAAACGAGCCTAAGACTTCCTTGGTTATATAACAATTTATCTTAAAGAAATCAATCTCAAAAAGTTAAGTTTCTTTTGAACTGAAAACTACAAATCTAACAAAACATTCTATCACCTTTGAACGCTCTAAATATGAGCCCTTTTGAGTATGTCTCTTAGAATGGCTGGCTTCTCCAGCTTCGATCACACAAAGATGCTTTCAGGTTTCAGCCTTTTTATAAGTGAAATCCTGTTAGCCAAGCACAGCTACCCTTGAGTTACTGTCCCACGTAATGGAAACCTGCTAAGGGAGAAAGATGAATTGTGGTTGTGCTCTAAAAAAGCCAGCATATATTAATAGCCATTGTTTACACCATTTCCTTGCAAAGAGGACTTCAGTTACTATAGTTAATGATTTACTTTATCTCCATGTTTTATTAGAAACAAGGAACGTTGACAATAAGGACCTAAACCAACAGCTACTTTTATATAATTCCGAGTTTTGCTACTGTAGTCATGTTTCCTACATAAGCAGAATAATAAGAAGAAATGCTGGTTCCTATCTACAGAAGGTTTATTTGCTATTGCACAAGTGAACAGAAGCGCCCAGTAATTTTCTCATTCTGGTGATTCAGAAGGATCCTGTTATCTCAGTGCCATTTTGTGAACAAAGTGGTGACCTTAGTCACCACTTTGAACTCCTAAATCTATGCCACAGAATAGAAAAAATCCACGAGGAGTTATGTTCTCCTCTAATCACTTGTCTTCTAAAGTAGGCACCACTCCCAGAGGGACACCTGGTACAAGTCCTTTCTTAGAAGACCATGTCAAGATCATCTGCTTAGGATCCAGAATTTACACTACCTTTGGATACTACAGGAGAAAAAAGCAAGCAAACAAAACAACAACAATAAAAAAACCAAGCAAACAAACAAAAAACAAAACAAGAACTTAAATAATGTGGTTTTTGAAAGATCACACTACTTACTAACCCAAACGTTTCTAGGAACCAACTGGAAGCAGGAAAATCCCTTGACAGATTTGATGTATGAACCAGTTTGCATGAGACAACATGGTCCTCATAGAATTCTGAGTTAGATTTAGCCAGTTGTTCAATCTGCTGTCAGTGACAGGTATCTGGAAAGCACAGCATGAAGAGACTAGGCTGGACTCACTTCAACAGCTGTTGGACACCCATGAACACAGTGATGGAAAGGGGGAACCGAGCTTAATTCAAGGGTGGATGAGAGTACTTCAAAGAAAGGAACCAGCTGCACTTGTGCAGGTGCAGCACCTGACTATACCAAGTTCCTGACCCAGCCCTAGAAGATGCATCCTTGCCAACTAACAGAGACAAATTCCTGCAGTCTAAGATTATGCTTCTGATACTGTTGATTTCCATTCAGGCAGTAAACATTTTGTTTCTCAGTTTAGGTTTGCAGATGAATAACCTCTGTCTTTATAAACAAAGTTATACACACACAAAAGCATCATAAAGGAAAGGCTATTTAGCAGCTGTACACTTGCCATTTGGCCAGAGAATTGCACAATGGCATCAAGTCCAGTCACATGAAGCTTCTTTATGGTTTCCTAGAGGAAGGAAGTCTTGGGATAGGTCTACAGCAGCTGATTACATGAGTCCACTGGGAACTCCCATAGCTAGACCCTTTTCAGCATGCACACAAATTCATTTTGCACTCTCTCTGGTTGGTGCTGCTGGATCACACCACACAACTAACACATCCTTTACGGTAGCTGGCAGCCCCAAACAACATTTTGGAGGAGGGAGCACTGTATTGACAATTTAAAGAAAAAGCCTCCCCAGAGGAGAGAATATTGGAAATAAAAAATAATAAATCAACTGCCTGAGTGTAAACACTCTCACAGTCCTATCAAGATGACAATTAAAGACATACTGGTGTTCCCATACCACACAGACAAAATTCTGCCTTGTTCAGAATTCAGAAGCCACTGAATATCTGATGAATACCTTAAGAAAACAAAACTAAATGTATTTAAAGTGAGGACTACCATGCTCAAGCCTGAACACTGGAAACAGCCAGACAAGTGCTTATTGCACAGAGCTGAACCACATCTGAAAATCTGTGCTCTGCTGCCAGGGTGCTACTGACACTCTCACACTTGGAATTACCATAGAAAAACTAGCAGGCAGTGGAGCTGTCAAGTGACAGAGAAGGTTAAGAAACTGTTACCCTTAGATTAAAAGGGACACCAGTCCATCTTTGAAGTCAGATGCACAAAAACCATGGAAGACTCATTTACCAAAACATAAGGTACATTAAAAAATATGTTAATTTGGAATTAAGATAACCCAATGAAGTGTTCAAATAGCTGTTGTAACTACTGCCACTCATACACCCAAATGGGTCTCCTGACAAGATTAAGAGAATAAACACCAGGAAATCTACTATGTCACCACCCTTTCTCAAGGAATTTCCAAATAGTCCTGTCTGACCTGACAGAAAAACTGTTACAGCTAAGCTGCAACAAGCAAAGGTGAGGCATGCCTTCTTAGTGCTAGAAATAAATTACCTTTAAGACACAGAAAGGCTTAACAGGATAACAGCAGTTAATTTCTCAATAAAATAGCCATATTCTCTTCAAGTAGGGTCCCTCTGTACCTACAGGCAATTCTGCAGTTTAACATCTGCTACTGATTAGAAATGATCCTCTTCACTGCAGAATAATCTAGAAGCAGGTTACACCAAAAATGAAGCTTCTCAGCCAGCCTGAACAGTAACCTAGGGATGATATCTGAAGAGCAGTGTAGCAGGGAGCCTGCAGAGTTCTTACGCAGCCAGTAAGAAGTTACTTTACAAGTCGCAAGCTGCTGGAGTCAAAGCTGAGTAACCTATCACATGGTGACGGGTGTGGGACTAGCACACCAATTCAGCTCCTTAGGGACTGTGTCAACACACTTAAAGAAGCTATCAAGCAAACACCACATTAAGGGTTGGATTTGGTTAAGCAACATTTCAGAAGTCACCACCATAAAAGCGGTTGTATCTCGTCAAAACAAATTTATACTCTGTCTCGGTTCCAAACCGCTATCAATGCCCAAACTCAGGAAAACAATACAACACCAAATTACCCACTGGCTGAAGTTTATTATCCAAGTTGCTCTTGACCATCCCTACATCGTTATAAAGGTTTGAAATTCCCCTTTGGACTAGAGTTGTGCAATAGAAGCATGTGGAATATGCGTCAGTAACCCTGAGATGGCATCATACCACCTTGTCAAACTCATTTTTCCTTCTCCAAATCTCAGGCACTTCACTATTTACTCACTAATACTGAATCCACATCTGACTCCAAGTTTAGATTTTCAGAAGTGTTTTCTCTGATGTGTTTGTAAAGAGAAAAAAAAATAAACAAAAAACCAGAGGGGAAAAAAAACCACACAAAAAACCCCAACCAAACAAACCCAAAACAACTAGAGGTGCTCTAGGACTCAAAGAGCAGAAACAGCTCTGTTGGGCTTGGCACACAGCCCAGCTGACCCATCATGGTCACCCACAGACCAGAACCATCTCCCTCCACATGTCAAAAAGCAGCAGCTAAGTCTGATGGGAGGTACTTCATTTCTTGTAGACCAATTTCCCTATGTTTAATCACTGCACTACCCAATTTTTATTATTCCATACGCACGCTTGATATTTGTAAGGAAATTTATTGTAAAATAATGCTGACATATGAAATACAGCTTAGTGATTGCTGCTCAATGTGAATGGAAAACTGAAACAGTAAGGGAGGAGTGGTGAGGTATTCTGAAGGAAAAATAACTTCCATTGTCCTAAAGTCAAGGAACTGCCAAACAATCTTTCACATCTGACACACCCATACCATTCCTTCAGCCTCCTGTGATCCTTACCTTATCCTCATCAGTGTTCACAGATGACTAAAAGGCTGCAAGTGAGCTAACATCTCATATCTTCCCACTATCTCAGTCTCCCCTCACTACCACCCAAGCCCCACAGTCGGGCAGATGTCGGAGGCTATTTGTGCTCCAAAAAAGAGAGTCTCTATTTGCACCACAAAGTTCTTGCTGAGGTTGTAGGATAAAGTTATGTAGAAACACCCGGCTACTAGAGGCTGGTACAAAGCTCCCAGTTGTCAGTAAATAGTTACTCTGTAGTAAAATAAACTAGTGTGCTGCCTCAGCTGCAAAAACCTAACACATTTGACATTCCAGAAAATGACAAAGCTAATGAACTGAATTATGTTTGCAACTGCTAATTAAGCAGGGGAAAACTACTACAGTCCCAGAAAACATTATCTGTAGTACCACTTAAAAACTCTGCAGGCTGATTTGAAGGCAAACTGCAGCAATTCCTCATTTAAGCCATAACTATATTAAACAAGCCATACGAAGAATTCCCACTGTAACACCAGTTCAATGCCACTTAAGCCGTCAATCCTCAAAAGCAAGTCTGATAGCACTAAGCTACTGCACTCACTCAACTGGCTCGAAGGAACTGGATGTTTAAACTACCCAGTAGCCCTTGTGAGTGACATCTTTCAGGCTCAGCGAAACTGAAGTACCAGCAACAATGACAGATATCTACAACCAAATAAAAGTTCTCGTTTCAAAGGTTGTCATAATCTCCCAACTGACAGCAGATAGCTGTTCTCAACTGCCGCTTTATTCAGGAAGTATTTGTCTTCGAGCCGCCGAAGAAGTTTCCTCTGCCGTCAAAGCCACATTTCAGAAACCTGATAGCGTCGCGTGATACGGCTTTCAAGGCAAGAAAGCTAAAGCAAGGTAGTTACCAGCAAACGAGCCAGACACCCTTCCTCATAAAAACATCTCTGCCGCATTAACAAACTTCCTCATCAAGGTACTAAAACCTCCCTATTCCAGCGACATTTCAGACCTCATGCAGGAGGAAAGCCATCAAGTACTGGGGCATTACATGCCTTACAGAAAAGAGCTACTTCCTAGCAACGACACCAGTTGTTCGGCGTTTCCATGACTCGCGAGAGATCAAGACGGATTCGCAGGTTCTCCCCGGAGCGCTGTCCCCAGAACCAGTGCAGACGCTGCCGGTCGTCACAGGGCTCTCCCACTACCAACACAGCAGCAGCCGCCGCCTTCCCCCGACCTTTCCCTTCGTACCCCCCGCAGCTGTCAGAGGTTGCCGGGTGCCGCAGGGGCCCGGGGCGGGGAAAGGGAGCGATGACGGCCCCTAGGGACCCGCCGCCTCCCAGCAGCCGGGCGCTGCGGCCGAGGACCCCCGAGGCCGGAATCGCCCGCCCCCCCCTCCCCCGCCGCCCAGGCCGCGTCGCCGCCCCCAGAAGGCCGGGGACCCCCCGGGTCCGAGCTACCGCCCCGGAATGGCAACAGCAGGTGGGAGCCCGCAGGCGGGTTTCCAGTTACAGCCGGAGCGCAGGTGCTGCGTCCAGCGCCGCCGGCCGCGGGGCTGCCCCCGGGCTCCCCGCGTCACCCGCCGCCCCACCGGGCGTCACAGGCCGCGGCCGCCCCGTCCCCTTCCTTACCGAGCAGGGCGGCCGCCACGAGCAGCCCCCGCGCGCCTGGGGAGCGAACCATGGCGGGGACAGGGGACGGCGCGAGGCGGC
>WUAM01000143.1:23316735-23333136 GCA_024336885.1 Actenoides hombroni
GTGATCGCCTGCGGGGGCGCGGGCGCGGGCACGTGCAGTGCGCCATCGTCACAAGGTGCTGCGGTTCAGCTCCGGGCCCTTCTCACTACCAGCCCGAAAGTAGCCTTGTGGGTTTGTTCAGCTTGGAAGAGACCTTTAGGATCATCAGATTCAACTGTTAACCCAGCACTGCCAAGTCCACCACTGGACAGTGTCCCGAAGTGAAACGTCTACGCGTACTTTAAATGTCCCCAGGGGTGGTGACTCAGACACTTCCCTGGGGAGCCCCTTCCAGTGTCTGACAACCCTTCCAGTGAAGAATTTTTTCCTAAAGCCCAATCTAAACCTCCCCTGGTGCAACTTGAGGCCATTTTCTCTTACCCTATCCCTTGTCACTTGGGAGAACAGACTGACCCCCACATCGCTACAACCTCCTTGCAGGTATTTGTAGAGCACTAACTTCTACCCCTGAGCCTCATCCAGGCTAAAGGACCAAAGCTGTCTCCACTGCTCCTCATGAGACTTGTTCTCCAGACCCTTCACCAGCTTTGCTGCCCTTGTTTGGACACACTCCAGCACCTCAATGTCCTTCTTGTAGTGGGAGGCCCAAAACTGAACATGGTATTTGAGGTGCAGCCTCACCATAGCGAAGCACAGGGGCTCAATCACTCCCCTAGTCCTGCTGGCCACCCTGTTTCTGATGCAAGCCAGGATGCTGTTGGCCTTCTTGGCCACCTGGGCACACTGCTGGCTCATGTTCAGCCGGCTGTGGACCAAGCTGTTCCACTGGGCAGCTTTCCAGCCACTTTTCCTCAAGCCCGCAGCATTCCCTGGGGTAGTTGTGACCCAAGTGCAGAACCCAGCACTTGGCCTTATTGAACTTCATACCACTGGCCTGGGCCCATCGATTCAACCTGTCCAGATCCCTCTGTAGAGTGTCCCTATCCTCAAGCAGACCAACACCCCCACCCAACTTGGTGTCATCTGCAGACCATGGGCCCAGAACTTTCTCAAAGCCCTATTCTGCCATGGACTGAAGGCAGTCATAGCTTGGCTCTGGGCCCTGCTGTCCTGACACAGGCCACCTGCCCAGCCTTCACCTAAGGCACAGATGTTTGGCAATAGGCATTTGGATGTTTGGGGTCCCTCTGTGTGCTGCTGTATGTCTTAGCACTGTAACTCACGTCGGATGAGAGCTGTGAGGAACATCAGGGCCCCGCTCAGCCTGACCAGCACAAGGCATTTAACTGTGGTTCCCAGTGGGCAATACAGCATGGGCACCCCTGTGGTAAAGGAGGGTGAGGAATAGCTTTGGTGAGCAGTTAACCCACAGAAGGTCTACATTGCCTCCAGAATATATTTCTTGCCACTGAGTTTAAGGTGAGGGCCATCATCTTGCATGGAACTAATTCAGTCCCAGCTGTATAAAAGCACTGGAAATTGATGCTCTGTTAGCTCTGAAGTGGCACTTCCGTATACCTGGGTACATATATGTAATCCACATATGTGTTCCAAGCCAAGACAGGGATTGCTAATGACTTGTGGTTGCATGGGTAAAATTAATTGCACTTTCACATAGTTTCTGATGTTGCCTGTTGTTTTTATAAACAATAATTTTAAGAAGTCCCCTTTTTTGGGAGGAAACTAGGAAAAAAAGAGGTGAAGTTAGTCTATCAATATTCTCAGCCATTAGCATAGTAACGGAGATAGGGAGCCCAGGCCATTTGATCATGTTGTAATTCAATGCTCTTATCTAGGCTCTTAAGGATACGCTTTCCTCATCTGAAACCTCAGAAGTACTTATTTTGCTACCAAAATCCTATTTCTAGTACTATTAGAAAGTGTGCCAATAGCAGGGTGCTTCTGCTTTCTCAAATGGGCAGCCATGTCATCCTTCGCATTACACTGCACTCCAGATCATCAGACAGAATCATACTCTCCAGCTGCCTTCATACATTTTTACTTAGAATCAATTTGAAATGCAATTTACCTACTACCAGCTGCTAAAGTCAAGTCCAGCTACTCTAAATTTGGTGACCTTTTTGTGATGTTTGTCTTGGTTCACTTACACTTCCCATTTCCCTAAAACACTCTGGAGAAGTTTATTTGCTCTTCAGGATGACTTGGGGATCTGCCTTTCCTTTTCAATGCTATTGCTGTAAACAGACTTTTCTTTCCTAATGCTGCATTTTTATCTGTGAATTTTTAGAGACAGTAATGTTTAATTTTAGTTTGTTTGCTTTTCCCTGCAGCATTTCCAGCAATCTTTATTCTTGTCATCTATTGCCAAAAGCAGAAGTTAGTGAACTTGGATGTAAGGAACAGCTCTGGTCAAGTGTTTGAATGAGTCATCTGCCGAGGAGTTGAGGTCAACGGAGGTGGAACATGGGTTGTTCTCATTTATTTGAACACTGGTTTTGAAACTGTCCTGGATTCAGTTTGGGTTTCTTATCACAAGCAGTTGCCAGTCCAAGCAGTTGGGAGGGGCAACAGCTGGGATAAACAACTGAGCCAGCCAATGGGATATACGATGCCATACTGACATCATGCCCACTGTATCAGGGGAGGGCTGGCCTGGGACAGGGACACCTATTTTCAGCTTGTTCCAGTGTGTGGCTTCAGCTTGTGGCTGGAGCAGGGTGAGTGTGGTGTTTAGTTGCCAGCAGAGGTTAAACCACGACAGGAACCTGCACTGGGCATGGAAGGAGGTGTGTGGAGTACTTGAAGTCTTCCAGAAAACAAAACAGAGCAGGAGGCCCAACATCAGGTTTAAACTTGCTGTGCAAAAGTCTGCCCCTTCACTGAAAAATTGGTAGGCATCTATGAATTAAAAAATGACAGGTGCTTCATTTACTACCAACTAACATCAATATATAAACTGCACCAAGCGACAATATTGTGGCAAGAAATTGGTAAATCAAGAATATAAAGGCTATGAACAGAGAATGATGTTAATCTTACATGGTCTGGATCATTAGCTTACTAAGCCTTTTATAGTGGTACAGAGACCATGCAATTACCAATCGCAGTGTCATTGCCAGTAGAAGTGTTACCAGGCTGTTTGTTAGTCTGTTTTCCTAATGGAAAACAAGTCTTATGCAACCATGTTGGCCATCAGCCACACTGCTCAATAATCTGTCGGCCAACATCAATCAAACTTGATAGCAGGGTAAAACATAAACAAACATGGAACTATAGCTTCTTTAAAAGCTAGACATCCTGGAGATCCAAATTAGTGCCATCGCTGAGGGCAATGTAATCCATACCCACCTCCTATGCATTTTGTTTGCCAGAGCTGCTGGCCAACCAGCACACACACAGCTCCAGATTAACCCCAGTACACCTCCTGGTCCCTCTTCAGAGCCAGGAATGCAGCATAGCTGCTTCTGTGGAGGAACGCAGGGAATACCCAGAAGATTTAACAGCTGTTACTACAGTGCAAACTGTTCTGCAAAGCCGAGTCAGAATGCTGGCATGGAGGACAGAATGAATACATGTTGGGAATTTTTACCAGGAAAGAATTTCCACAAAACATGACTCCATTTTTCCTGTAGCCTTTTGCGGTGCATAATCTGACTTCACTGGGTTATTTTCCTTCTGAAGAGACTTGCAAGGAATAAATAACCAAGGTTGTAGCGCAGAGCCTGCTCTCCCTGACACACCTGCCAAAGATCATAAACCTACAAATAGACCTGTCTGCGTAACTAATTGTGCTGGTTTTGGCTGGGAGAGAGCTAATTTACTTCACAGCAGCTGGTATGGAGCTATGTTTTGTATTTGTGCTTAAAACGGAGTTGATAACACAGGGATGTTTTAGCTGTTGCTGAGCAGAGCTTACACAGAGCCAAGGCCTTTTCTGCTTCTCATGCAGCCCCACCTCTCCCATAGCTTTTGAACATCTGAAGCTACTTTCAGACCAGTTTGGATGATTAAAAGTCTTCAGCGATCATTACATTCTCTGTAGTTTTAGGGAGTAAGGGGATCGGTGGAGATAAGCAGCTAGATAAAGGAGAACACCACCAATGCACCCACAAGCAGAAAGGCAGAACCAAGCAGAAAAATCCTCTGCAGTAGTGCTGCTTGGGATTATTTTGGGGGGGATGATACCGTAGGAGACCAAGGGCATACATCACAGAAAGAAAGGCTTCATTATTTCTACTGCTCATGGAATCACTCATTTTTAATTGCTACACCAGAGCAATTTGGCCAAAGAGTTCTAGTCCATGTCAATTAAGAAAAACTGTACAGCTCAGCACTTTTAATCAATTAACATTGCTTCGTAAGGCAGACCCATTTCAATCATCTTCAGGATAACACCACTGCTTTTAATCTATTGTTCAAAACTGTTGAACCAGGAAGCTGGGGTTCAGAAAGGGAAGGCAGTACACATTCACTGTTCGGTATCACTTACTGCAGACTACTGCCAACTTTCTGTGTGGAAAAAACCTGTGGCCACCATGTTTCTGCGAGGCACACACTCCTTTTTGTTTAAAGAGTCTAGTAAGATGGATCTGGTCAGCTTCCATATGCACAGAAAGTGAATTATAAGGTTAACGGTGTAATTACACTAAAGAACAAACTGCACAAATAAACTGAAGTGCCACATTCTCACCAAGGCTAAGAAATTAATTTAATATGCATCAAAGATTTTATTTGCATTAACTGAAGATTCAAATATTAAAATAAGTCTACATTAAATTACAATATTAAATATGCTTTAAATACAATAAACTAAACGTGTTTAGTTTCTAAACACAAAGGGAACAAAAATAATTCAGAAGAATGCAGTACAATTAATGACACCAGATGACAGAATAAGGACTTTAATATGTAAATCCACAAGATGTCAACTCTTAGCAATGTTTACTTTAAGAGGAGGTGGTGGCCTTTTAATTGGTGCACAAACCTCATATCACATAAACTTAGTAAGGTGGCTGTCAAGAAAATATTGCTCAGTTAAATTCTCATTTATGCCATAATCAAAACTCCTTTGGTAGCTCCTTTTTTAGAATGAAACACACCAGTATGCAAATCCAAAAAATAAACAGAGTCTTGTAAGTATTGCCCCAAAGGGCATCTTCCGTACAGCTATCTAACAGATCTACAGTGTCTTTCATTCTTTACTTCAAATCAACCTGCATATATACAGTATGTAACATAGTACTCACAAAATCCTTAGTTTCAAGACAAAAATCTATGCTTTCACAATACTGAGACCATAAAAGTCTTCTTTTAAAAAAAAAAAAAGTTCTGTTTTTTCAAGTGGAGCACACTGTACAGTAGGTTCCCTGTATGTTATTTTCAAGGCAGAACTAAATGTTTCGGCAATTACAGGGTGATCATGGAAAAGCTGTGATAAACAGCTTTTATAGTGATAAACATCAGTTGCCCTAAAATGAGGTAGGGCCTTTTTGACTCCGATCTAATCTTTGCCACCCAAGCCAGCAGAAGTTGTAATAAAATAATAATCCGTATCTTAGCTAAATAATCCAATAACTCACTACACACATGAAGGTAGTTGTCCTCTTGGCACTTCAAGGATCTCACTTCAAAACCTGATTTATCCAAACCAGACTGAAGTTATACTAATTTGAAAGAAAATTAACTGAACACAAGTTGAAGGGCTTTCATAGTGCATCATTTCAAAAATTCAGTGTATTTCAACAACACTGCTTGTACATAAGTGTTCATCAATTAAGGGTTTTTAAAAAGTTACCCAAGTTGTCACTGTAGCTAAAGAATGCAGCATATAGGGTCTTTATGGATGCAGGTAGGAACACACAAATGAAGAAACCAGACTTGCATCCATCACAGATGTATTCTCTCACACAGGTGATTTTACCTTTCCATCCAACTTCAATGACATCATTAAACAAAACTGTAGAACTAAACTTTGAAGAACCCAAAAGAACAAAAGAGTGACTAAAAGAAATAAAAACATGAAATTTAAAATTAGTAAGGAGTCTTGACAAGGATGATCAATCAACATGTCATTTTGCTTCTTTTCCACAGCAGTGCATGCAGCTGGTTGAATAATATACATCAACCTGAAATCTGCTAAAAGGAAAGTCTGGAACAGCATAGGTATTCGGTGTCCTGAAGATACATGTGGATGATTTTGGTTTTTATTTGTTGTCGTTTTGTTGTTGGTTGTTTGTTTGTTTTTTAATAAAATTATTTCTTCTCCATTATGCAACATAGTGGTACTGATTGGGGTTGTCTTTGTCTCTCTCCATATAGTCTCTGTCAATGAGAGATTCAATCCTCTTTTTCAAGTCTCCAGGCTACAAGAAAAGGTGACAGTATAACAGTTAGTAATAGAAATGCAAATATCTTTTATTTAAAAAAAACAGCTACATGAGAAAATGTGCCATAGTAAATATCTAAATAGAATTTCCTAGTGATACTCTGGCTTATTTCTGTTCACACACTCATTTTAATGCCTTAATCTCTGGACAAGCTGAATAAAAAAATATATTGCATATTTTTAGATAATCCTAGGATGGTTTAGAAAAAAACAAACCAACAAGTTACCTTTACAGGAAATTTCAGTTGATTATACAATTCAGAAACAAGGAGATTATGACCAAGAGTCTTTCTCATCTTCATGATTCGTACAATAGCGGCATCAATTTGATATTGCCTGTCTTGAAATACTCTTTCAGTTGTGCTGACCTGTTCCTCGACCTAAAGAACAATACATCATAAGTCATATCACCTTTTATTGCTATTTTTTAATCAATTATATTTCTATAGTTCACTTTATAATGAAATTCATGTATTCTTATTTGTCTGTGAGACACATGTGAAGAGCTAAGTGATTCTGGAGTGTACTGCTAAAGCAAGCCAAAGATAAAATTAAGGATAATGTAAAGAAAAAAATAAAATAACATATGCCTTATTTTAAATTTATATGATAAATTAAAGTAAATCTTAAAAACTCAATTCAGATTTTTGAGAGAACACATAACAGTCTGACAGCCCAAATATAGTAGCTTTTCTGTGTCAAACTGATCAATCCCAGTTTGACTTTTAGGGATTTTAATATGCAAAGGCAAAAAGGAAATAAGTCAATGTTAATTTAAACATGTCACCTTGTGTCAAGAATTGGGACTGAAGTACAACAAAGACATCCACTGCAAAAACAGGGACAACTCTGACTTGAATAACTCTCTACCCACTACATAAAGGAATGACATGGTGACATTTGGTTCATGACTTCAATACAGTACCAACCCTTCAGCCATGCCACAGAACCTTCTAAGATGGACTGAAACATCTACAAGATCCTATCAGTTTAATATATAGGCATTTAAATTTGCAAGCACAGGAAGGAACTTAAGTTGTTTCAATTTCAGTGAGTTTTAAAATCCCTTTTGTCTCCATAAGGCATTCCGACTACTAAAAAAAAAATCTAAATATCTGTTTCTGTTCTCCATCTGCAAAAACTATGAGAGGAAATGCAGAGATTCTGACTCTCCATGGGGGAGGTGTTGATAAACAGTTAATATAAAAAGAATGAATGGAAAAAAACAAATACATACTGTTTCTTTCATTTGGATTTGGTTGATCTTTATTCTAAACAATTTATGCTTAAAATCACCATTAAAGATGAATTTATCTCCATCTTCTACATCCTTGCCCTTTGGATTTTTAATCAATACTCGTGCTTTTCCACAAGCTAAAGACTGCAAGGTTCTTCTTAATTCACTGTCCTCTGTGAAGAAGTTCAGAGTATGGGAGAAAGCAGAACAAATCATTAACATGAAGAGTTTTATGAGATTAATCTAGAAATACAATTGAAAAGTTCCTGGGTTTATGTTAATGCCTTCTTCCAGCTACATTCCCATTAGGTAACAGCTCCCAGCCTTCAAGCTTGGTCTCACAGCTTTCACAGGTAAGTGCCGAGAGTGTGCACAGCATTGTACATGTCAGAAAGACAGACTCTGGCTCATCTCAGTGAGCTTTCCATCCAAAAGTAGTTTTGGAAAAGATCTCACATCGATGTGAGCCTGGTTGTATTGCTTTAGTTTTATTTGGTCATAACAGGACTTTAGAAAAAGAAAATAAAATTAGTTGATGAGAAGAAACTCAAGCAACACATTTGATCATTTCATCTCTATTTCTAACACCGACCAGAAAATACCTAATAAAATAAAAATAACAGAAGTCCGCATTGATAGCAAGATGTTTTGTGAGAAGGTAGAGCTGGCAGCTATTCCAGTCACAAACTTCCCCCACAACAGGAAAGTATTAGAAAGAAGTGGGTGAGGAAAATTCTGTCTAGTAAGATTTAAAGCTAAGACCAGTAGGACAATAAATAAATAAATAAATAAATAAAATGAAGTAAAAAACTTTGTAATAATTATGTTGCAAAGTCTTGTATCAAGATTTTGCATTAAAACAGCCCCTATGGTCTCTCAAGTACTTTTATTCACAATATAAAATTATCACCAAAGGTGCTGGCTCTCCTGAACACAATCATAGGCTAAAAATGGAAAGAAAAGTTTTGCAATCTAGTGCTGAAGTGCAGTGTAGGTGAGTACAAGAGTAACATTATTATTATTTCTAAAATACTCTAACTTTCACATAAAATGACCTTTCCATTTTGTTTTTTTTTTTAAACTTCCAGCTGTTCTATGATTACAAAAATAAATAAATCTTTAAACCACATTGCCTAAACAGGCATTTTATGAGGCTGTTTCAGCTTTAGTAAATGCAGATTGTTATGTTTTTGTCCAAACACGAGGATGCTGTTAAAAACACTCACTGTTTACACTTTGGAGCTTTGCTTCTGCCTTGCATGCTAAGTCACAGGTTACAGTATGCCAAAGGGAAGGAATCTGCAATTGCCTGTCAATCACTGGAGGAAAAGTAAAACCTGCAGCTCCTAGAGGCTTTCTTGATAATGAGAAAGGCAGGTAAACACATCAAGTTTATTTGGGCAACACATCTCAAAGAAGTACAATTACCAAAAAGAAGGTAATAACCATTCTTTCTCAGAGTGTCAGTTTATGCATTTTCTAACTGTACTAATGTACTGGGGACAATCTCATCTCTTTAAAGAGAATGGTGATAATTTACTGTAACAGTGACTGGAAAACACAAGTTCCAACTATGGCCAATGAAAGCAGTGATATCCTAAAGGGGCAGAAATCCACATGCTGTTTTGTTTGCATTTGTTGGGCTGTTTTTTTGTTGCTGTTTTTTGTTGTTGTTAGTGACGTGGTAATTGCCCATGAGGTGCTCTTCTATTTAGCATGAGGAAAATTCACACGAGTATGACTTTTTGACCTCCAAAAGTAAATTTATTTTGTGTTAGATGGCAGTTGAATATAAAGATACAACAAAGTCTGAAATGCAAGCAGAGACCAGTTACCCAAACTGTTTCAATACCCAAGGGTTTTGCTATCCAGATACCCACCTACTTTTTGAAGTGCAAGATAGCTACAAAACTAACTTGTAATACTGTAAACACAGCAGTGTAGCTAATATTGAAGCTGCATAAATTGTCTAGATAGTAGAACCACAGAATGTATCATATTCACCTCTGTAAAATGTACATAGTAGATACTGAATGTATGAAAGCCTTATTAAAGAACTGGAACTCTGGACACAGCTGTCCTACTCTGCCAAGTGCAGCACTAACACAAATTGCTAGGTTTTATTTTGTGAAAGCACTTGCTTAAGTGACTGAACGTTTTAAGTTGTACTATCTTAGTGGTTTCTGCCATACCCACTGGTCATTTCTGCGTGTTAACATCTGTATAACTCTTGAGTGAAACAAACAAAAGATGATCTCACTGGCCCTATCTCCTCCTGTACTCACCAAGGGAGCTGGGGAGACATGGCTGACAGACCTGAGGAAGCCCCATGGAAGCACAGCAGCAGAAGGAAGAATACCAAACTTGCCCAACAGATTTCTGTAATGCTGGAAAATCCCAGATGCTTCCTACCTCATTCCAGTATGTTATTTGTGATGCTTATATAGTAAGAAGTCCACAGGAACACATTAAATAAGCAGAATTTAATTTAGGATCACCTTTATTGTGTTACCAATTAAAAATCAATGTACATGCAAGAAACTGGGGGCTGACTCAATTTGAGTTGATTTGACATCTGAGAATTGGTGCTTTAAGGGCTGCCATTCATCTTAGGCAGCTAACTTGGTTTCAGTTCAGAACAACTACAGTGTATGTTATATGGATTGGATCAAAATGCCTGCCACCCCCTGCATGGGTTCTTTGACTCTGCTAGATGGAAAAGCTGGAAAGTGAGTGAACTCTTGTGCTGTGAGAGCTAGTGAATTCACTCTTCACTGGCTCTAAACCATTCATAATCCTACAGATTATTGTATTCCTTCTTTTCACCTTTCTCCAAGTCATGATGCCCCAAGTTTAAGAGATGGACTCTCCATCCTCAGCATGGGAACTGTTCTATACCTTCCATATTTTTTCTCATCTTTGTCCTTACTTAATTTTAGTATACACCTGTAGAGATGGACTAACCTGCAATTTATGAAGTATCCCAACACGAGAACCCCCTAAGCACGATGCTGCTTTCTGCTTTGTTTTCAATAACTTCCCCAGAAGTTACCAGCACGCTCTTCACCCTTCTGCTCACTGATGCACTTTCAGCAGATGCAATGACAGCACAGCTTCCTTCCTGAGCAGTCAGACCTAACAAAGCCAACCTCTGATGTATGGCTGAGGCTATCCCACCCCCCACGCCTTGCTCCAGATATATTTACATTCCTCAACACTGGATTCCATTTGACCTCAGATCTGTTCAACGGTGTGAGATCCTTCTGTAACTTTTTTCACACATTTCAGATTTGACATTCCTAAGCAACCGGCATCAAATTCTGTCACATCAGCATTCATCTTCTTCAGATCATTAATGGCCACATTGAATAGGTACCTGGGGATCCCAAATCAAAGCTTCCTTTCACTATGAAAGCTGTCCATTAATTTCTACCTGTTGTTTTCTACCTTCTAATCAATTATTGACCCCTAAGAGAAACTTTTCTCTCAAGCCATGAAAACATAGTTTATTTTAGAGACTGTGATGATCTGGAGCACCTCTCCTGTGAGGACAGGCTGAGAGAACTGGAGTCGTTCAGCCTGGCTCCAGGGAGATCTTTCTAAGGCATTTGAGTACTTAAAGGGGACCTATAAGAAAGCTGGGGACAGATATTTTATCAGGGCCTGTTGCAACAGGACAAGAGGCAGTGGCTTTACACTCAAAGAGAGGAGATCTAGGCTAGATGTAAGGAGGAAATTTTTTACAATGAGGGTGGTGAAACACTGGCCCAGGTTGCTCAGAGAGGTGGTAGATGCCCCATCTCTGGAAACCTTCAAGGCCAGGTTGGATGTGGCTCTGAGCAACCTGATGTAGTTAAAAATGTCCCTGCTCTCTGCAGGGGGCTTGGATCAGATGACTTTTAAAGGTCCTTTCAAATCCAAAACATTCTATGGTTCCAGTCGAGAACTTTTTAAAAAAACAAGCACACAATTATGCTCGTGCATGTGTTTGCTGACTCTCTCAAAGAATTTGAAAGCAAAATCATCTGTCGGATAAATGATGCTGGCTCTTCCCTAACGTACACTTATCCATGGACCTACCAATTCTGTTCTTCCCAGCGCAGACCTGCTACCCTGCAGCAACCTGCAGAATTACTCCGTTACCATAAAAAGTAAATAAAAAATGTATCATTGCTCTTGTCTAGCTTGAACCAAGGCTCTCTTCAATGACAATCTAGACAGGTTCCCGTAGTGCTTCAGAACAAATACCATTCAGCTGGACACGGTCTAATTTCCTGTCTGATTTACTTGTCTGTTCTAAGCCCTTTACTGACAACTTCCAACTTGTAGTATTTTATTCTGCCCTGTGGCATGTAGGTGGCCCTCTGAACTCTTCTACAGTAAACGCCAATATGCAGAGACTGGGTAACACCTCATAATTTGGTCTCAACATAAACACATGTAATTACATTATAATAACTAATTAACAATATGTACATTATTGTATTATTATATTTATCTCATTTATTTTATATTTATATTATTAATAATAATTATAATAATTAAGCACAAGTCTTCCACCACCTCCCAGAAAGAGCTGGCACATGTGAACACCAACACAAAGGAAGTGGTTAGGGCCAATCTTTCAGAGTTGGGAGGTTCAGTATTTCTTTCAGTGTTCAGAACTGAAGAACAGGCACGCTGGCTCAGAAGGTCCATGTGGTCCAGCACCCTGTCTCCAGTAGTGGAAAGCATAGGGCAACATATAAGAGCAAAGCTAATACAGCTGCACACTTCCCTGCTCTTCCTCCCCTCCTCATCCTACTGCTCTCTAAGTCTCTAATCTCTTAAGGCTCAGGGACTTCCTAAAACAGAGGTGGTTTCTGTTTTTTGAGAAATACTTCAATACTTTGCTGTTCCCTGACCCTGTCCCCTTGAATACTGTAAACTTACAGCTTCTACAACATGATGTTTAGTTTTCACAATCATGTGCTCATTTAGGTTTTTTGCCTTCTAGCTTTTTTTGAGTAAGAAAACAAATCTTTATTCACAGATTTCTATTACTTTTTGGTCTATTTAGTTTAGTCCTAGCACATACAACTGTTCTTTCTAAAGACGCCATCCCATGTTTTCCATCTTTATTCCTTTTCTCAGATGGTGGAGGGAGAAGTCTGACAAACCCTACAGACTTTCTAAACCATTGATGTGTACCAGCAACTTCACTCCCTTTGAATTTGGATGGGGCCCACCTTTCTTGTATGGGTTCCTCCTGTTTCAAAGGCTTTCCTACTTCTTAATAAATCTAGACCCTTTTCCACAAGTCATTGTTTCAAGCACACATTACAATTCTGCCTGCCTGTCTAGCCCTGCACATGGTGTTTAGAATATTTAGAAAGAGTTTCTATGGCAACGCATATGCCCAGGTTTCACCCTCCAGGATTTCAACCATGTCCTGTTAATTATACCCATGAGCCAGGACCTGTGGTTCATCCAGGATGGTCTCAGAGTCTGGCTGACAGCACCTCTGCCCTTAGCAGTCAAGTCACTAGGCAGCTGCAGCACAAATTCAGCTACTTTTTCCAATAACCAAATCACTGTTCTTTAGCATCTAGTCAGGATACCAAACTTCTGCAGGGTACCACTGAGTGAAAGGATCATCCAGATAGCAGGAGACAGGAAGGGTGCAGTGTGGGCCCTACTTCCAACATCATTTCTGGCCATAAGAGTTTTCTTTAGAAGTAGGGAAACTGCTAGGTGGGAATGGGATCTCTCTACAGCAGCTCTGAATGCCTTGTGTAGGTAGAGCCTGGGAAGACAGAGATTTTATGCCATCCATCCTGGTCCCATGAGAACCCATCACTGTCCTCATTACCTGTATTCCTATGCTATTCCCCATAGGAGAGAGAAACACAGACAAGGCACTCAGTGCAATGACATAACATAATAAAGGCAGCTCCCAATTACAATTCTAGCCACCTGCCTTAAAAACAGTCTATAGAAATCCTTTCCATTGTGCTGTAATGGACTGGACTTCTGTGCAGTGGATTTTATCTGTTGCTGCCAGGCAGCCAGAATGCAAGTTCTGAGGTACACCAATACAAGATGAGAAAGGAGGGTCTGGATCAGGCTTTTGTGAGTTTATGTTTGTTCTGTAATCATTGCACTCTGACCTAACGAGCCTCTCCAGGCTATCCTGATGCTTATTCACACTGGCATGAATTTTCTTCAGCTCTCTTAGCATTAATGGAGTGGCTAACCAAGCAACTTGAAGCACTGATGCTGAGAAGCTGAGCACCCGGGCTGTACTGCCTTCTGCAATGCATCATTCTGAACCACAGGGATTCTTGATATCCCCATTTTACAGTATTTTCATAAATATATTTCCAATATTTTAGTAGTTATATGGGTTCAAATACTCTCTCAGCAGTTGCTGTTTTGGGTTAATCATAAGATTCAGCATGTGGAGGGCTACTGGGTATGACCTGTTGATTGATGCAGAAGTTCCAGAGTGTAAAGAGATGATAGCATTATCATTTTTAATGCAAATTTGGCTGTAAGTATTTCAAGGAAGTGTAAAAATTGGGAAAAAAAAAAAAAAGCCACCCAAGAGCATAAGAACACAGAAGGCAGATGGTTAAAAAGAAAACTATAGTTTTCCTCATCATTCTTTACCCTTTCTGCTTTCAGGTTTCAAGTGCAGAAGGAGATAGCTATAAAGTATACACCCTACAGCACACTGCTCTTCTTAACAAGTCAGACCGATTGTAAACGTGGCTCTCCAGCAACAGTAATGGAAAACAGGGGGGCAAGCTCTCAGAGTAGTTCAATTGGAAGCACTCTCTTGAATCACCCCAAAATGACAGCATTCTACAACAGATCATTTTCAAAAGATAGTATCTGAAACTGTAACAGAACAGAAATAGTTTTTACACTCAACAGTCTTTATCACCACTTGAGTTTTAAGAATTAAAATGATACATATTCTAAATCTAATAAGTTGTTAGCAGTACCATACGCTACACAGCTCTTATTATTAATTTTTTGAGGCATCTATTTTAGCTACACTAGGAAGCACCAGCAGTGTGTTTTCTTCATCTCTTTCGGTGTCTATGTACTATTGGCTCATAAAGTTTGTCCTACTGATCATGGCAAATTTCTTAAAGTTAGGCCTTTACATACCAAATCTTAATTGACAATCACTCGACAAATAAAATTAAGAATCAAAAAGTATTCTTCCTACCTACGCCAGTGGCCATTTTAACTTCTTCAAAACTGAATTCATCTCCTTCGTTAAACATAAGCAACACTAATGTCTGAAAGAGTGATACTTGAAATTCTTTCTTTCCCTAAAAAAAGAAGTATCAAATAATTAGAAGTAATATTCAGAGCATTTTCTACCCTACCCCCCAAATCTGACAAGTTACAGAAGTTATACATTGGGTTTTTTTCTATTTACAGAAGAAGAGATGTGCATTTTAGAATGCCTAGCACAGAGCAGAATCTGCCTGAATGCAGTATCGAGGAAACAGGATATTTTTAAAACCTCTTTCTTTTTTTTGCTCCTCTAACAGTAGCAGTGCAGTATACAGCAGAAACTCCTTAGAATAGCCTTGTATTTACTTCACATCAATTACTTTTTTTTAATTACAATATATGAAATTCTGGCTTTGCTGCCATCAACAGAAAATCTTCCTACTTCACCCAAGTTTCATTTTATAGAGATGAGCAAGTTAATACAAAAGGCATCTTGGCGTTGGATCAAATATGAAAGAAACAGAATATAATTTTGGTTTACTATGATAGAGACTGACAGTATTATCAGTAGCACAATGTTTGCACAAACAGGCAGTGGAAAGGAAATAACTCACTCTTCAGACAGCTTCTGTCAATTGATGACTATAAACCCACCCACCTAACTGTTACACCATGCCTAAACCTCTGAGTTTCATATTCACAATGATTTTGTAAAAGAATGCAACTTTTTTTGTCTTTGCTCTGGATCAATTAAGCTGCATTATTAGCAAGGCAAGATATTCTGTGAGACAAAACAAAACCACATTAAGAAACAATGAGGTTATTTAAGACTTAAATAATTCAACAAGCATTTAAATTTTAACCATAGTCATTACATGACTAACAACCCTTCAGTCTCTTTTTGTATCAGTGAAACACACTAAAAGCATCACCGGTATTTCTACGACCAAAACAATCCCATACTAAAAATAAGAAGAGGCTGCATTCTTTTTCTTTCATTAATTTCCTGCTTTATCACAGCTTGCTTTATCTGAAGGAGCAGCAATTCCTAACACATGAATGCAAGTGTTACCAAAAGGTATCACATTGTTGTCTTCTGTTAGCTAAGTAGTGTTTCAGCTTAATTATACTTTCTATACAAAATAACAGTATTGAATTGTGATTGGTCCTCCACAAAAACATTAGTACCTTTATGAAAAATACAATACATGACTAGATTCCAAATAACTGACTTCATTTTCATCCCAACAGGCTAAGTATTAAACAAGTAAACTCACTTCCTTAAATTCTGCCTTTAGGACAGCGTGCCCTAAAGTGGTCTGCCACTGAAGCTTTCGACCACTGTGTTTTCCCAGGTAAAAGGTTTTAAACACCTCTTGAAGCTTTATCATCTGTAAAGCAAGGAGGAAAAAAAAAACCAGCATTATACCAGTGCAGTGATGTCAGATGATTCCACACAAGTAATTTCTTTATTCTCCTCAACAATGTTTCCTAGTAAGTGTTTTTGTGTGAAAAACTAAACCCAAAGAGCACCATCCTGCTCTCAAGTACACTGGTACTATTAAGCACAAAAGAAAGTCTCAACTCAAAACCAGCTTTTAATTTCTACCCCCCCCCCCTCTTTCCCCCTCCACCCCAACCACGC
>WUAM01000143.1:23333236-23358030 GCA_024336885.1 Actenoides hombroni
CTTTCAGTTGATTGGTTGAGTTTCTGTTGTGGTTTTGGTTTTTTTGTTCGTTTTGGGTTTTTTTGTTTGTTTAAATAAAAGTAAAATACTCTCCCCCCCACCCCAAAGAATCTAACCAGGAAGTCACCAGACAAAAAGCATACATCTCACACCTATACACTGACTATTAGTATATACTCCCAAGTTCTTAATTTAGTCCATCCTATACAGATTCAAGTCTGATTCCAGTATTTTTTTACCATTTTACTTATAAATATCCCTCCATTTTCACGACATGGTGCTCAGGATGGATCCTTTTGAAGTAGTCTGCTATGTTAGAAATGATGCCACAGAAGCTAGAGCACAAAAGCTTCTACTTCTTCTGAACTGAACAGGAATCCTGCTACCACCTCTGGCCTCTGAAGTGCTTCCCACATTTCAGATCAAGCAAAGTATTGCAGGGAATAGCACTTCAAATACATATTTCAACTTAAATTGCTACTGATGTGAGCTTTGCAAAAATCTTAACTTGGAAGCAATCTTTTTTTCAAATGTCATTTAAATACAGGGGCTACCTTTGTGTGACACACTGCAGGGCATAGAGAATAAGAGATTGTCTTATAGAAAAAAAAGAATGTGCAGTTACGTAATTATTGGTTAGATCAAAATGTCTAACCAATGTAGTTAGACTGACTCAATTAAAGTGAACCATCCAGTTTTAAACTTTTAAGTGCTTCATTGCAACATTAAATAGGACACCAATTTTATTTTAATATTAATTTATTATTGTTATTATTATTAGAAAGGTAAAAAAAACCCCAAACATACTAAGTGAAACAATTGTCCAAAACCAGTGGATTTTATCCACTACATTTTATTGTTTGCAATTTTGTAATCTTTAAAATGAGATAAACCCCTTAAATATCTAGCAGAAGAATATTAACTGAAGGGCATTAGTTCACCTTATGATAGTGATTATGATTCCACTCTTTAAAGTGCATTTAGAAGAAGAATTCAAACACTAACCTCTGAATTTAAGTGGACTTCCATAGGTGTATAAGTTGGCCAATATCCCATAGTTAATATATTTACTGTCAGGTCTATATTTCCTGGGTCACTTTGGTTCTGCATATACTAAAATACAAGAGACAAAAATCATATACTATTTGCATGCTAAATTAGAAACTAGGTACACTTACATTAGAAATTTAAAATTAGTATAGCAATGAAAAATTTCTCCAGGTCACATCCTTGGTTAGATGTGCTCTACCAGGATTTTGAACAACTATTTAACGTCCCCCTCCCCAGTTTCAAAACAGAGCAAATGGTTGGAAGTAAAATGAAAAGAACAGTACACCTTGAAATATCCTAGACCAGGTCTTTACAGCGTACTAAGGTCAAAGGAACTTCAATCACATGCAATTAAAGCAAAAGAAAAGCTTTCCATCAGAAGCTAGAGCAAGAACTATAAGATCAAAAGGATTCGTTGGGACTTCCACATCTGTTAGACAAAACATTTTTATATAATTTGAACACAGCTTCAGTCAAGCCAGGCTGCAAAGTCTGGGATGGAAAAGTCACTACAGTATTAACAGTCATAACAGGAGTCATAACAGGAGCAGGTCTTGGTCAGATCTCTACCCCAGTACCCTGCAAGTTCAGTAAGGCCTCAAAACAGGTACCCATCGAGAAGTGCAACAACAGGGTGAGCATATACAGTATTTTCTCCAAACATTCCTTCAGTCACCAACAGGTTGGAAGCTTGGGGGATGAGATAGACATGTACACTTAGCAACCTTCAGTAAGTTTCTCTAGTGTGGGTCATTCACAAAGAATTCACCAGAGCAGCAACAGTTTACAGAATGAAAGGGTACGGAATTTAAAGGCTGTCAGACAACTTAAGTACTATGTGGTATTTAGATTGTAACTTACTTTAAAGGGAATTAAATAAAATTATAGAATAAGATTATCTCTCAATAAATAAATTCTGTTCTATAGCTAGAACTGTAAGTAGACTCTGTTACTATGACCAGGACCCAAACAAAAGCTATTTTGTTTAATTTTAGCTTAATACAGGGTGTAACATCATTAAGTGCTTCTCCATCACTACTGAAAGTTTAGTACACAAACAGAAGCTAAATGTACCTGCTTAAACTGAACCATGACATCTTTTGACAGCTCCATGTCCTTGAACATGCCTTCCAGTTTGCTGGTAAAAGCAGCACCACATTCTGTCACATGAATTAAAGCAAAGATCCCACAATTACAAAGAAGCACAGAACAAGGAATAAAAGTTTAACTTGAGACAGCTGAGCCAGATTCACCAGGTTACAGAGCACCCACAAACAGGTACATGTTTTAAAGATTTTGCTTCTCTGTTGGTACGTAAAATGAACCAATCACATATCTAAGAGGTCAGCCCAATAGTTCTCACTGAGCATGATGAAAGCTGTAGTGTGCTCAGCTGTTACCTAAAATCTGGCTTGTCACTCATTAAAGCATGAGAAAATAAGGATTTCATGTCACATTCCAAAAAGTAATAAAAATCTAACACATCTGAAGACCCCTACCATGTTTAAGTTTTGACAGCATGGACTTCTCAGCATCTACAGATGCACTTTTTCCAACCAGCAGTCTTTTGGCCAAGTCCTTCTTATAAAATGCCTCAAACACATCTTTACCTGTATGGAAATTGAAGCAAAAATAAAATACAACTGAAATACATTTTATTTACATCACTGCTCTTCAGGTCTGTGACACAAGCCTTTCTCATGACATGTTGATCAGCAGAAAAATATTCACTACACAACAGTGAAGAAAAGCATGTAGACAAGTTGTTCTTTTTAGATTTTAATTGTTCTCTTAATATATTCTGCAAAATTTTTGCTTCTTTTTTCTTCACCTCCCCCCCACCACCCAGGAACATGGGCTACCTTGTACTTCCCATTGGATCAGCTGCAAATCACATGAAATTATTCTGGGGTCCAGAAGAACATTCTCCCTCCAGTGGTTTGGTTTATTAATATTAAAAAAAAAAAAAGTTCCTATATATTAAAGAAATATCCAAGTATCCTTTAAAAGCCTAAGGTGAAGAAAATTTGACACAAGTCTTCTCACTTGGTTTGCCAATCGCCGTTTGAAATAAAGAAGTTATACAGACACCCACAGACTTCCACATCTTAAACTAGACTTCCACAAATCTTTTCTAGGGATTGTGCAAAGGTATCAGCAAGTTGATTCACTTTTAAAGGGAAGAAATTCAACACAGCCCAAGACACTATCTGTGCTGCCTACAGTAGCACCTCCTAATTCCTTGCTCGCTCCGATACTCTTCTTCCCCATCCTGCCCTCTGTTCCATGAAGCAGCATCGAAAAGTCCAATGACCAGAAACTAACTACTAATTAACATCTCCTCTTAAAAGGACTCTTATGCACTAGGTAGCTCAAAATAAATTTACACCTTTAGCACAGTACTGCAAAAAATATTAAGAGAAAAAGAGTTGGTCACATTTTCAGATTAACAGAAACTAACCTCATAGGCTGACAAACTGCCAGGGATACTGTTCTCATTCACCATCTGCATCCAATTCCCTTTGCATTTGACAAAAATCACAATGCAAATGATACTACTTTATGACTGATTACTTGTCTGCTTTCCCACTACATTGTTCATTGTGTTTGATTTTCATGAGGAAAGCAGCCCACAGATCTCAGAAGAAACTAGTACAGAATTGGGTAGTTCCTGTGTATTCCACCCCAGCCCAGGATACACCTCTCATTCCCCTCAAAACACTGACCATGGATCTCTACTGGACTCAACCACATTTATTTTTTCCAATATCCAATCCTAGCAAAAGGAAATTCTTCCAACATACTCAAGGGTTTTGCTCAGATAGGGACATATATAAGGGAAGTGAATTTCAAAGGCAGTAAAACACAGCAATAACATTTTCATTTGAGCCTCCTTCTCTGTTCATTCTCAGCCATGTGAGAAAATATAAGCTGCTGGGTTTTGCAGCTATGACATACTGAGGTGGGCAGGGAAAAGAAAATCTGTATTGACCCTTCTGTTCTCTGTTATTAGAGGAGAGGTTGTGGTTACAGATATGGTTAATTTATGTGAAAAAACTTCTGCCAACAGCTCTAACTCTTAGGTCTTCACTCACAGACTGTAAAAAGTCTGTAATTTGTCAATCTCCATAGAATAAGATTGTCCTCCCTGGTGTATTTATAGTGCTCCTTCAGATGTAAGGCAACCTGAATTTAAGACCGAGTGGAGCAGAAACTCATGCTAAAGAAAGATCTCTTACATTTGGAGGAATGCAGCTCTGCTAGCAGCAAGGAAAACAGCTTAAATTGTATCAGTGGTGAAGCACTATTTCTTACCATGAATGAATCTGAATATGATCATGATTTTGTCAAGGATTCTTTCCAGCTCTTCATCTGTTGCTTCTTTATTACCCGCTCTCAACTTGGAATCCACATATTTTGCTACAAATAAATAAAACAGTTTAACAGCTTTTAAAAAAAGAATCTAAAGTAACTAACTTGTCTCCCACTTGAAGTATTACTGTATGTAAATATGACTGCATGTTAAAATATAGGATAACTGGTAAATTTTCTATTTTCCCTTTTTCCATCCCTATGTTCAGTTCAATAATAGAGCCCTACTGTACTACTGCCATAATGGAAAAATATCACAAAAAAGAACTGTCCAAAAAAAATTAAATTAAATACAGTACAATCATTAAAATTAATGCATTAGAAAATCCCACATCTTGTGTTATAGTCATATCAAGCACATTACTTGTTGAAAGACGATGTTTGGGAAGTGTGCAATGTGTATGAATGTATTTTATGAGAAACAGAAACAAACAACACAAAGAGGGCTATATTTTTATTGACCACTACCACGTCCCTCATGCTCCTTGGTAGAAGGATACCAAAATTTAACCAGAAGCAATGCTTTCAAGTTAGTTGCTTCAGAATGCCAGAAATAAGGGTAAGCTATGAGTTTAGCTAAGTATTTATTAAGCCACATTAGTATCCTTATACAACCTTCTGCATAAGAAGGAAACCTTTGCAGGAGCTGAAACACCACAACCCACAAATGACAGCAGCCCTTCTCATGGCTTGAACCTGCATCGCTAGCTTGTGTAATTTCCCCTACAGAAAGCTGGGTTTAGAAGGAAGCCACAAAATAAGTTGAATAAAGGCAAAAGAATGTACACAGGAAGAACAAAGAACCAAGGAGCTGGATCCTCTCTTGGTGTAAAATGCTACAGCTCCAGTTTTGCTGCAGGCAAAACAGTCAGAACAGCTTTTGCCAGATCAGGGATAAACCCAGTAATAGTGCTTTTAAGATGGTTTTATTATTTGATCCCCTGACAAGCACTAGTTCCCACTTCAAGGTAACAATTTTTTTTTTTCTCTGTTGAAATCCCTTGCATCTGAAGGCTTTAAAATTGTTCTCCCAACTTCAACGTTCAAGGCAGATAGGTGGGCTGTACTTAGTCCTTTCTGAGAGATCCGTAACATCCAAATCACTCCTCTACTGCCACAATTAAAACCAGTTTCCTGGGTTTTGCCACAGCTACTCTTCTCCCTAGCCATTCTAGCCATTTACTCCACTGACAGCATGGGCACTATGCTCTCTGAGCAGTTGTTAGCACCAGGCACCGTGCAAGCAGCAGAGCGCAGGGAGAGCAGAAGCTGGCATGCTGCGCCAGGACACCGCGCGCACGCCTAACAGCACACCCAAGCTTTTGGAACCCGCAACGCTCCCAGCTTAACTTTTGCCTCCTATCCCCAAAACAAGTCTCCTAAAGCAGAATGCATACTGCATCACTACTGCACTAGCACACTCAGCAGCGTTATCTTATCATGCTCTCTATAGATTTTCGAAATATTTTACAGAAAAATATTTGTGTACCTATCAATTCTGCAGGCTTATTTGGTCTCTTGTTGATAAATGTTTCAAAGGACTCCTTCATCAAGTTTATAAATTTTTCATTTTTCTGAAAGCACACTTCTATGATATGGTCCACTTTATCCTTAAAATCTAGTAGCTCTTGCACCATATCCTTGTCTTTTTCAGGATTAACCACTATTGTTGTCCCAAAGTTCTGTAAAACAAACACTTTTGATAATAAAATACTTCAGAGTGCTACCTATCTCCCCCAACAGACACATTTACCCTTATAAAATTTATCATTAGAAAGAAGAATTTTAACAGAGCTACTTATGTGACTTCAAGTTTTCAAAAAATGAGATGCATTGAAATTTAAAATAAAAACCCAGACACACATTAATGGATTTCAAACATCAGGGTTTGATTTAAAGATTATACACATTTAAGACAAAAGCTAAAATAAAACCAAAACCGACACAGTAGACATGACCGTATGATGTGCAAGGTTACAGTTACATACAGAACTATATGATCCATGGAAAAGAAATTATGTGGAAACTGCCTCAGAAATGTTAAGTGTAATTAAGAACTTTGCAGTATTTCTCTTAAATCCACTAGAGAGCTCTATGGATAGAACAGTTGGCAAAAATTTCAACCACTGCTCATCACTCTGAGATTTCTCTTTCAGCAAGGGCTAAAAAAGCTGGCTTGCAATAAAACAAAACTTTCCCATTCACAAGGAGCAGCCACAGACTTGATTTTCTTTTTCTGTTCCTACATGTATTATCTTAAAGTTAGAGGTACAATACCATTTGTCTAGTGAACCAAAATACCCTGTAAAGGAGGATTTTAACCTGTCGGACAATTTACAATTGCTTAGTAACACAGGTGAGCAACCTGGAATGACCAGTTTCCCAAGGTAAGAAAGAGGAATGTCTGCACAGTAACAGTGAAACAGTATTCAGTGGGTATATTTTTATCAGCTGAAGTATGCTAGCCACAACAGCAGTCAAAGAGAGATGGGGAAATCCCTCCCAAACCTCAGAATTTTCACTTCATTATCTAGCTATCCACTGCAATCTTTCATGGAGATATTTCTCAAGTACCACTTGAGAGTGCAGAGCTGGCCCGGGTCCTTAGATTCAATATATGTATCACAGAATCACAGAATTGTTTGGGTTGGAAAGGACCCCTGAAGAGCATCTAGTCCACCCTATCTTGCAGTTAGCACAATTGGCCCTTCGTGACCACAGCATTTGGACGTCTCACAGTCTCTGTCAGTTACGTTCACAAATTGCAGGGAATTGCCCCCATTCTGCAAATAGCAAACTGAGATACAGAAAGCTAAGGGGCACCTCTGAAATCATAAAGAGCTGAGTACAGTAGAGCACACCCCTTTGCCCCAGTAACTTGGCACACTTCCTGTGCTTTTTCTTACACTGGCTCACAAGATAAAAAAGCCTCACTTTAGTGCATTCTGTCATACAGAATGTTTGAAAGGAAGAGAGTTACTGACACTACAGAAAATAGTTTCTAGCTTTTTGAGTCTGTAAAAAAATTTTAAAATAGAAACCCATAAAAGGTCTGACTGAGAGACATAAGGTATGACAAGCCAACAGCTTGCTGCTGTAAAAGGAGAGGTTCTAGTTCACCTTCCCTTATATTCCTACCTGTCCCAAACTCCTCCTCCTTCCCTTGGGCCAACACATAGACTTTTCTGTGAGCCTCTTTAGTTCACTAAACCTGGCATAAAACTGACCTTGCCCAGGTACTGTGTTAAAACATGAGAAGAGTCTATGGAGTGGCAGCCAGCACAAGGATTAGCGGGAGGAAGGAAGAAGAAAGATGTTCCTTCTCAGCCACAGCAAGATGTTCAACTGGCATAGCTGCCTCTGGATCTGTGGGCTGCATATGGTGACACTGGAAAACACCCTGCAGAACAACTCCATTTGGATTCTGGGGAGGCAGAGAGGTGACTATGTCCCACTCCCACGGGCTGCACGCTGGTGGACCAGGCCAAGCTCCAGACATGGGTGTGCAGGAAAGACACCTCTGAAATCAACTGTTGTTGTGCACTTCATCCTGAAGGTTGATGAGCACATGGGTGATTCAGGGAGAACAACCACACCAGGAATTATCAATGCCAGAGAGAAATATTTTCTGTGAAGCTTTCCTGCTCTCACCTTGCAAGAGCATCAGAGTGCAGGCTCTCTGGGGCAGCACACTATATACAGGTTATGTTTAGCAAAGCAAACCTGAAGCATCTAAATACGACTTTGAGGATAGATTATTTTCAAGAGTATTCCATTCCAAATAGCTTAAACATTCTTCAGCAGAGCTGAAGGTTGGTTACATGTAGCACTGCTAACCTGCAGTACAGCTGGCTACAGTCTGACGTTTCACTGATTTTGTGGCTATGTAAACAGTTGAGTGTATTCGTAGGAAAACACAGCATATACTGCAGTCCATTATACTCTAAACACATGTGCATGTGGCTCTATTTAAAAGCAAAGAAAAACAAAATAACTTATGTATTCCAACCTCTAAGGAAAGCAATTTCCAAGCAGAAATTTAAACCCAAAACTTAGGTGTTGCCGTTTCTCATCATGTGACTGTTACCGGGGGCCAAGCATTAATACCCTTCCCCATACTTGCTTAAAACAGAATTTGGATGCATGCTCCTACATATTGCTCTTGGTTTTGGTAGAAGAAATACATGATAACAGCATAAACTTTGACATTAGTAAAAGATCTTTGAAATACCTTGATGTATTCACTCCAGTGTTGCAAAAGGATCTGCTGCCCACCTTTTACCCGGCTGAACAGCTGGTATGTCTGGGCCAAATCTGATATTCTGTTTTCATCAAGCAGGTTATCAAGTCCTAAAAAAAATAAATTAGAAGGGAGAGAAAATCTGAATACAGTTGCATAAAACCAGTTAGAAATAGATGAGAAAAATCTCTATGAAATGCATCAAAAGACAAAACCTTCCAGTGTGCTTTAAAAGTATGAACTTTTAAAGACCGAATTTCTGAAAGCAAGTGATATGTTCAGGGTTAACATATCCCCCTTTTTAAACTGACCGAAATGATTTATGGTATAATATTTTAAAACTATTTCAACTTGAAGTACTTTCCAAACAAGGTGCTGACTGTAGGTCTTTTGCAGAGTGTTTATGAAGAGTGCTTGATTTGAAGGGTACAGTTTTATCAAGAACTGCCTAAAGAATGTCAGAAAACAGTAAGCTAAGTAAACTGCCCAAATGTAAAGAGGAATACTTTGCAAGACTTTTTCTGTGGAGGGTGGTGAGGCATGTTTTTAGATTAAGACTGTGCTATGAATTGTCTATGCTCATACTGATGGAATAACACATCAAACTACAAATTACTTCCAAGCAACTTTTGCCTTTCTTGATTCACCCTACATGAGACTGATCTTTGGAGTTACAAATAGAGAAGTGAAGCTGGAGGCATAGTATGAAGCATGTAACAACTCCATACACATTTTCACATTTGAGAATATGATGAATGTAGTTCCAATGTAATCAGATACATATTGTTTGGTGTTGGTGACAGAGGATTTAATAATATAGGAAGGTAGCATCAAAGATTTATGACATTTTTTAAAATTCAGAAAGCTCGATTTCACACAGGTTGACAACTCACATGAGTGTAGCTGACACTGTACAACTGTCCTACTTCATAAAATATACTTCATTAATTCCAGTTTTTAAATGGTATTAGATAAGATTTTCAAATGCTACCGAATTATCCTATTTTCTACTATATTCTTCATCTTAAAAATACTTCCACTCTATTACAGAAAGGCAACCAACATTCAAACAAGATGTCAGGTAAATTTCTGTCTGATATTTTGAGATTTCCTATACTTTTGAGATAGCAGAAGAAGGGATATACTTTAAATGTAAGACAACAGAATACAATTTCTTGAATACATGTGGTTGGTGTTCCTGTGGCACTGAACAGGGAATTAAGAAATGCCCATTCCATCACATCCTAGCATCACTTGCTATTCATTGAAAGACACCAATACACTAACTGCTTTATTATAACCTAGATGATAAAGGTTAACCTGCCTCCTTCCTCTGGCATATAAGCTGTGTGACTGAAAAAACATCTGTTACATATTTGACAAAGGAAAAAGATACACAGGAAAGTCCTCTGGCATAGGGCTTCACACAACTTACTAGAAAGCACTGACATAGCCTTGGAAAAATTTATTATACTCACAATGAAAAAACCCACCAATATCTAGACAATGGCAGTTGTAGTAATACTGGAAAAAAAAAAAAAGTTTCTTATATATACACCCTGCATTTATAAGCTCTTTTCCCCCCTGTATCAAACTGACTACATCACATGCCTTCTAAGGAACAAAACCTACAAGAGGCAGCATCCTCTACTTGTAAGGAATACTAGGATGTTATAAGCAAATTAGAACATGCCCTGGATCAAATGAATGCAAAGTTATGCAAGTCAAGTGGTTTTAGACTTACGGGTTTTTTTCCTGTCTTTTTTTTTTTTTTTTTTTTTTTTAAGTTCAGACCTAGAATGCAAAAGCTGATCCAACAATAGTACAAACCTAAGCCATAGAAACTAGAAAAATGTACAAAACTCTCCATATTTACATGGATGGTACATATATATTATAAACCAAGGAAAAGTTCATGTTAAAACAAGATCACATACTTTCTGCTTAAGCCAATAAATAATGATAAACAAATGTGCAACTGGAAAAATTACTTAAAAATAATACTTGAATTAAAGAGTAAGCAAAATTGACATATATCAACAAAAATAACTATTCTTACCTTCTGTTTATGATAAGCTTAAGAACAGCTAAGATGGAGCAACCATTCTTATTTTTTAAACGTATTGAAAACAGTGAAATAACCTATTCCTAGAGCAGTTTAGAGAAAATTGTGAGTGTATGTCTACCTTTAAAGGGGATGAAGAAAGAAGTGAAAGGGGTCTATATAACAACCTGAAAGTATTAACAAGCATGCATGTGATGGAGCCCCAAGATACCAGGCTACTAGGGACATCTGTTTTGTAGCAGTAAAGGAAACAAAGATGTAAGGAAAACTTGCTAGAAGACCTGAAACCTAGAATATGCCTACTGCAGGAAAAGAAAAGGATCATTTAAAGCATTAAAAGATCAGGGAATACAGGCCAAACCCAGAAATTCAGTGAAAAAGGGGAGATTAGCAGTTAAGAGAAACAAAGAAATGGTGATCTGAAGACATTGATGAATAAGGACTTCCTAAGAAGACTGGACCTCTTATCTGAAATTACCAGACAAACAGTAAAATACAGACAGAAGGATAGGAAAGTTGATTGTTGATTGCCTTGGAATGTCATCAGTTCCAATAACTCATGATTCTTGAACTACACAATCACAAGAATAGGTGAAGCAATTGCACTTGAGCTGTGTGATTATCACATAAAAGAAGCAATGACAGTAACTGCAGCTGTCATGTAGAAGTTTATAAAATTCTTTGAAATAAGCAGTTCCAAAGGTTTCACACCTAAGCCAACTGCTGCAAGTCACAAGAGATTCAAGATGTTCAGCAACCTTACCAATATGGAATTATATTTTAGATATTTTTTTTCACATAAATAATGCACTTCTTATAGTGGCTATAACAGTCATAGGGTTGGCTTTTCATATCTGTGGAAGTTTTTCCCATGGATAATATACCTCCATAATAAAAGCTGTGGAGTTTATAGTTATTGCAGAGTATGAAAATCTATTGCTTGTCAGAAATTACAGTAGTTTTTAAAAATTACCTTTTTGCAAAATAGCTGATAAGTGTTCTCCTAGTAGCTGCTTCTCCACACAAGCAATCAGTGGTTTCCTAAACAATTCAAGAAAAGCATATTAGAAGTATTAAGTATAAGGGAATTGCCTCCTGTCAATGGTATATTTGTGAGTAACTTACATTATAACACCAAAAAAACCCAAACCCAAAACCAAACCCCAAACAAAAAACCCCACACATCATTTTTCCACTTAGAGGCTACAAATTAAGACAAAAATGTTATGTGTGACACAAGTCATCAAAGAAAACAATAAACCATGTATGCAATTAAAAAAGATATTCAGACTTGAATACGAAAACCCAAGTTCTTACACAGCAAAAGAGGGAAGCTTAGATAGCAAAAATCAATAAAAACAATATTCTGGAAAAAAGTCAAATTGATATTTTATTGGAAACAAACAAACTAAACAACAAAACAAAACCTTCCAATGGTTTGAACTCCAAAACAACAGAATACATGCTACTGGTGTTCAAAACTCAGACTTTTCATCTGATTGTGTTATGCATCTACATAAGCAGAAATTGAGCTAGAACCACAGGACTCAAATTTGCAAAACATTTCAATTCATCCTTGAATTTTCCCTAATTTTTACTATTAATGAAATAGTTCTTTGATAGATTCACTTTAGACAGGACTGAAAAATAATGGAAAGTTTTCCTTTACATCTTTTATAGCCTAAAAGAAGAAGGAAATGCCTGAAGTGCAAAGAGATAATTAATTTCAATGTTTAAACTTCTATGGCTTCAACAAAAGACCAAACATTTCTTTCTGAGTTAAATTTTATAAAACTGGTTCTCAGACCCTTAATTTAGATTTTCTAGAAGAGAGGTGCTTGACACAGAGTGATGGAAGCCTTTTACATAGCAGCATTCACATTACACCCATACCTTTGCTAAAACACCACCTTTTCTGAATCAGCCCATCAGTGACTTGCCTGACCTTCGTATGATACACTGTTTTAGTCCCTTCATCTCAAAAAGATTAAATTAGAATTTGGAAAGGCTCAGAGAAGGGAACAGGGATGATCAAAATATGCAGTAGCAGCTAGAAGAGAAACGACGGCACATGTTAGGATTCTTCTTTCTGGAAAAGAGATGACTTAGCAGGGATACTAACTGGGGTCATCAGTGATGGTACTGGGAACCAGACCTAAGCAAAAGGAGGCAATTTATCATGTAATGGCTAGTGCACCAGTGGAACACTCTGCCAAAGGCTGGCACAGATGGAAAAGCTTATGTGAATCCTAGAGAGGCAGTGCAAGTATTTGAAAGAGATCCAAACAGACAAACCACACCAGGCTCAGAAAACACCCTCAGCTGAAAACAGGCAGATACTAGGAAAGCATCAGGGCATCACTTATACTTACTCTGTTCTTAACCTTCAGTGGTTGTAAGTGAACAACAAACACCAGTTAGACAGACTCTTGGCCTTAACACAGACAGTTGTTTTAATGGTCACTTCCATATTCCTTGAAGTTTCCAACTACTGCTACCTACAGCTGCTGACTGTCTCCAACAATAGATGGAGTCAAGGTTGTATAAAATAGAGCTATTATGCCTACAGGGATGAAAGGAAAATTCCTCTGCTTGAGCCTGAGGGGCAGAACATTTATTTCCTAACAAGCAGGCAGAATGAGTATTTATCTTGACTGTTAGCTAATGAATGAGCCTGAAGGTACCTTCTGTACAGCCTCAACCAGCCAGGAGGTATGCTTATTCTGGTCAGCTGTCTAGAAAGGCATGTCCTGATGGGCTGAATAAATCCCTTCATGTGCTGCAACAACACACTCTCCATGTGTTGCACAAATCTAAAGTATTTTGAATGGTGTTTCCCATGACAGTTTTGTCCTGGAAGTATCATTTCCATCTCAAGATCAAATCCACCAACTAAATTTAACACCCTTTCTGCTCTTTTCATGCACACCCAAAGAGACTGGAGGACAACTCAAAGGCACTAATTTTAAGACCTGCTGTTTCTTAATGTAAAGAAAGGAAATTAGTACAAAGCCTTCAAAAAGTAGGTTTCTAAGCCTTTCACTAAGGACAAGATCCAAAGCAAGGACTTGATGTGTATCTAGACTGAAAATATAATGATATCAACCTATTTTTTAACTGAAACAGTAAATACATATATATATATGCTTTAATTTTATACCTAAAAATAGTTCCATATATTTTAATGTGAGCTGATCTACTGTGGTGAGTTCACATCCTGGATGTGTGATGAGCCATGTCCATCTCCTCTATCCTATGCCCTAATTTAACCTTTTCTTTTTTCCTAACGAGTCTCTTTCCCCTCAAGGGATTCACAGTTACTGCTGTTATCAGTACATGAATGGCTAACATCAGCTGCTACTTTGATAATGCAAATTTGAGTTATTGTATGATGTTTTGTTAACTTTAGTATACAGATTAATCTTTCTGGACGAATTTCAAATTTTTAAAGAAATCAGCTTTGATAAAAATAAAGTCTGAAAAAGCCCAAGCTGTATCACAAGTGCTGCCAACAAGAGAAATGTGATTATGCAGATCTGTGCCTCTACAGCCACAGATAATCACACTGTTTTATAAAGGATGTTTGACTTATGCTAAGAATAACAAAATTTTACTCACTGTGTGCTATGGTCTAAATATGTTATTACTCTGTCTCCTTCTTCTTCCAAACGTTTATTAACATGGTGAAGATATTCTGGGACCTAGTAAGACAAAAGAATGTCAAGTTCCACTACGAAGGTATGAAAGGCAGACAGTCTTATTCCATTACAATTATTTTAAACTACAAATTTAAAGAGAATACGAATTGGAAAGGACTATGCCACCAGAATGTTATCACACACTACATAATCTGTATCTTCATTAATCAATGTTACTTTGTATTAGAAGTATTATAAACACACCTGACAGAAAGAGTAAACCAGAAACCTGATCATTTTTTAGATGAATTTACCTTTTTGCTCAAAACCCTTCTGAGCCAAGCTACCCCTTGAAGTATCACAGAGCAGATTTTCAGTTGATGTGAACTAAACAGTTCTATGAGCTCAATGGTAGTTTCTCCAGTGGAGTACCTGTCCTTATGGACAGTTAATGCCTTTAGAACATATTATGATACAGGTATAAAAAACTCAGGCTTCAAATAATCAAAACAGTTATGCACATGTGCATATATGTATGTGTAAGCACACACATACACATGCACGCACATGGCTGTAGATGCATGTATCCACATGCATTATGTGCATATGCCTATCTATGTACACGTATATATGGCCTTACTCCTTTCGTGTTTTTCCACAGCTTTCCACCAGGTATATAAAAGTAGGACTCAGTCTCAAAATCTCTGTCAAAGCATTTCACCTCAGGCCCCAGGGGAATGCTGAGGAATGCGGTGAATGGAGCAGGATCAGACACAAGGATTCACCCCAGTGCAATGTAAACAGGCATTTGCAGCATGTTTCTAATGACTCACTGGTAAAATGGAATTAATAAAGACAGTCTGCTGTGGTTTAGACCACGAAGAAACACAGACATTTTTAGAGATAACCACAGCTGCAGGCTGCCCACTGCAGAGCATAATTTTATCTCAAGACGACAGAAAACAAAAACATCTTAAGTATATTTAACTAATAAGGAAAAGAAACAAACCAGCAAAATAATATATAAGTGAACAATTTATTTAGGTATTAACCACATAGTAAAATGATGCCAGTGGATATTTTACAGCTCTTGGGCACGAGTAATATTGATGGCACACCTTTAAGCTTTATGTGGAAATTAATTTCTGGTAGTGTGACTTTAGCTACACAAGATGTCACTGGGTTTCTTAATTACATATTTCAAGCACCAAGGTAATCTGGAGTCTGCTCTTCCCTTTGAAACAATTCTGTGGTTCACATCAAAACACTTGAATGTGTACATGTGCACCTGGGTAGCAATAAAAATTACTGAACATTAGTACACCATGGCACTATCAGAAGTTCTCGTGTAATCCCTTAGCAAATAAAACTAATATAAAAGCATGCACCTACCTCTCTTTCTTGCATTAATCTTTGGCCTTCTGCAGCATATAAACAGTTTGTCTCTTCCAGAAACCTCTGTTCAAATGATTCCTTGTAAACCTACCCAAGAAATTAATTTAGTTACTTACATATTTTTTTCTGTCAGACACAGAGGACAAGTAGAATGTCAAGAAGGTACAGTTATAAGAAGTGTCAGAATAATGTTACAGTAACATAGAAGTTCTCTGCCCACTTTTAGAAAGACTTAGGTTTTAGAAAGACTGAGATCAGAGCTGACTTCCCAGTGCAGCAATAGCTGTTTCAATCATCACCACTCAAATTGGCTAGATTGACAGACTTCTGCTTAAGGCACACAGCCCAACACCAGTACCCAACTTCATAGCACAGCAATGACACCCGAGCCACCTGAGCTCAAGTCTCCCACTGATATTTCTGTGGTAAAAAAAATGATTAAATATTTCCAAGTAGTGAAACATAGACACAAAACAAGTAATTCCAATCAGTAAAATAATAATACACTCAGTAATGCATCTTCAGATCTTCCAGGTTTATCTCAGTGGCTCAGGAAAAACAAACTATACCAAATAAGGTGAACTCTTTCTCCAGGGAAGTAATAAGGTGTGTAATAAAAGGGCACCAACAACAATCACAGACAAAAATTTCTGCATAATGGTTAACAGCTTAGTCTAGAAAGGAGATAAGTTAGAAAGGACAGTTATGTAAAACAGTTAAAACAGTCTGGAGAAGCTAGATAGGGAACAACAAGTAAACAGAGGGACAGTTAGTGAAAAGAAAAATGAAAGATTCCTTGAGTGTGGTGGAAGAATAGAATAATATCTTTCTTTCAAAACATACAGCAGAGCTGTAAAACTCACTACATTCTGGCCATTTTTTTCTTGTAAAGACTTTTAAAAGCCTGATTTTATTTTTTTTTTCAATGCAAACTTAATTATGATATCTCTGGCTTGACAAGCATTCAGAGCATAATAGTTCACTAATCCAGCATCACAAATAGACATCAACTCATTGTTTCAGCCTTCTCTTTACACTAGCTCCCTGTTCAACTGAACCAAATACTAGATTTCATTTCATACCTTCCTTCCCTTCTGCATAACCAGAAAAAACATCAACATAACAGCATATGGAACTATTTTCTGCATAAAACATGTGTAAAGTTCTACCATAGCCAACAGCTATAGAATAGGGTTTATGCAAGGAGAAATCAACTTTCACCAGCTGCATAAACTGCCTATAAATCAGGAATGAGTAGGAGATTAATTGTTTTTCAAATTAAATTTAAGATTTGCTTAATTAATCTTTCTTCCAGAAACTAACTTCTGTTGAAAGAGGAAGAAGTGGAGATCCTGGTGTATAATTACAGGACTCTGAGCACATCTCTATCTCAGTGAAATGACAGATATTATAAAAGAATAGCTTAGACTAGGTTTGTTTCCCTCGTGAAAAAAGAAACCTACACTTTCAAGCCAGTGAAGGAGAATACAGACTTAATGCAATCTGTAAGAAGGATCCAACTAAGGGAAATGTTTATCTTTAGTTAGCAGAGTACTTTGGTAGAAAATAATAAATGTTACAAAGTCAACACCTAGAAAAAGCTGATGCAGTTAGAGAAACTGGTAAACAACGGGGGGGGGGGGGAAGCGGGAAAAAGCACACAAATCAGATGAGCACCTCCAGGCTATGTGATCTGAAAAATCACTGACAGAAATTTTCCTTCTCTCGCAGGTAAGCTGCCTGACCAAAAAGGATTATTTTATGCAGTCTTTCTCTTCAAACTCTTTTCTGAACCTTCAGCCAGTTCCATAACACTGTACACCAATAGACAATGGAGCAACCTCAACACCTTTTAAGAACGAAAGGCAGTTACTAAGTTTTATTGCACATCACACAAGGCTGCAAAGTCGACTAGAGGGCAACCTATGCCAAAGCCAGAAGCACAGCATTTTTAGTCTGTTTGGTTACTTAGTATCATCTATGCTAATGTGAAGTTGCAGTAAGTTACAGGGTGACTTTATCTATTTGAAAACCTTGGCCTTAACTTTGTGTCTCATTCTGTCCTTGGCACCCTTGCTAAGAAGCTGCCAATACAGTGATGTTTTTGTGATACAGACCCAGGATCTGGACTCCAAAAAGTGACACCTTTTTACAGTGACAGAGGTGGTCTTTTTGTGTTCCTACATTTCATTTGCACTAGGATTAGAAAACAAGCGATTAAGACAAAAAAAATATTGCATATACTAAAAGACTTGCAGATCTGGTATTTACTAGTCTGGAGGCCATTGCCTGTTTTCCTTAGCAGAACTAAAGGGGTCTCATTTAAAAGAATAAAAAAATTAAAAGAATAAAAGTTTGCTCATTGGGTAAAGAAAAGGCAATCTTATTAATCTAGTAGCTAGATACTGAAGCACGTTTACTGGAAGAATAAAACTATTTCTGTACAACACACAAATTAGAAAAATCCAACCTTTTTTCTAAACATAGCTGTTGCTAGTAAAGTTTGCTGTACTCACCTGAAGATCAGACAGCATGCTCAACAAACTCCGCAGCAAACTTCTGTCCACAGCTTCACCATTTCGCTCTCGTTCAATCAGCAGCAGGATTCCATCAATAGTCTTGTTTTGAACTTGCTTGTCACTAATGACGTGATTTCTAAATAACTCTAGCCCCATGTCCCTGTGTGAACATTGAAAATTACTAAATCACACTGTCAATTCTTTACAGAAATCCATACCTCAGTTTGAGAAAAAGAAGTACATATAAAAATACATATAGGGTATGTATATATATTACACAGAAAGATGATATGTTAATGGTGTGTATATTCTTTCTGACACTGTCCACTGAGAAAACTATAACAAGAATGATCATAAAAAATGCCAGGCTGCATGCTACCAGACACATACACTTCAGCTGAGAACTGTGACCAGCCTGTCCATATTTCACATAATACACTATATCATTCTCTATTTATTTAAAAAAACCCCACTATTATAAAAATAATTAAAAATATGAGCATATAACTTAAAATAAGATTCTCTGGATCAGTGAATCTAAGTGTGATTTCTAAGTTTTGTTCAACAGCATGAATTCTCTGTATGTTTAGGACCTTATCATCACCTGTCTCACATGCTTGTTTCATTCTAAGATGAAGAATGGTTTCTCTATGCCAGGAAGCAGCAAATTATTAAACGTTGGCTTAGCCAAAGAAAACAAGGGAATCTTAGATAAAACGTTTTAACTCCAACTTCTTCACATGCATCAGGATTTCAATAAAGGGAATTTTCCCAGTGCAAGGAAAAGACGACACAAAGTATGAATGGATCTCTTCAACAACGTCTAGTAGAAGGAAGCCTAACACAACCAATTGGAGGAAAAAAATTGCAGAGGTTGGGAAAACAAATGTCCACAGGACAAGTGAGAGGTGGGAGAAGGATGCTAGGTTCCTCAGACAGCCTGAGGAACTCCTGAGAGCACAGAAACCGGCCAGGCAGGAAAAAGGTGCGCTTTAACATCAGTACTTTACATATATTTTTCTTTAGATGGAGTAAAGATACCAGAATTTTTCAGCAAAGCCTGGGTTTGTTTGCTTGGGCAATGATATAAAATGGTCCTCAGGAGAGATGCTTAAAACTAGAATGCCCCAAGGTGCGACCATGGTGTGCTGAAAGTACAGCAGAGGCATCCCAATGCTCCCAAACACAGGTCTCGGCTCTCAAGAGGCCCATGCTGGAAAGATGATCTGCACCTTGTCAGTATATCTGACTTAGTAAAAAAAAACCAAAACAAGCAGGGCAAGGAGATGGTTGTTGAATTTTGTCAAAATCCGGAGCACCTAAAGTAATGCTGGGCCAGCACTAAGGCGCAGAGGCAGCACCCCAAGGAAGTTTCCTACACAGCCAGGCTGTGACAACAGTTTTACAGATACCTTGACTTTTAAGTATGTGTTCACACACCTTTTTCTTCTTTTACCCTCACTTTACAATGAATATTCCTGAGGAAGGAGGAACTGACACATGCATATGCTAACACACGTATTTCCATAAATTAACCGATGGCACAGATCGACTGTAACGTGAGAAATTTATTTTCAACCTTTGGAGTTACAATAGCATGTTCAAACTCTAGAGATTCAAGGAATACTTACATGGATACCTACCATATAGAAGGAAGCATTGAATTCTGAAGTACATATGTACGATCCAAAAATAAGAAAATGCTTCTGATCATGATCTGAAAATATATAAAGAAAATGTTTCTCTCTTCACCATCATGTGGTATTTTAAAGTATAAAGCAACTTCTAAAAAACTACATCATATAGACATGCACCTTAACTACCTATACATGTATTTCCAGCTTTTATGGTGACTGTGCAGCCACTGGTATGTAATTTAATACTATTGCTAAGCAGTATTGGCAAGCACATCCGAGACAGTTTTTGAATTCCTAGCTATTAACTAATTAGTTCTATTAGAATATTATGAGTTTCACTACCACTGAGATACATAAGCCATTCAAGCAGTACCACCAAGACATTCAGTAACCACACTGAAATAGCATGCTGCCAGGGGTTGTTTGGTGGCTTTCTTGCTTTGTGGTTTGTTTTTGTTTAGGGTTTTTTTGTGTGTGTTTGCTTTTGTTTTCTTGTTTTTGTTGTTGTTTTTTAAAAAGAAGCTTTAAGCAGAGACAGTAATCAGCTGTGCAACAGATCTTTCCATAATAGAAGTTAGCTACCAAAATTCTTGAGAAAAATAGGGATACATTAATTCAAACCAGGGAAAGAAGGTATAAACATATATTATCTTTTTTAAGAATTAAAAAACTGGGAGAAGAAGGTGGTTTTTTAGATTGTGACTCTTTCACATTCAAAATTCATTTTAAGCTTTGCTCATAAAAAGGCTGCCTAGCTTTCAGTTTAGCAATAGTGTAACTCAGGATGTCAGTAACTAGCTCACCTCCAGGCCAGTCAAAGAAATTCCTATCCCCAGCTGTCCACCTACTACTCCCCTAAAAGATTTAATTGCTTCTGAAGCATACTAAAGTAAAACAGTAGCAATGCTAGTGTTTCTTTTTCTTAAATACCACAAGTGCTAACTCAGCACATGGGCAACCACTTGATACACGTTGTAGCTTTGAGGAGAAAAAAAAAAAAAGGAACATTCAAAAGCAATTCAAGTGAACAGAGTTCATAGTAAAAGCCTTTTTATAAAAACACAGGTCCAATTTAATTAAATTTTCAAGGCAATAAACTTCAACTCTATTTTCATCAGACTGTTGATCTGTTTTGAATAGTTTCCATAACACTATCCATTTTTATTTCAGATAAAAATCATAGTGAGGGCTGGATTCAAGGAATGAAAATGAAAACTCAACTGTCTGGGGCATCTGTGGCCAATGCTAAGCAACAATGCAATGAAAAACTCATTATAAAATGTTCAGAATTGTAATGATGCATTTTTAACGGGACAATTCACATGGAGAGGATTTTTTTCCTATAATATAATCAATTGTGGAGGTAGAGGACAAGAAGTGCAGGAAGAAAGAAAGACAGAGAGAGAGTTTTAGTTCTTTCATCTTTTGTTTCTTAGCCCTATAGTCAAGACAATCACCTCTGCTTTGCCAAAAATACCCAAACAAACAAAACCAGAACCAAACCAAACAAAAAAAACCCCAACAAAAGCAAACCACAACAAAAAAACAAAAACAAACCAAAAACGAACCACAAACCAATAGCAAACCCAAAACTTACAAGTTAACCAAGCTCTTGGAACTATCTGAACCCAAAGATTGCAGATTCTCCAAATACTTAAAATTACAGACGGCAAACAATTTCAGCATAGCCTGGTTCGTTTTCCTTTCCACCCATAGAAAACGGGTGCCAATATATTTCTGACTGATATTCTAACTTCATATGAAAGCTATGAAAGTTGAGAGTTAACACACAGAATGTAAGTTTTCAACAACAAAACCACCCCCAGATAGCAAAGGGGAAAGTGAAAAGCAATGCTGAAACTTGGACGAGGAGGTGTTACACAGTTCCAGGCTAAAACCATGCCAAACTCCTTTTTACCAGATTTCACACCTCAAGGATATGTCTTCTGAACAAACATTCAACTTACCATTTGTCTGCAATGATCTTGCCAGCATCTATTTATCTTCTTTAAAAATAAAAGACTATCCAGAGAATCTGTACAGCAGCTATTAAGGAAAACTAGCTTGTCGGTATCTTTTGAGGCCAGATTCTGGAGATGATCTTTGTCAGCCATTAAGCAAAGCTGCTCCATGGATATTCCAATGTGACTGTGACTGCCCAGAGATAAATCGTTAATTGCAGAGCTGCTGCCCAGTAGAGGGGCTGGCAGTTCTCCAAAAGGCTTCCCTGTGTTTTCAAGGAATAGCACTCGCTGCTCTTCAGTAATACCATCTAGTGGCTGCACTGTATAACTTTGATATAGATCTAAACAAGAAATCCCATCAATGTCAAAAGCAACCTTGTCACCAGCTGAGGTGAGAGGGATAGAAAGGTTTATTTTGTTTAATGAGTTCACACTGTGCACAACAAGAGTGACCCTAATCTCTTAAAAGCAGTTACAGTTCTAAATAATCCTCACCAAATCCAAATACCGCTCTTTTCATGCACATCTCCAGGCCTCCCAAAGTAAACTACAGAGTTTTCTTCATTATGCCACAGATCCATCTGTTATTTACAAATAACAATTCTCATGCATCGTACGAGTAAATCCAAACGTGGCTTTAACTTCCTCTCCTGCACAACATCATCTCAATCTCCCTCTGGCCAAACCCGATGAACATGGTCTCCTGTCCTGGGGATACAAAGTGGTATACCTGTAAAATAGAAGACTCTCAATGCTCCAAACGACCAGCTCTGTCAGAGGGCTGGAAGAAAGCAAAGTTTTAAAACACCAGTTTTAAATCAATCTCTTCAGAAGATCATCTGAAGTCTGAAAGGGCAGAGATGCAAAAAAAAGGGCGACTGTACACTGCTGTAAAGCAGAGTGTTAGATTTGTTTGTCAGAGATCAGCTATATTTAAGAGCCTACTGTACTAATGTACTTTTTAGTTAGATGTGATTTTAAATGCATCAAAGTAAATGTAATGAAATAATCAGTTGTCATATAAGATGTGAATTCACAGTGCTGATTTATGTACCTATGTTTCTTATACGCTATGTAGAAGCCAAACTCCTTAACTGAACTGAAAAGAAAAAGGCAAAACAAAAAAACCCCCACATAACTCAAAACCATATTGGGACTTATCTAGCTAATGGGGTGAGGGGGGAAAGAAAAATCTTCTTTATGAGCGTAGGCACCTACCTGAGAACGCAGGGAACTGAGAAACTGAGATTCACAATCCAAAGCACACTTAAGCCATTCACCTGGAAAGAAGGTTCTTTCTAAGCCCTAGTCCCTTGTTTCTTTCTATTTTAACCTATTATTTTCTGCTAATAAAATACATGCAGAGACCTGGGAAACACTGCTAGCACACAAAGTACTGTAGTATCTCTTCAGTACAGCACCCTCCAGCATCTGCTAGCTGAGGCACTCTCCAGGAATGTCAGGGTGGGCAGGTGTGTGTAGACTCTATTTATCCTACTGCCTGAGCAAAGGCAACCCCAAGGCTATTACACAAAAGACAATTATCACATCAAGCATGGTCTCTGCATGCAAAGCACAACGGGATTCAGAAAAAAAGGGCTGGCAGGAGCCAAGCATCCAGAGAAGATTTACAGGCATTTCTGTGACCAATTCAGCCAGAAGAAAAGCCCAGCAATGTAACTTCAGAAGATTATGGGAAAATTTACCACAAAACTTCCTGTTTCTGTGGATCCCAGCTCAGCAAACTGATCTCCTGAACTTCAATCTCTCCCCCAAGAACTTTCCAAGGTATACATAAGATACCTAAAGGGCTTGTTGAATGCCTCCATGACACATCACTGCTGATCAGTAGTTATTACTGATCAAACAAGTGCACTTCATATTTAAGAATTCTTTTACAGAAGACGCTTATTGAAAATTACTGCAGTGATTTTTTTTTTTGTTAATATATTTTTTTAAAACTATTGCTACTGGAAGCATCTCCACTACTCTCTTGCCATAAAAATCCAATAGTGCTATTCAGATCTTCTAGATTAGGTGCATTCCTATTAAATAAGAAGTGAATTGTTATTAGCAAGCGACTTACCGGCACACAAAAGTTATTCACGCAGATGACTGAACTTACATGTTTTCAAATCAGGCACAGCCAAGTGGGCAAAGCACCTCTTTAACACTCTGGCAATTACTGGTGTAATTCTTACAAAGTGCTGTTTTAAAAAATAATTACATAAACTAGCCATTCTAACCGTTTCTGTGCATGAGAAAAGGATATTCTCTAAACTGAAGGATTTGTGCTTTCACGTGATCTTCACAGACTTGTCGCAGCTGTTTGTACAGCGTAGCAGAGACTTTGTAAGAACAGAGATTTTCAACAGCCTAAAACCAAGCAAACAAACAGGATTATGAATGAGACAAAAATATATAAATAAATGAAACAACTCCAATTTTGTGCCTGTGTAATCAAGGTCAACAACAAAGGGGAAAAAAAACCAAACATCATCATCTGTCCAAGCTGTGCGCAAAAATAAAACATCAAAATTATCTAAATTAGGCAGAAAAAATAAGACTTCACAATTCCTTTCTGATTTTGGTCCCTTCTTATGCTCCTAGTTTCCATATACAAAAAGGCCCACCATCACCATCTGGGTCATCTGTCAGATGTGCCATTAAATGCAACTAGAATTCCCACCCCCAGCCCCCTAAATACTGCTTAGCAGCAGATCTCTTCCTGCAGGTCCATTTTGTGCATCCTGCAGCACACACACACACACATGTTTTGTGGGGGAACACAATCATACTGTCCTGCTCTGAGTGAGAACAGAACTAGTTCTGTTCAGTGATTTTACTGTTCAGCTCAGTTCTTCTAACTAACTGCCCTGTCTGAAGTCAGCAGCATGTTTCACAGGCAGTGTCT
>WUAM01000143.1:23370743-23391727 GCA_024336885.1 Actenoides hombroni
CGGCAGTTTTTGGTTGCCATTTTGGAACAAAATTTAGCTAGTATTGTAATAGCACTGTTCCTTCTTGCTTCTTTTTTTTTTTTTTTTCACTTTAGTCTTGGCCACAATGGGAGCTCAGGCTATTCTTCTGATACCACCACACTGCAACCCAAATAATGGTCTGGCTGGCAGGGGAGGGACCCTGTGGCCCAGCTCTACATCCCATATCTGCCACCCTACTTCTCTCCTAGCCTGCCCCTCAGCATTTGCTTGATGCTGAAACAGAGGCACAGCATCATTCATGGTAGGAGACGGGTACAGAAATGCAGTACTCCGGAGAGCAGAATGACAACCCAAAATGTTGCCACCAAGGAAGCCTGTCTCAAATCAAGCTAGGTCCCTTTGGCAAGTGGAGATGTGCATGATGAAGAGTAAATGTCTGCCGGTTCTGGTGAGTGGGGTCAAGTGTTAAACATCTCAGGATAAGGGCACCTTACCTGCCAGGGGGACACACTGGGTAAACTGCCATCCTCCCTGGTGACCTCTGGGTGGCTGCTCGAGGCCTCGGTGCTTTCCTCATTTTCAGGATGAGCATCTGGACTTGTGGTTCCTGTGACTTTGTCTTGACTGGCTTCATGATTTCTCTGAAGCTTACCACATGGGAACTCGACTGCAAAGGCAAAACCAAAATGCTAATACTTGATGTCTAGATGGTACTGGGACGCTGATGCACATGTCACATGCTGAGAGCAAAGCATTCCTGTCTATAATACTGAGCAAATGGATGCTGTTACAGCATCAGATCTACCCTTCTTGCTGATGTGGAGGACCACGGTCTTCTGTCTCTGAGAGGGATGATGCCTATACTGTCCCTGAGGCATCAAGCCAAGTGACATGCAAAGGATAGTAATCTCCAGCAGAGCAGAAGAACAGACAGCTGCTGTTGCAAACAATTTCTGTCCCTGAAGTGCCCTTCAGCAGAGCTTGTTTGACAGAGCCCTTGGTACAAAGGACAGTTTCATGGTCAGAAAAGTAAATCTAGCTTCCAGTGCACCTTGTGTTGTTCTTCAGCACAAGAAAGTATTCATATATGGGTTTTGCTGTCAAAAGCAGCCTTTAGAGTTACAGATAGGTGCCTACAGTGGAGGAAAACAGTTTGCAGGGAAACAGGTAATTTCCAGGGAATCAGCTCTTCATGAAAATGAGAGGAAAGTCTGTTCAAGGAAAACTCCTTGACAGCAGCCTTTTGCACTCAAATTAAATATTCAGGTGTCTTTATCAGGGTTGGCTCTGCTAGATTTTTCAAGACATTAACAAAAACTTTGCACATGCAAAAGGACCAGGGTGGGCAAAAAAAGAAAATCACTTTCCACTTGTAAAACTTGCCCATTATAAGCAAGTGGGCAAATGGGTTCAGCATTTTCAAAGTGTTTACAAGTTAAACATCTTCCATTATTGGCATAATTATTTTTTCTGTACTTGATGTTATTAAATCTTTTGTAATTGGAAAACAGTATTCTACGTTATGAATTATAAACAATTGAGTATTAAATTACAAAGGGCCTTATAACAAATATCATCAGATAGAAGAATAGACTAAGATGAATAATTGCTAATGTTCACTTTGAATGCAGGCACTACTGATAGATTTAAATTCAATGTCAGTAGCTATCAATGTATTTAGGTTACTATATGTTAACTGCAGAAAATCTACTTTTAGAGGAAAATAGAAAGGCAGGTTGTATTCCTCTTAAATGGAACTGTTGATTTTTGAGGGGAAACAAGCGAGATACAATTGTAATCACATTATGCCATTAACCTTGAAATTACAATGAATCCTTGTGAACTGTATATTATGAAGGGAGAAGTTTCTTGGATTCCTACTCATTTGGATCTGTAGGTGTTCAGCACACCCTGGTGGTCTTGAAAGTAGACCCTGATTTTCACCAGTAATAAATCTAACCTGTCTCCAGACTGTGAGAGAAGAGGAATCTGAGCCCCGTTGTAATCACCAGTTTCTCATATGGCTTCATACCTGCTGGGACGTGGAGTTTGCAGTCTGCTCTGAGAATGCACCCACTTGCACAGAACACTTCCGTGAGCTATTTTTGCTACAGCACATCGCTCACCATTGCACAATTTGATGTTACTTAAATGATGGCCTTCAGCTAAGATCTTATTAATTTTGTTGGCAACACCTCAAGCAAACCACGTGAAAGGCGTGAACACTTAACACTAGTCTTTCTGCTACAACATCACCGCAACACACCAGCACTTCCCAAATGGCGTGAAGGTGTGATGAGTGTCCCATAGAATGAACTTCTAAGTGTGGCTTCTTACCTACAGGAACACAGGTTTTGTTGTCCTTGGCCAAGGCATAGCCAGAAGCACAGGAACATACGACTCCTTCATCTTCAGTTTTGCAGAACTGCTCACAATTCCCGTTGTTGACCCTACAGGCATTTGGTATGACTGCAAAGGAGACAAATGTGTAGACAGGTTACAAATTCATGGTGATTTCATAAAAGCACAAGTAGCTCATCAAACCTCACTTGCAAACAATAGTTGAACACCCCACCATTTGGGGAATTTCTGTGCAATACCTGCCAAAGACCTTAGTAATAACAACAGTGGTAATTATCATTGTTTTAAAAATGGGAAGCTATCAACATGAGGTAGGTCACTATTATTTTACATCTTGTGCTGTGCTTCCCAGCTATAACTGGCAGGACAAAGCAAGGGATAATACATACTCAACAGAACAACTATTGTACTAAGGCAAAGATGAAGATGGGTGTGGCAAAGAGGCTAAAATTAGCAACAACTAAACGTATCAGTAATAAATGAAGTATTGGTCTCTTGATAGGATGTTGCAATATTCCTTTTCCATCTGTGTATGGCTCATCCTACTCACCTTAGTTCAGTCCCTGGCATCACAAGATCACAGGGAGAGCTCTTGCTGGCACTGACAGCGTCAGAGCAAGGAGAGGTAAATCAAACCTAACAGATGCTGTCTAACCTGTTCCTACAGATTCACCATGAGATTCCACAGCTCACCCACACAGCTTAATTACACTCCTTAACTCGCCTTATAATGTCTAAGAAGTGTTCCCTAATATCTAACCTGAGTGTCCTTCAGAGTGATAGGATCCCATTACTTCTTGTCCCAGCTGTTCATCTTCATGAAAATGGAGAAGACTTTTTGGTTTTGTTACAGACTTTATAAATTTCTTTGGTTGTGTGTTGTGGGAAGGAGGGTGAGATTTTGTGATTGTGTTTACTGAATTGCCTCCTGTTTACGTTGGACCACTGTTCCAGTTTCACAAGATTGTCTGGAACTCTCATCTCGACTTATGGCAGTCCTTCTAGTCTGGAATGAACTACAAATACTGCGAGTAAACACTCGTCCGTCTTGCATGTCACTATGGAAAACACCAAGTATCAGAGGTCCTCAGGCTCACCTGTGGACCCCTGCACTCCATAGGACCTTTCAACCAATAAGCACAATTTCTCAACCAGATGTGTACCAAATTTACAGCAGTTTCATCCAGACCAGCGTTTCTCTTTGTTGCAATAAAAGCATTCTATAAAATGATGTTAAAAGCCTCCCGTAGTGGAGACACCTGATATGTACTGCACTTTTTGCAGCCACCCAGCCTGTTATCTTGTCCTTGTGGGCAGCTGATGTGGTTTATCCTGACTAGCAGGACTCAACTCAGTAGTTTCTTTCCTCCTTGTTGGATGCAAGTAATCTGGTACCTGAAGGAATGAAGATTTTCTTCTCCATTGGGAACAGAGTAACATTCTTCTTGGTCACTCTTCCAATATCCATATACTTCAATCAGCCTTTGATTTTCACATCGTGTTGTCATACTGTATTTAATTACTCCTTAGCTATTCTGGTTTTATTCCAGAATGTTTGCAATTCTTTTATACAGATCTAGTTTTTTCTCTACTTCCTTCTGGACATCAGATCATGAAGGAGTTCATGATTTTAATTAATCTTCCTGTCCATTCTTGACCTTGGGATAGTTTGCACATGTGCCTTAAAAACACTTTATGGGTTTTTTGTATTTTGTTTTTTTTTTAGAAGTAGACTGATCTTTCTCTCTTTGAAAAGATCACTACTTTTATTCTCATGTTCTTTTTCTTTACTTCCTTCATGAACTCTGTAATTTTACAGTTACGTTTACTAAATTCATCTTCCATCTTTGTATTGTCAGCCACTTCTAGTGTGTCAATTAAAATTAAATGTAGATGAGTGCACTCAAAATTGCTTTCTACATGTTTGTATGAGAAAATTTACCTTGAAACATCCTGAAGACTCTCAGGGCACCCTGTGTCCCACTAAGTACCTTTCCCACCTCATCTCTTGTAATGTGGATGACTCAGGTATTTGTTCAGTTGTCTCCAACCAGCCCTCTGTAATCACCAAATGACTTTTACAGCAAAATTAAACAAGGCATGCATCATGTCTTCAACATGATTCACACACTTTGTAGAGAAGCATTTCAGGGTCCAACCTCAAAGACATATGGGACACTTCCTCAGGTGGAGATGTGGTATTTGTGTGTGTTGAAACTTAGACAAGCACAGTGGGTGACAGTATAGAGTTTTGGTTAAATCAAACTTAAACCTTGTGGGGTTCATTTTATCACATTTTATGAATGTTTAGTAAGGCTTATTTAATTATCACATCTCTTGAGGACATGAAGAGATATCCTCATTGTTTGTGCTGTTAGTCTGAAAGCTCTGCATCTGGACATACTAATCCTGCATTTTACACTGACACAGCTGCTTCATTTCGGTATTCCCCCAGTGACTCAGCCCTGGCTATTACTGCACTGCAGCAGACAAATGGGAGCAGAGCGGGTGAGAAAGCAAATATACCAAGTTTTCATTCATGTTATCCTGGTCCACAGAGCAAAATAATGGCAAATAATTACTGCTGTGGTTTAGGCAAATCAGGACAAAGCCAAGTTAAAGCAAAAGCTGTACCTGTCTGCACCATCTGAAGAAAAAGGAGGACAACGGGAAGAAGCCACATTGTCCCACGATGACCTGCCATCACTATCCTCTGAGCTTGCTGTGTGTCTCCTGCTGGTTTCTCTTCAGGGCTCTGGGGCAGCTGCTAAATGTGAAACACTACAGTGCAAAGGTCATTAATTCATGAGAAAACAAAACCTCTAAGAGCATAGTGTGGGCTCAATGTCAGCACAGGACAATGTTAAAATGCCACTCTGATAGCTTGCAAGTGCCTCATGTTGGCAAAGCCCCTCTCTTCTGCATGGTTAGAGTGGAGCTGGGTTTGCCACCAAGGCTGTGACACCCCTGTATTTTAGACTCCTCAGGAAGAGGGGAGTCCATAAACCAGGGCAGGTTCTTCCTCAGAGGAATAACAGGTGGTCACATGGTTGAACTTGGTTTTAAACTTGGTTATGCTACCAAAACTCCAGATACCAGGCTGTGACTTGATGATTTTCCTCTGCAGGACCATGGTCTTTGGTTTTTCCCTTTCTCCCTGTCCATGGTGGGTGGTTCTACATCTTCAGGAAGTGTAGACAAAGCCTCCCTAAAAGAGCTTTACTAGCCAGGCAGCAAGGAGCTAAAGTAAGTGATCTGGCTGTTGCCCATGCCCAAGGAAGACAGAACAACCAGAGCCAGAGTTTTGTGCCTCCCACAAGCTGGACAGAAGCATGAAAGCGTCTCAGGAGTGAAGAGTAGCTCAGGGCACTAGATCTGCAGAGTTCTGTTAGCATACTGCAAAGATGTTGTCTCCCAGCTCTGGTAGTACCTCAGGAAGCAAGTAAAGCACAGAGCTAATCAGAACAAGAAGAAATGAGTGTGAAAATTCAGCATATCTTTCTGTGTTAGACCAATAAGGTATGACACAAGGCTTTGGTCTCTTTTATTCCAAACCACTGTAGTTTGAAGTGCTTTAGGTAGGGTGAAATTGTCATAAGCAGGTATCCTGTACAGATGCACCAGGCTGGATTGCACCTCTGCGACACACAGAATCCAGTCTCTGTCACAAGCCCCGGGCCAGACCATGCTTTCAAAAATTCATTTTTTGTTTTTAAATTTTTTTTTTTTTTTTTTTTACCACGCCATGGGGACAGGTGTTGACAGGGCCTTGTGGTTTGAGGCCTGAAGAAGACAATAGGAGATTGCCTTCTTCCTTTTCCATAGAAGACAATCCTGTCAGATGAGTCACCTGTGTGAGGAAGCAGTAAAGAGGAAGATAAACCTTGCTTGTTATTACTGTGCTAGTGCAGGTCACAAATACATGACCATAACAGTGACCCTTTGCTTGTGTTGCTCACCTAGAAACACAGAAAACATGGTCTGGAAAGACCTCCAGGATTACCCAGCCCAGCCTACAGAGATAAAAAGAGGTCAAGTTTACCTCTGTCATTCTTGGCCTGTTGTCCAAGGCTCCAGTGAAGGAGCCTTCTGGGAAATTGGTGCCAGTTGGACACTGACTGCAAAAAGTGTGTTTTCTTGCCATACTTCAGGATACTATAATAAAGGCCAGCTTGTTCACATCTCTTGCCTAGGGCAGCCCCCAGCACGCTGCATGCCTGACAGCTACTTGCCTCTCCTGCTCTGAAAGACTACCAAACCCACAGACTTCACTGCTCTCCAGACAAAATCTGTTAGAGGGTTTTTCTAGTCATAGTGTTAGAAGGTTTTCCCTGGGATCTTCCTGAAACTTTTGCTGCAACTGAGATGTGCTACATCTTTTTATCTTCACTGCATATATGAAGATCTGATTAGTCCCTACATCTCTGCAACAGCCTGTTACACACATGAAGGCTATTGCTATTTCTCCTCAGGCCTTCTCTATTTTAGTCTAAGGAAGCCTCATTTGTAAAAAGCCCAGTGCCTCATGCACAAGACTTTATGCTGAGATACATCATCTTGGACTAGGCCCGAGTAACGTCCTAGCTTCTTATTCTTCATATCAGTCCTTTCCAAAGCTTCGCCATCCTTCCTTTCTTCCCTTTCTTCTCAGGACTGTTTTTTCATTGAAGCCTGAGCACTACAGGGTAGCTTAGATCATCTCCTTCCACCGTCCTCGGTAAATGTCAGCTTTCGCCTAAACCAGCAATGTTTGCTTGCCATGAGGAGCTCTGGCATTTTTAAATCCCCCAGTTTACTCAGCAGCTCTGTGCTGCACCTCTTCCCTGGATTTTACACTCTGTTCAAATTTTGCTATGTGAAATTACCCCTAAACAATTAGTTGACATAAAATGCGTGCTTTAATTCTTTCTTTCCTTGCAGGCCCTAGAGCTGGTTATAGGCTTTGGTAGGAGACCAAGATGCAAGTAGATGTTTCACTCATGTTGTCTCAGAACGGCATAGACGCTGTTTCAGAATGAGGAGTCAATATGAAGCCCTTGAACTTTGGGCACTGTGGGCCTCATGGCACAGGATGAAAGGCTCTAGGAACTAGTTTCATTTTTAAAAGACAAATAAACTCTAATTGTGAAGTCCAAGGACAAAGTCTCTCATACACTGCTAAGCACAGTCACGTTGCACACAAACACAGACTTTCAGCACCCTCTTGCATGCTCCTCTGTTAAATCAGCTCTGTGCCTGCTCGCGGGGTGCTACATGGCTTGACAAGAATGTATATACAAACCAGCTAGTAAAACCCAACTACTGCCACCATTGCCCGAGGGAGGTTCTGCTCTCTGTTACCTCAACAGTCCAGTCCCAGGTCCACTTCAGTCTTCAGAGAAGAATGCCCTTAGAATGAGTATGTAAAGAGAATTTGTGTAGCACCTAGGCCTAAGGTTGTCCCTTTGGAGAGGGATTTTTTCCTGATGGAGCACAGGGCCAGCTGCCAGCAGGTCAAGAGGTTTGAACAGGAATCCAGTGCACAGAACTCGGGGAACAAACTGCTGAACAAACACTGAAGTAAGCCTGCTCAGGGTTTGTACAGGTGGAGAACATCAAGCTGGGGTAAATGACCAGCAGTCCTTCCTGCCCACATTTACTGCTGACTGCAGCAATACCTTGCAGCTGTGCAGAGTTGTATTTCTAGTTTATCAACCTGGTTTCTCACAGCACCTGCTCTACAAAACTAGCCAGTACCAGCTCAGACTGTAAGAGGTAAGTAATGGGTGTCTGGTGAAGTTCAGTGTATGTCAAGACAACAGAGAAGTATAGCAGATTGAAGAAGCCTTGGAAAGACCAATAGGATGCTTAAGGGCCTAGAGCACATGATGGAGCATGTCCAAAGAAGAGTAACAAAGCTGGTAGAGGGTCTAGAGAACAAGTCTTATGAGGAGAGTCTGAGGGAACAGGGGTTGTTTAGCCTGGAGAAAAGAGGGCTCAAGGGAGATCTTATCACTCTCTACACATACCTGAAAGGAGGTTGTAGTGAGATGGGGTCAGTCTGTGTTCCCAGGTAACAAGTGATAAGACAAGAGGAAATTGCCTCAAGTTGCACCAGGGGCAGTTTAGGTTTGACATTAGGCAAAAACTTCTTCACTGAAAGGTTTGTTAAGCACTGCAACAGCCTGCCCTTGGAGGTATTTAAAAGACATGCAGATGAGGTGCTTAGGGACATGGTTTAGTGGTGGGATTGGCAGTGTTAGGTTAACGGTTGGACTCTATGATCTTAAAGGTATTTTCCAACTGAAATGATTCTATGTACAGTAACAGGCTGAGGGGTCTGGGTTTGCTCACAATGGGAGAGCTAACTGGAGGGAGTAAATGAAAAAAGAGAGCAAAAATGAAAGAATGGTTTATTTCAAATGGTGGTGTACATCAATATTGCACCTTACAGAAACACACAGAACAAGTATTCATACAAGAAGCTTTCAGTCCTCAGCAATACATAATCCAGAATATGATACAGAAAACAGGGAACATGCACATTATTTTTTTCTGATGAGCAGAACAGAAGAGTGAAAATTAAACTAAAGTGAAGTACAATCCATACCAAGCAAAACCCCATTTAACTAGCCGCTGTCACCTAAGCAGGCAGTTTTGGGGAATGTGATTATTTAGCATCACATGTTGAATCCTTACTTGTGACTCAGCTTCTACCAAGCAAGCTTCCCTGCTCCTTTAATCTCCTAAATAAATCTCAGGTAGAAGCTAAACAGATCTAGCAACAACAAACTCCCTACCAAGCCAGCTGGCCGCAGTGTGAGGCTTAACCAAAGTCCTGTCCTTCCCACTTTCATCATGATTAGCGGAGGCTCGTAGTACCACCAGGAGCCTCTGGTGGAAGAACATGGGTGAACAGATAGGAAATAAAATGGCAACATAAAAATAACCAAACAAGCAAACAGAAGACCTCACTAAGCAGCCATTTAGTGTGTGGAAAGCCTCTCTTTGGACAAATTCAAAGCAACACCAGCAGTCTGCATATACATGCTTAAAGCCAGGAATAAATCAAAAAGAAGCAGCATCATAACTTTTAAGGAATCAGCTCTCAAAATAAGTTTAGCAGATGTGGTGAAAAAAATAATAAAAATAAAGTTTTCATTACAGAAACTGCACCATGTTAGCTAACAGAACAATCAAGAGCCACACCACTACAACTTTTGTCTCATGGCCATTCTCACCCAGCGTAAGAACCGTGACAGTTTGGTATAGACACCGTATTTGCCTTTCTTTGCACATCCTTCTCCCCAGCTAACAATTCCAGTAACAAAATAAGTATCTTTATATCTGGTTACATGGGGACCTCCACTATCTCCTTGACAGGCATCTTTTTGCTCTGTTTCATAACCAGCACAGAACATGTTTTCTGTTATTGCAAAGTTAGTGGATTGCTTGCAAGTGTTCCTATCAACATAGGGGACTTCAAGCACTTTCAGTTTTTTGGATAGTCGTCCACCTTCAAATTCACGCCCAAAGCCACTAACTGTCCCAGATCTTTGGTTCATCAGAACTTCATTGGCAAAGTCTGCTTCAGGAAGGCACGCTGCGATAATGTACTCGGAAAACGTTATAGGTTCCTTCAGCTTTATCAAGGCTATGTCATTATCGTAAGTCTCGGCGATGTATTTGGCGTGCACAAGTATTTTGTCCACAGTATGCATCGTTTCAGACTGTTCTTTCTTTTCTCTGTCCACTTCACCTGCACGAGATTATTAAAAAGGTCATTAACATGGAGGTAATATAAGAACAACCTTGACAAAGGAGGAGAGTACTATACCCATTCCTAACACTTTGCCCAAGCCTTTACAAGTAAACTGCAAAAAAGGATTGCAATATTTATTAGCAGCATCTGGATCAGTTTCAGTTCTCAGAATTGAAACAAAATCTCTGAGACAAAATCTCTGTCTACGGAGATTTTTGTACCAGTTTACGTCGAGGCATAACCAAATTGAGCTAAACTAATGCCACTTTGGGTGGAAGCTCTAACAGGAGCTTGAGCCTGGCTTATATCAGGGAAGAGAAACTGGTCTCTGTCAAGACTAAAACAATGCAAATATAAAGTTGTGTTGATCTAGTATCATGCCTTAGAAGTGAAGCAGTCATAATCTGAGCCCGCTTCCTCTAGTCAATGTGTCATAGTTTTCCTGAATCTTCCTGCAGAAACAAATCTGTATGCTGCAGATGTGCCAGGAATGATAAGCTTTCTGCAGAAGCACTACCCTGATGAACACAACGCTAGCCAACGCTTCTAGGACATTTGTTCTTAATCACTTCCAGCTAGCTGCCAAAGAAGAAAGGGATATACCATTATCACCTTCCACATCAGCTGCCCTTGTTTTTACAAAGCAGGATTTCCAAAATAACAAGAAATTATAAAGAGCAAAACAACAAAAAAAGTAACAAATCATAATAAATAAAGTACTATGAGTACATCTCACAGAATATTTAGAGCACAGAGGATTAGTCTTCAATGCATGCTCAAACATCACAGGAGTAAAATAAATAAGCCCTTACCAACGACAACTTTGATTTCTTTAGATTGGTTCATACAATGAGCTGCAGTAAGTATAAAATTTTCATTCAAAATAGTTCCACCACAAAACTCTTCCCCTTCCTCATTTAATAGAACAGCCTGCGAAAGACAAACATGCAGAATTAAGAAGAGCCGTTTAACTTTGTTGAGTCATAAGCAGGTAGGTGGTTTCTCTGCACACTATGTACATGCTTATTACAACATGTACTACTCTGCAAGTGGCTTCCACTACTGCATACACACAGGCATATGTTACAGACTGGCCTGTACTGCTACAGAGTCTCATTTGTCGTTACGTGATGTAGACGTTTGGATTCCATGTCACCTCAATCCTAGTGCTTAGTAATGTCTTTGGAACAAGACACTGACTAAATGAGCAGGGAGAGCGAAGTCCCCAAATCACCCCATTCCTTCGATGTAACCACCCCAAAGAATTCCTGACCAACTTCTGTTCCAGTTTGGCCTCTCCCTTAGTGTCCCCAATACAGGAACTCCTTTTGGCTGGTCTGAACTGAAGAGGAAAAGTTAGGTATGAAAGTGTATTTGTGAAGCAGATGAATGCTTTATCTGAGACGCTCTCAGGTATGCTACCTAAATGGGCTGCTATCAGACAGGACTGGAATACAACCTGCAAAAATGACACCAGCAGGTCAGCATGACTCAAAAGCCCTCTCTGGTGACAGGTTAAGCAGTACCATCTAAAATTGCACATTTTAAGGCTGCGGTTTGCAGAACAGCACATCTAAGTGCAGGGGTTCACAAAATGCACCTACCTCCAGCTACAAAAAGGTATTACAGGGGTAACATTCAGAAGGCAAGCAGGTTAAATGGAACAGTTGCACATTTTCCCTCAGAAACATGTTCTACTTACATGCAGAGTACAAACAGCACAGTTACCTGCCACGGACATTCGCCAAGAAGACATTCATCACCACCTACTATCCTGGTATTGACATATGGACTCTTGCCACCTGTTGCATTGTCAGGACGGGGGGTTGGGCTTTCTGTGGTAGTGAAAAAGTCCTCCTCCAAACCTGTTGCATTTGTGGGAGGGACATCTTGATCACTAGTTGCACTGCTATTAGCAGCAGGTAAAATAACTGACCTTTTTTTTCTTTTCACAAAAACTCTTCCACAAGGATATTTTACTGTAAAGACAAGAATGTTAATATTAGAGACCGACAGAAACATCAGCACAAGAGGAAACTCCTTGACAACACCATGGCACAATTAATCAGTTAATGCAGCTGTCCTGTTTTGAAAACACTAGCAAAACCTAGGCAGATGCAACAAAGGAGAAAGACCAGCTGGTTTGAAAAATCAAAGCCATTTTGTAGTCCTAAAATTTGTGAGTGGGTTCCATCTCAGGACAGTATTTTCTAAGCATTTAAAACTTAAAACATCATCTTCAGCTGTTTACATTGCTATATTCAGGTAATTGCTCTTATGAAAACCATCTTAATTAGGAAACAGAGTGTTTTATTTTAAGAATAATATGGCCCATGACAGCAATTTATTATTAGTTATAAAGAATCTGAAAACTGACATCATGAGTACATGGTTGACTTACTCATGCCCCCAGGTTTGCTGAAATACAACAAAAATGTAGACATGTAAATAACATTAATCATAATAATTATCTGTTACTATCTGATTAGATGAACTGAAATGTAAAGTATAAAATTATTTGTGAGCTGCTATTTTACATGGCGTGTGTTTAAGTGAATGAGCTATAACTGCAATCACTGTTCTCCTGTCAATAGTGGAGTTTACTCAGATAATTCTGCGAGAGGCACCTTGCAAAGGGCTCTAAATTAGCTAGATTTTGGTAAATCCATTCCATCACCTCACAAATGTAAGGCTTTGGAAATACAAATCAGTTGGCCTCAGTGTCACATCTATGTCATGTAGAATACTGATGGCCCCAAAGACATTCTCTAACTGTGAAACAAGTCTCACCACCATTGCTAGTAGTTTATTATGTGGCTTCATACCTGATGAAACACAGCGTTTGCCATCCTCTGCTAGAACATACCCTTTTGCACAGGAACACAAAACATCCTTCTGTGCGCTTTTTTTGATGCTGCAGAACTGCTCACAGTCACCATTGTTTATTTTGCAGTACTTTGGTATGACTATAAAAGAGGTAAGTTTGGAGGAAAACTGTAAATCACAGAAATTCACATTAAACCACACTCATTAAACAGGAACCTTATCTCCACCTGTAAAACACCCGAAGCACATCTTCGTAACAGCATGAGTGGCTAACATTAGCTTATGCCTTACAAAGTAGTCACATCCACTGCATTAAACATACTTGCCAAGTCTCAGTGGGCCCAGAGGCCCTGTTACCGGGAGCTTAAAAAGCAGAGACAATGTAACAGTGGAAGAATGAACAAAGCACTAATGGAGAAGTCTAGATATTGGTAAATCCTCACATGATTCCTCCCTTCTGCCTTAAAAACACTCAACTCCTCCTCATTCCCCTCAGTCCTGTGTCTAAACTTCAGTTCCACGTGCCCCACTCTTACTTCTCAGCTACTGATAGATGCTCCAGTGACAGAGAATCATAGAATCATTCAGGTTGGAAAGGACCTTTAAGATCATCGAGTCTCATTAGGGTAGTAGCTGCATGCCACAGAAATGAAACTCAGGAAAGACTGATATGTAAAAAATGATTCCTTATAAAGCTAAAAAAGTCTCTCCACTGTCTACAGAAACCTGCTTTCTTTGGCTCTTCACCACTGTGAGCAGAGCAGGAAGGCTATATTTCTGATCTTGGAATAATGGCTCTCTGGTCTTGGTTACAAGAATCCTGTGCTGCTTAGTTTTATCATCATGTTTGGGGATTCAAGCTCATGTAAAGAGGCACTATCATAATTAGAAGCTCTTTCTTTGGAGCAAGTGTAGCTTCAGAGCACTCACTAACACTGTCCAGATGTAGACCCATAAGGGCTTTGTGTTTCTGCTACTGTCCTCCAAATCATTGTTGACTTCCATCCTATTCTGTGCATTCCTCCAAGAGGCAAATAATGCTTATTAAAAAAGATTTAACTCTCTATGTTTAAGCTCCTTGGGAAATTCACTGAGAGACTTCTCTAAAGCAGAAACCTACCAAATTCACAGTTCTTGCCTTGATAACCATCCAAGCATGAGCAAGTGTAGGAACCAATTCCATCTTTACAATGTCCACCATAGAAACAAGGATTTGAGCTGCACTGGTCTCCATCTACAAAAACAAACCAAAGACCAAATTACTCTAAGAGTGTAAGGATTTTCAGTGAACTCTGACGAGCTGTTAGCAATCTTTCATCTTTCCTTTTAAAACATATGTCCTGTAAGTTGCCACATTCCAGACAGAACAATGAGTATAAATGCAATCATTCCAAACCAACAATGATTCATCCACTTACCCTCAGTTTTGCAACCTGGCTTTGGTGGCTACCATATGACAACGTGTACACAAGCCTATCTTTGTTGGAAGCTGAAGTAATACATCATGGTCAGAGTATACATCGTTTACAGTGAAGGCAGAAGGACATTTCTACCTTGCAACTATTTTCTAAAGATATTAACCTTTTGGCCTCTTGGATATTCTTACAACTTCTGCATAATAATGACAACTCAACTTTTATTTCTTTAAAGGTCATCTCACCCCTCGTGCATGTCTTTTGCCTGCAGTGCTGTTCACTTCAAGAAACAGACACCAGCATATTAATCAGACGACAAACAAAACAAAATAAAAAATGCTTTACAAAGCCCTGCTAAATTCATGTGTGCAGGCCAGATTCCTGTTTCGTGCTGCTAACATACCAAAATTTTCCCATTGTATCCACAAAGGTATGAGCTTGAGCTTAAAAAAATTATCTCCTACCTCACACCTGCCACATCTACACTGGGATCTCCCACATCTGAAAGGCAGTTCTGCAGCCTTTCTCCCTTTCTGTGACCTGGACACAACTTGCTGACCTGACTCCGGAGCCCCAGCCACTCGTACCTCACAAACACAGTTACATGTAGGACTGTGAGGCTGCATCACGTTTAGAGACATGTTCCACATAGCAGCCCTTTCTCCCACTGTCCCAAAGGTATCTCAGTCCTGCACTGATGCTCACTGACAGTCTCTCCCATCCAGAGACCTGCTGTAACAAATGTGTTCCCTCGTCACATGACCCTGCTGGGCTCTTCTGCACTGTTTGATAAGAAAAGCAGGATATCCGGAGGAGTGACACTTGCCTAATAACTTCTTGCTTCAGATAACACACTCTTCAAATTTCTGTATTTTGCCACCTGTCCTGCCCCTCTTCGGAGCAGCTGGAAGAACAGAAATGCCCACAGAGGAGACAAGATGGGAGCAGCTAAGGATCCAGCTTGCCACCTCCATGGTGGCTCTGGCCTGTGACCTCATCTGCTGCAGCTTTGTCTGCCACAGGGAACATCTGCTGGGCTTTGTGTACTGCTCCCACTCCTCAGCATCCCTTCTATACTTGCACGTGGCCAAAACCAACACCACTCCAAATGCCACATCTGTGTGGTCCACCACAGAGGCATTGAAGACTGATGACCATCCCAACAGAGGGAAGGCAAGACCACCATTTACCAGCAGAAAGACTGACTCAAAGCCTGCAACACAGCTCCTGCTTTCAGCCCCTTCTGCAGTGCCAGAACACTCCATTTTGTAGTGGTCTTAGCTAAACAGCATCCAACTGTCAGGAACAGTACTTGCTTAGTTTTTTCTTACGCTGTAGTTGCTTCTGTGGTAATGACTTTTATATCGATATTGCACAAAAGCATTGCAGAATCTCCTACTCGAAAAGCAAGCACGCATGAGCTGTTCTAGGAACTTGCTCAGGGCAGCTGTGGTTTTCAATACTTCTGAACATCAATAAAGCCTTCGTGGACTGTGGCTTAAAATGTATGAAATTGGCATTTCCTCTAAGAGCACTCGCACTGATGTTGAGCTGCTTGTATTCTCATGAGAAAATGGTTTGAAATTTTCCACTCCCGTTCGCTGCAACACTGACACAGACTTCGCTTGAAATTTCAGCCTGTAGGTTGCAAAGTTCATCCCCTGCTTAGAGGATTGTGAAAGTCTGCATCATCTTTGTGGTAACTGTCTTCAATTTTCTGCAAACTCCAAAAGACAAAGCCGAGCTGTGTTTCGTCAACTTTTTTGAGGCACTCCTGTTAACATGCAAGGTGGACACATGCTTTCAGAAGAACACGCTACCAAACACTAATATATTAAAAATCTGTCCCTGCATAGTGATTACCAACAATAAAACCTTAATAAATACAACTTAAGACTTTCAGAAAAAAAACAAAACAAAACCAAAAAAGACTGCTGGTTAGTACCCTACTGACATGTCTTCCTTGAATGCCAAACAGTTCTATAGAAAACACACCTCACAAAATGCTCTGTAATACAGAAATCAACAACAGCCTGGCATGGAAGGTGTCAGGAAACTGGCAAGCAACTGTACAATACTGTGTAATAACTTTGTGTGGCATTTAAGCACCACTCTCATCTACGACTCTTTGCATCTTGAATTCCTCCATCTGGGGCTGCCCCTCTGGAGGACAACTGACCAGCAGGGTCACAGCCCCAGTTTCTGCTTCTCACTGTCCTTTGCATGCAAAGGATCACTATTCTTTCTTTGAGAGGATGAAGATCATCTCAGCAATTGGAGGCAGCTGAACCTTGCCCTCGAATGAAGCGATTGGGTAGAAGCCACAGAAAGGCAATACATCGGATTCCTTCTTCAGAGGAAACACAGAGTCAGGGTGTCCCACGGTGAAAAAAGAGGAAGCAAGGGAGCAGGAAGTGGTTACTTTAGAGGTGCATCCTTTTTAACCTTGCAGTAAGGAAGCTTAATTCTCTAAACAAATTCAGAGTGTTTCTTACCTACATAGACGTTCCAAAATTCCTCCTACAGGTAGGTGTGGGACAAGGGGAATAAAAGGAGACAGAAAGAGAAGAGAATTACTGAATTCTTCAGAAAAATATTATAGCTTTCATACACAGGATACTTGCATCTAACAACTGTTAAATATTCAAGTTACAGGCACACACAGTGCCTTGCAGCTGCTATTACCATTTAATACATTAAAAGCATATGATTCATCTATGGTGCCCACCTCAACAGAAACAAGTCTCATGCATTCTTCAGAAATATCTAAAACTCCTTAGAGATTTCCCAGTGTGACTTACTCAGCACCAGGCACTCGATTTCTTGCACAACTGTATCCTTCCATCAGTTTTGACTGAATTCACTTACATTCCTCTAAAGCCAAATTCCCAGTCTCCATCCTGCCCCCCACACCCCCAGTCCCATCAATCAGGACCTTAGAAATCCAGAGATTTAAAAAATATACTGTCTGATTTGTGTTCTTTTTTCCTTCTGCACTGAGGACACCAGCTATGCCGCTGTCCAAGACAGTCCTTTTCCATGACATTTGGCACCAGGCAGAACAGGCTGTGCTGGTTCTGCTATAGATCAACCAGTCTTTATGCTCTGAATTATGCTGGTGATGAACTCATGACTCCCCACTCAGGTCAACTCAGGGCCACCTGAAGAACATTCTGGCCATCAAGTAATGCTGAAGTGAAATGAATCTGGCCTTAACTCCAGTTTCAGGGCTGTTCTTAACAGCCATGTAGCTACAGCCAATGTTCCCAATTCCCCTCCACCACCAAGTCACTTCAGGTTTTCAAATATCACCTTTTCTACTGACCCCAGTCCCCATAGCTGCCCTATACTTTTAACTCTCCCTTTAGCTTGGGAACAGATGGTATCTTTGGCTAAAGTTAAGCAGCCATCAGGGTAGGGCAGGTGACACAAGAGTCAAACACAGAAACTTCATTCCATGTGGGCAACTTAGCACTAAGACATAAAAGAACTGCCCGCAGTACACATTCAGTCAATTCAGACAGTGAGAAAGAGAGCCACAAAATGATAAGCACTTCAAGGCTGCTTGAGATAAATTTGGCAACATTCTCCTGTGAGGTTCCACGTCAGCATTTGCCTTCTCAGCCTTCCTGTGGACTCTCCATCTAAGACCTCTTGACCAGAGTCATGGCACTCAGCTGTGTCGCACAGATGGGGTGAACGCATTTCCAGCACGGGGAGTTATTTACAGGTCAAATCCTTCACTATGGCAATTAAACAGATCAGAACAGGTAAAAGAATGGAGGCTTCAACATGGGCTGGCCTTGCAAGAGATAAATTAAGACTGTTACATTTATCCCTTAGCAATTCCAATGACAGTCAAACCCATTATTTACTCTTAGCGTTAAGTGATTGGGAGTAACTTGTGAGTTTTGATGCCCAGCTCAAAGGACGTTAATACTATCTTGTAAACATGAAATATATAGACTTATGTTTCATATTCTTACAGTTTTCTCCTGGTCTTCAAAGGCTTCTCTTGCTTCTTCTTTCGAGCAGCGCTCCTCATTGCATTCTCTTTCAATGTTCCCTTTCTTAATTTCCTCCAAGAAAGAGTTAGCACGTTTTGCTCTTTGCAAAAACTTGTCAGCAGTTTCTTTCTTGATGAATACTAGACAACAGAGAAAATGATACAGGTGGCAAGTAACATTTAGTGATGGTAAAGAGTCGTTAAAAATAAGTGATGCTGAAACAAAACCAAACCAGATCCTTTCAGCACTCTACCTGTACACAACATTACCTGTGAGGTCAGTCCTCGCAGACTGATAGATCCCAGGATCTCTAAGTAGTCTCCCTCTGAGATTCTGCAACTCCAGGACAAACCTTTTGCCCCTCAAATTGTCTCCTACTGTTTTTAGTCTTGAAAATAAAAACATGCAGGCTGCCACTGAGGGCTTATATCTCCGTTGCTCCTGCTCAAGACTCCAGTCTCGAACAGAATGACTGCCCCAGGGGAGGTTTAGATTGGACATTAGGAAAAACTTCTATACTGAAAGAGTGATGAGGCATTGGAACAGACTGCCCAGGGAGGTTGGTGGAGTCACCATCCATAGAAGTGTTAAAAAAATGAGTAGAACTTCAGGACATGATGTAGTGGTCATGATAATGTTGGGAAGACAGTTGGACTTGATGGTCTTGGAGGTCTTTTCCAACTTTAGTGCTTCTGCGATTCTGTGACTTGCCCTGAAGGCCAGGGAGATGGCATTCCTTGATTTGGTTTTAAAGCTGATCACCAGGCAAGACCACCGCCTGCTCCAGGAGCCTGTGATGCAGCAACTAAATGCCACACAAACTCAAGATGGAGTAATGTATCTACTGACAGATGGGGAAAGCCCATGTATGAGTTCTGCTGCCCCTCACCATCCCAAATCCCGCTGCGCTGTCCTGGGGTCTCCCTTTCCTCTTAACACCACCTCCTGATTGTCTGTAGAAATGTTCCTGCCTCACTGGTATGTGTGCAGATAGAGCTAGGGCAGCTGTGTTCTAAGATTTAGCAAAGAGCAGAAGCAAAGGACCATCAACACTAGCAGGAAAGTACAGCCTGAGGGCAGTTGGTTGGGCTGTTTTATTTTTTGAAGGCTTGGTGTCACAGAAGGGTAAGACCTTCTGCCTTGAAGTTCAAGATGCAGGTAGCTGTTGATGTAAACTGAGGGATCAGAAGCATTACACTCAGCTCAGCCACTCGGCTGTGTGAACAACAGCGTTAGTCTCCAGTGACTTGTGCACTCATTACCAGACAGGAAAAACAGGAACAACACTGAAGTAAATAAACTGTCAATTATCCTGTAAGAAGCATTTATTCTAGGGAAGTCTGCAGAGCTTGGAAGCTGGCATTTAATTATGTTCTAAACATCTGGAATTTAAAGAGAATAAATCCTTTCTAATTGCAGACTGGAGTATGGAAGATGGTGCTGCAGATGGGACTTCAAGGCCAACGGCTTACACTCAGTGGGCAGCTTGCATGTGCCTTCTGGAGCATTCTTCTTCACGCAGCTGAATTCAGCAATAAATAAACTTGCTGATAGTAATCATATACCCTAATATCCTCTCAGTGATCACAGGGAAGACTTACTCTGCTTTTACTGAAATTGGTGGAATAGCTGCAGGGAGCCAAATTCTGCTAGCGCTATTCAAATTAAGCAATCTCATAGAGCCCACACTCATTTGAAGCCCTTACTCTGAGAAGGCTCCTTGCAAAGAAGGCTTACAGAAAGTGCCTGTAACTTCTAGGTTAGCAACTGCTAGTTCATTCACCCACTATCTTACTTGCCCTTAAATCCCTCTCTGCGGTGACAGGAGTGACAGGATGCAGCTGGTGGGGTTATCGGCTCTATAACCCTTTGCCTCCACATCACCCATGTAAGCGGATGTTTTTGTAAACTTGAATTAGCCAATTACTCTTCTGAGGCCGGTCATTCTCTTTCCCAAGCTTTCCATCACGCTTCTTTCTTTGGAGACATCAAGGAGCAACAGGCGTTGGTCAAGCAAAGCAGCACGTTCCAGAGATGTGAGGAAGACCTCTTTTTAAAGCTTTAATTGGTCTGACTCACTGAAGGAAGAGTTAACCACTTTAGAACAGCCACTTGCTGGTGCTGCTCTGGACTTCGCTGGTGACCTTTGTGGAACAGAAGGATGTACTTCCCCCCTGTGCCCCAAGCTCACCCAACCAAGCCTTGCCCGGGCTCCCCCCCACAGCCAGGAGCCCCTCAGGCTGCGAGGGCCCTTATCCTCCCAGTGCGACGGGCAGGGAGTGCCAGCAATCCCATTTTATACGAGGGAAACGGGAATGCGCAGCACCCCGGGAACGGCCTCGGGGCACCGCGGCGGGACACGGCACCCCCGGGACGCAACACCCCGAGGTGCCCGCTGGCAGCTCTCGGAGCTCGCCCGTCTTTCGGCGGGGCACGGGGGCGGCTCGGGTGCCGGCAAACCCGCAGCCCTTCTGGAAACCCGGGAAGGCGAACCCCGGGGTGCCCGCTGCCGACCCCGCCGGTTGCCGGCGGCCGCGGCCCCCGCTCAGGCCCGGCCCGGCTGGGCCCCCTCCCTCGGCGGGGCCGGCCGCGTTCCCCCCATCACGCCCCCTGGACCCCCCACCACCCCCCGCCCCCCCCCCCCCCGTCCCC
>WUAM01000143.1:23394896-23463819 GCA_024336885.1 Actenoides hombroni
AAGGAAAGGAAAGGAAAGGAAAGGAAAGGAAAGGAAAGGAAAGGAAAGGAAAGGAAAGGAAAGGAAAGGAAAAGAAAAGAAAAGAAAAGAAAAGAAAAGAAAAGGGTAATAAAATCCATACTCACAATTTCAGATTGGAGATCCATCAGTAAAATAATGCTGCCCCCAAAATATTTTCCCACCATGGGTGTAAGGTAAAACAAAAAAGGACTTGCAGAATCCAGAGCCCCTCCACTCCCCAACACCCTGAACCTGACCCCAAATCCATGACTAGCTGCAGCTCTGCTTTATTTATACCACCTGGTCATCAGCTTGTCTTCATTGCTCAGTTCTTCTCTACCAGACTAGTGGTGAGAGTGCTCCCCAAAGAGAGAATAGGGTTCAGCTCCCTCCTTGCTCCCAGCAGATTGGATGTTCAAACTTGAATTTGCCATGTCCCAGAGGGGTGGACCTCTGGAGCCAGGAAGGAGAGGTACAAAAGGCTTCCTGCTCTCTGTGCACACTTTGCCAGCTGCTTTTCTGGGGTGTCTAACTTCCACCAGAAGATGAAATGTACTGCTCTGGACTCTGACCTTGAAGAAGAGGTGAGGAGCTGGTGGCCAAGTCTTAATACCTTGCACCTCCTGATGCGTATATGTTGAAAACTTCTTCCAGAGCTGGCATAGACTTAGCATGGGGCAAGCAGTATCTTACCTTGGGGAATGCAGGACACACCATCACTTGCTAACGTGTAATCGTCTGCACAGAAGCACACTCGTTTTTCAGACTGCTCGTCAGCACAGTACTGCTCACAGCCACCGTTGTCGTACATGCACTTCAGCATGGCAGCTCTGGCTAAAGTCAGAGAAAGAGCATTCAGGGTTCCAAATTGGATTTTGGTGCCTAACATGAGTCAACTGCAACGTGGGAAGTTGACAGGGAATCAAGGAAGCAAAGATTTCTGTGCTTTATGTACAGCAATACGTCAAAAACGCCTTCCATTTGGGAAAAGCCAGGTATCAGGGAAGAAAAAAAATTAGGGAAGAAAAGGCTATGCCACTGGGCAGTTATGCAGTAGCTGAGCTGTCTAAAGGATGGAGGTGGTGTAATTTTGTGGGTACCATCATCATATATGACTGAAAAATCCTAACTTTTGTACTTTGCCGTTTTGCAGGGGGATGCTCCGGGATGACCGTTGAGACTGCCTGGTCAGACTTGATGAGTGCCTGGTCCTTGTTTGGGCTCAGTGTGTTCTGAGGGTGTGAGTGTAACACTCAATGCACAGCACCCACTGAAACCAGTGGAAAGATGTATATTGACTTCATTAACTGCTGGGTCTGTCCCCTCAGGCTTTGTACCATGCACATGCAGTGTAGTTCTCATTCACATCCTGCACTGAGCTTCTAAGTCAAAGTAACTTCAGCACTTGGGTAGGAAAAAAGTAATCCTCCTTTTCTCTCAGACAGTGCACAAAAAGCAGGTTTTAAATTATTCTTTTTTTTACAAAGTCATCACAGTGTAATAATTCTCTTGCTGCCTTGCAGTGCCTGACTGCCAGCTGGTTAGTTCCATCACACGACACAGCAGGCAGTGAGAACAGTAGCTGTCAGGGCCAGAATGATGCAGAATGATAATGATCACTATTGTTTCTCTCAATGCCTTGAATCTGAATTAATAATGGCATTTTTATTTTGTTAAGCTATGCCAGAGCTAACCTTTTTCACAGCTTTTGCCCTCGTATTCTTCGGGACAGCGGCAAACATAATCCTGAAACTGGTCATCACAACTCCCACCATTCTGACAGGGGTTGGAGTCACACTGGTTAGGGTCTGTAAAAACACTCAGGGTCAGTCTGGCTCATGTGAAAAGCTGCAGCAGTGGGAGTGTTTTCACAGCTGTTAGAACATCCCAAACGATCGTACCGGAATAGATGTGCCAGAACTCTTTCTGGAAGAAAAAGATGTGAGATTTAATTAAAGGAAAAATAGCTGAGGTTAAGTCCTGCAGTCTTTGTAGCACAGAAGGGGTTACAGGCAGTCACAGTGATGCCCCTTTCGCCGTTGTAATTTATGACAGTTGATATCCATAAACTAGTCTAACTTACTTTCTACTTTTTCCATCATTTTCATCTACCAGTTGGGAAGGGCACTGTGTAACACACAGAGATAGGTTATCCATCAATAACCTCTATAGCGTTGAGGTGGGATTGACTGGAACAGGTGTCACAAAATACCATAATCTAAGGTATTGTCAGGCCAGGAATTACTGGGGAGCCAGGGAGATGAGTTAGAGAGCGTCCACTCTCCTACCATCCCCCAGATCAGAACTGCCCGGGGCTGCGCATGCAGAGTACGCTCCTGCAACTCACTGCTGCTGCGTGTCTCCTCGGAAATGGAAGAGAAAGATGCAAACAGCAGGACACAAAGTGCGTGGGGGTTTTTAATCTTACGGTTTCAAATGTCAAAGCACACCCTTGAGTTGGGGGAGTTGATCTGACAGTGAGCACTCAGCCCCGTGTTACTTACTGTCCTTTCATCATCATGGTAAATCTCCCTTGCTTCCTCAAAGGAGCACTTCTCTTCCATGCATTCGCGCTCCAGTGACCCCAGTTTTATCTCTTCGAAGAAGCTGTTGGCTCGTCTTTGCCTCTGCAGAACGCTGCTTGCCTCTTCCCGCTTTAGAAAGACTGAAAACCAGAGACATGCTCTGTTTGTCATACAGCTGCACGCCCAAACAGAGAGGATGGGGGCATGATGTCCCCTGAAAGCTTTTCTGCTTCTCAAGCTTTTCTCTGAGACTCTTTAGACAAGAAATGGGAAAATGTGAAAACGTCCTTTCTGTGGCAGCACATGAATTTTACAGAGCTGAGAGCTGAAGAGAAGATGGCACAATACACCGGTGCTGTGTGCCAGCAAATCCTGCGGTACCGTCGCACGTCATGGAGAGGGTCTTAACATGCACAGCACAGTTCCTTTCAATTCTAGCAGCTGAAAAGCCTGTGTTGCTCTACCTAGCACTGATGTACATGGCAACACCTGATTCTTCTGTACTCACTACGCTAAGTGTCTTGGTGACATGTGGTCCCCAGTCACCCCCTTACCCATAGTCACACGTTATCTCACACCTCTTCGCTCTTTGGACCTGCAGAAGGGATTTACTCCACCACTAGTAGACCACAATTTTAAACCCACTGCTTTAATATATCTTTCGTTTTCTTCTGTAAAAAAGGCTACATTAAGGTACATAGGAAGGATGGACAATGCTGTTTGCATTTCTTCGTGGAGCCTGTGGATGGCTCGTAGCTGCTGCCAGCACCATGAACCACAGCTGCAGGGGGACTTCTCCCTGTGTGTCTCTGCTGTGCTTTGGAAAGACACGGAATATCCAGGTTTGATAGAAGCAGCAGCAGCAGAACTTGCTTCCTAGAGTTGTGTCAACTCGAGACTCACAGAAGGGTGCACTGAAAGAGCTGATACTATTGTCACCATGCTGACCTGCTCCTCAGCTTCAGCTTGAGGCTGATGCAGGTCACCTGCCTTTTCCACAGGACATTTTCCACTATGTGACCCCTGAGAGTCCGAGAGTTTCCTCCTACCTGCTGCGAGGGCCCTGAGGTGTTTGCTGGTGTGTGTGTCCTCACCAACATACACACAAATAGAAACACTGAGAGGCTTTATTCCAATCTAGTGAGGTGTCTCTAAATATTTGTGTCTAATCAGAACATTTGCTGAATTACATGTGAAATAGTGGTAATTTTCTCTATACTTCAAAGTTACTTGAAGGAATAAAATGCTTTGTGACGTGCATTGGATTTATCCCAGGGTGCTTCAATAACCATTTGCTCACAGGAGGAATGTCAGCCGGGTCTTTCTGCCATGATTTCAAAGTCAGGCTGCATGCATTTAATATGGCTTGCTTTAAAGGCTTTTAATTTACCTTACATGGTGCACAGGCACAAACTCTGACAGAGGAGCGTGCCTGGGCGTGTGGCTAGGGACATCCTCCCACTTTGATTTCAGCATTTTTCACTTACTGACATCAGAATGCTTTTGACTTCGCTATTTTTTTCCCCAGCTTTGTTCCCTATAATGCAGGAGACCCAGTCAATGGCTAACTGGGAAGCTGAAAGCACTGGGTCTGCTTTATTAATTTGGGAGCTGATTTTCAGACATGTGTAGTGGAGCCACCAAAGAGCTACCACCTCACTGCCTTCCACTGCTGAAACGCGGTGGATCCTCACCTCTTTAATTCCTCATCAGCTGAATGACAGAGTATTGATTCTTTGCTTTGAAAAAATGCCACAGTTCAATATGAAATTGGGCAAACCCAAGTTCCTTTCTTCATGTAGTGGGCAGACAGCTGATGGCTTGCCTGCTCTCTGTGCAGTGAGATAATAGATTAATTTAGCAGTCTAGAAGTGCTTTTCCTTAGTTGGCAAAACAAGCGCGTGGAGGCCATCGCTGAAAGCAAACAAGAGTCTTAGAATAACTCACAGGCACAGCCAGAGGTAGGACAAACATGCAACAGTGCTCAAAACTTGCAATGGAAATTACACCTGAGTAACAAGAGAGAGGTTTATTACCAGTAAACATAATTACAGCCATATCCCATGACATACCTGCATCCAGAGAAAGAGGAATCAGCAGAAAGTGGAGAAACAAAGCCACGCACTGCTTGGAAACCATGATGAACCCTGCGAGCCAGCGTGTCCCAGTAGTGTATTGACATTTCAGCAAGGACTGTTTGGCCAAAGAGCTCAGCTTCAAATGCTCCGAGACAGAGGAGGGGCCGGCAAGTCATGGAGACAGAAAAAGATCCATGGCAGTCCAACGAGTTGAGCAGAAGGGCACATGCAAATCCTGCAGTGTGCCATTTCCACACAAGTGGGGAGGTTGGTTTTGGACCATGCTCTCCTGCCCTATGCAAAGGCCATGCTGATTACACAGGCTGCTACCCTGCAGCTTCACTTCCCATCTAGCATGACTTTTGCATGAACAGCACAATGCTGGGACCCTGTGTCCGTGTGACCGGCACTAACTTGGCCTCATATCCCCACATGCAGGGAGGAATGATGTGATATTTATCATGTGTCAGCAGTCAAGATACGGCCTTTTAGTGCTTTAGTCTTTTTCCATTTCTCTGTAACCCATTGAAATGCTGCACTTCTGTCTAAATTGACTTGGAGACACTAATTAACCAGCAAGAGACACCCTAGACTGTTTCTCTCCATCTTTACTGCAAGACCTATGTGGCCTGCCCAAGTTGTACCAGCTGGAAAAGGAGCTGATCCATGTTATATTTCATTAATAGCCAGGGTAGTTTGAGGGGCTAATCTGCAGACAATATTTTATCTGGAATATAAGCAGTCCTCTGATTTAATAAAAATCAATTAACAGTGTCAGACTAGAAAACATTCTTGGGGAAATATTTGCTTAAGATAGCAGTGAGGTAAAGAGCATGTTTGCCTACGAGCAGTGAAGGGCTGGCTGTGGGCTGGAGTATTTCCCAGGCTGTTCCCCTCTTCCTGCATGGAGAGGAAGGAGGGTCAGCTCTCCACCTGAATGCCACAGCAGAGAAAGTAACAGCTGGATTTTTACTTTGCTGCCAACGCTCAACATAGCTCCCTGCAGAAGTCGTGATCACTCTGGCAAGCTGAGCTCCCACCCGTTCTTCACATGAGGTCCTGTTACTTAGTGGGGGTCTGCGCAGCTCAACATCCTGCTTTGAAAACGCTTTCCCAAGAGGGGCCATCTGGGCACTTATCTGGATTGCAGCCTGGCTAATTCCCAGCAGCCCAGTTCCTGGGAGGGTCGGGGACGGGTGGCAGGTCCTGTCCCAGGGCAGAGGGATGAGGCCAGTTACTGGAATACCAAAGGAGCTGCAGCAGCTCCACGCTGTCCCTGTCTTTGCTTTTTTGGAACCCTCTGCACACCTCATAGCCTGCCAACATGGTCCTCATTCATTGTTTGCTTGCCTACAGCAGTAAGTTGAAAATAGCAAGGGCATGTTCTGCTTAGGAAGGCCAAAGCTCAGCTTGTTTGAGCTGCTTGAAAATTTCTTTGTCTCAGCTTCTTGGGGAAAAATCTAGCCCTGTCTAGTTGAATGAATCACGCTGATCAGAGCACGAGGCTGTGCCTCCTGCACCTGAGGCCAGCCCAGGTCAGCACCCATTGCCCCTTCCATCCAGGTTTCCTCAGGCTGGGTGGGTGTCTCCCTGGCAGGAGCACAGTGCGGCTGCTGCTGCGCAGTGGCATCACAGCACCTCTGCATCACCCCGCCGCTTCGCTGGCTCAGCTTCTGCCTTCTTAGTGTGCAGATCTCATACATCCCTTAGGACTGATGCAGTATTTTCCTTTTGTCTTTCTTCCTCCGTTGGCACCCCTCAAACATGAAAGATTTTGGTTTATTGGTTGGGAACACAGCCAAATGCTCAGTAATTGCTTTTAGAGTCCTGGGAGGAGCTCAAGTGCTAGGAACAACAGTTCATGTGAGGACAGTCCTTCTTCCAAGAAAAATTCATGCGATTAGGATTCATCAGGGGTGACAGGGAGGACTGTGCCCATGAGGGTCACCAGGCATTCAGCAGTCTGAGGACTTTGCTCATGAACTTCATATTCACAGGTCTCATCTCAAAGCTGTTTCCTACTTACGCCAGCCAGGCCAGTTCTTTCTTTAAAGAGCAAGCTGTGTTTTTAAAGAAGAGCTCTCTTTCCTTACTGTCTGCGACCCCAACCAGAGGAGCAAACATCAGTTCAGTAGCTTTTCTTCCCCACAACATCCCAAAGTCTCACTTTGTGTTTCTTCTTGTGTGGCCTTGTTGTAGTTCATGAGAATTGCCCTGGTATTCTGCTCTATAAACCTCCTTGCCAGTGCAGGCTGCAGCCTTGGCTTATGTTTTCTGAGCAATCCCAAGAAAAATAATCTGCTGTTCAAGTAGAAGTGAATATGTATTAATGCAAACATGCACCCCTGTGGCTCATGGGTTCTAGTAGCATCAGTTTGGGAACCGCTGTTCAGAAAATATGACTTAGGATATTTTTTAGTGGATGCTTTGGATTTGACAAAGTTGCTTTATTTAAAAAAAAAAAAAGTTTACAAAAATGAAACAAGAAGAATGTTTTTAACACTGTGAAATTAAAAAAATCTAAGCAGAAATATTAGCCTGGAAGACATGATGAACTGATGCCTCAGATCATACCATTCTTTGGTTTTATTTTGTTTCCTTCTGACATTTTTCAAAGGAAATCTCTTACAGTCTCGCTATTTTTAGTTTCACATTTTAGGCTGAAGAGAAGACAGGAAGCTATTGGGAACCGTGCAACTTGATCTGATCCAAGAGGCCACTGGTCATTTAAACAAGAGCTTTCTAGTCAGTACTCTGGAACAAGTGAAAAAAATAAATTAATGATTTTCATTTCAAAGAGGCCATAAGAGATGATTTGAGTAAACTGACAAGGCTGTATCTAGGTAAGAAAGGTTTAGGAACAAGCTGCCTGATGAATTTATGAATTCGATTGAAATCTCCAGTAACAATAGTAACTTGCAATCAGTCATTTATCAGACTAATTCAAAGCAAGCCAAGCCTGTGATTAAGTTAATAATTTTCTGTTTCTGTTGTACTAATCTTTAAATACATGAATATCAAGCTGCTAAGCTTTAAAGCAAATGATTTGGGTCTTAGACCTCAAAAGAGAACTGTTTCTTTCCAGGAGAGAATAACTTGCCTGTTTGACTGAGCTCTGTATCCCCATACAGCAATTATTCTCGTAAAGAGTAAGTAGAAGATGGGGAGATAATATGTTCTATAATTTCCTTTTTTGTGTGTGTGTGTGATCAGCTCTGAATACAAGTACGTAACTTTTTATTTTTTAATCTTGTTGTGGGTTCTTTCTCTTCTTTTTCTGCCTGAGGAGGATATCTGAAGATACCTAGTTAATAAAGGAAGTAAAAGAAATAGAAAAGGCAATGCAAAATATATTTACAATAAAGGCAGTGTACACCAAAGATCATCTGTTTAATGCCACCTATCTCAGTTGGTAATGAGAGACACTAATTCTACTGCAGACCTTCTCTTGACTATCTCCTGAGACCACCACAGTTGCAGCAGCAGCACCACTGGTAAATCCATAGCCTTTAAGTGCAGCTGGGGCCCCTGTTGCTTTGTCAATTGATGTGCAATGAATAAATAAGGAAACCTGAAAGGTGATTAATCAATTCACTTCATTTGATTTGTCAAAGATAATATTGCAGCACCAAACTGGCTAATCCGAGTAAAAAGCTTTCAGACTGAAAATGCAAAACTTGATCTTTGATTTTCTACCACCATCTTTAGGCTGCTGCTGGTACAGGCATTACATTAGTACATCATCTCTTCTTGTAGATAGAGGGCTCTTACTGCTATAGCAACTTCACACCATGAGTGGCTTTGGCTTGTCTCCACAGAGTCAGAGATGGGAGAGTTCCCTCTGTCCCGCCTGCGACTCGGCCTCTCCTTGTGAAGGGCTGAGGGACTCATTGTCTTCCTACACTGCTCAGTTGGATGAGGAAACATTGCCACTTTGCCTGCAGCCTCCCTTTTGTGTATACCACGCTGGTTTGTTTTTTTCTCTCAAGGCTTTGTGTAGACATGGCACTGACCCCAGATTCCTGAAGGAAAGGCTAGAGCTTTGGGTGAGGACACTTCACCGTGAATGCCCTTTGGACTAAGCAAAGCAGCTGGAGCCCACTGACATGGGGTGTGTGTGTGTGTTTGTTTATATATGACAAGATATTCTGAGCTAGCCATGTACAACAGTGACTGAGCAGCCAAGGGAGAGAATGGATGCCAAAGCAGCTGTACCAGCCTTACCCATGCTCCAGCAGAACTCTCTGGTGCCTTGCTGCCCTGGGCACCCCTTGGCCCTGCCCTGCTGCCTTTGGAGGATGTCCCTGTTGGAAACATTACAGGGGCTGTGCCCACAGAAGCAAGTGCTGCTGCTCAGGGAATGCTGCGCTTGTTCTGGGAACTGACCTAGCTGAAAAATGCCATGGGAAAAGTGAAGGGATAACTAATTTGCTCTCTGGAGGCGGCAGGACCAAGGGTGTAGCACTTAGAGGGGTGTAGGCAGGGGGGGAGCAGGACTACGGAGCAATTATCCCCCTGTAGTAAGCTGCTGGGATAAAGAGAAGGAAACAAAAGATGCCTGAGCAAGAGCCAGGTAACAGAGGCTGAGGCAGCTGTGACTGACAGCCAGTGAGAGCAGTGCCTGGGCAGTGAGTGGACAACTGGGGCAGAAGGGCAGTGAGGCAGCCCTGGAGTTCAACAAAACAGGGCAAGATGCAGGGCAGCAGGTACCTCCTGGAAGGACAGCAGAGCATCTGGAGAAAAAGGCTGAGGATACAACATATGCAGGGTATCAAAGCTAACACCAGCTGTGCGGAGCCATAGAAACAGCTTGGGGTAGTGGACAGCCAGGTAAGCAAGCGATGGATGAAGCTGAAAAGGGTGCCTGGGAAAGGAGCTGGGAAGACCGTGCACGCACCATGCTGGACTCTAACCCAGCACTATTGTGGGGTCACTGTGGTTACCACTGTGGTTCCCTGAAAATAACATCTTGAGGTACAGCAACTTAGAAACAGGGGAAAGGAACAACAGAAAAACAAAACAGGAAAAAATCTGACGCAATCTTGCTTGCAAGGGAGCTGGTATCCCCTCTGCCTGAACTGGATTTCGGGAGCAGCAGCTCACCCACTACGGCAAACAAGTGCCTTGGGCCCCAGGTTGCTCTCTGAAGATGATACTGCACAGTCTGGAGGGAGAAGTGACTAGCTCAAAATTTCACAAGACTTAAATTTCTTTCCTGGAGGTATTAAGGGAAGAAGAGAAAAATTCATATGTAAATTGGACAGCATTTAAAAAGAGTGCTCCTGGATGTTGCCTGGAACAAAGCGGAGAAATTCCAATACCTTTGCTAAAGGCCTTGAGTTGTCCTGCTGCTGCAACTGGCCTCACCCTCTCAGGGTTTTCAGAAGAAGCTGTTTATCAAGAGCTTTGCTTTTACAGGGCTGAAAACTACCTTGCCCTCCAAGGGTCTTTACAGAGTGATTCCTTTCTTCCCATCTGCTTATGAGTCTCTGAAAGGATCTCATCTTTATCTTCCTTAATAGGTACTAAAACAAACAGTCATTGTTGCTAATGTGGCCATCAGCTTACATGTTATCTATTCATCTCCTTTCAAATGAAAGCCTGCAGAAGCTACTTCAACATCTAAACATCTTATTTTGATAATACAGTATCTAGACACAGTTTACATCAAATGCTAAGGGACAACAGAATCTGGCTTTTCTATTCTTACATCCTAAGCTAAGGGAGTTGCCTCATACCAGGCAGATTTGGCACTCACCCACACAAATCTAGGGAGACTCCTAATTCTGGGGACTTGAGTGGACACTCTGACCTTTACAGTGCAGCGGGTAATAACCATCTGATACATGATACAGAAGGGGACTGGGAGTCCCTGTCATTTTCAGATAAGCAATGTACGTGATCTATGGTCCAAAGTCCTCAGTTTTGCTCACTGACATCTGTGCAGAACAGAGAAAGAATTTTGTATTCCAATTAGTAAACTGCTGCTGTATCTAGGAAAGACTGTGCTCCAACTTTGACTCAGTTATCTAGGATATAATAAAGCCAAGATGAGTCCATAGTGTTTGCAATAGGAAATAAACATCATACAATTAAAAAGAAACAAATAATTAGTAATTTTTATGTAGAAGATTTTTTACTTGCCACTAAGGTAAATCTGGGCTGCAATTCTTTCACTCTTTTGCTCTAACAAGTATGATGTGGCTCTGCTTAGAAGGGTTGGACCTCCTTCTGCTCAGAAGAGTAGGACTACCTACTACAGACATAGCTGTTAACAAGAACAAATACAAGCAATCAAATCCCAGTAACAGCTGGGTTGAGTAAATGCACATGGCCACCAACTCAGCACAAATCACTCCAGTGAGTGTGAAAATCACCTCCTACTGAGACATGATGGTTCTTAAAGCCATTAATCAGCGAATGCTCAAACATGTTTCTCTTCAGATGCTGCAAGGGTGAACATGGTTTCTTGTCTTTCAGCCAGCTGCGGCCATTGCCAGACACAGGCCTCCAACTTGTTCTGCAAAGACCACGGGATCAAGAGGAGCGTGCATACAGGAGGAGAGGAACCAAGGGATACACAGCTCTCTTCTGGAAAACTCAACAGCAACATGCCAGCTTTCAAGAAATGGTGTGTGAGAGAAAGGGAATCTGATTACCTGGCGCTGGCTTGTGCTTTTTATCCCGAGCCTGCAGATATGCTTTAATTCCCCAGTGCCAGGTGAGACAGGATCACACAGGTAAAATGGTGTTTTTCTGAGACAATCCAGAATAAGGAGACAAAGGATTTCAACACCCAGACTATGACAAGCAACAGCTGGACAGACCTGGCTTTCTGTGCCAAATCCTTCAGCTTATCTCTGTTTTGATATGATACCTGTAAGAAGCTTTGAAGACGGTGAGACAAAATAAAACACAGAGCATGTCTGTATAAAGGCATTCAGCAAGAAGTGCTGAAATTTATTCAATGTAATTACAATAGAGACCTCTGACTTTGAACTTCTAATTCACAACAGCAGTAAAAAAGGAAATGGTGAAATGGGTTGTATATTAAAGTGCAATGATGTGGAGAAAACCATTGATAAAACACAGATGAGGCTGCAGTGAGAAACGAAAGGACAGTCTCGTCTTAGCAATGACAGCAATATATAAGTAAATTATGTTACAGATAATTTACAAAATAACTTACATAGATGAAGATAAGCTGAATCTCATGTTGCCATTCCATTGTTAAATATCAGACTAAATATTCCTGGTCAGCACAGTATTATATGGGATAATTAAAAAAAGATCAGAGGATTTCTGCATTGAAAAAGATGCCTGAAGTAAAACCCTGATCAGCCTTTATATTGCAGTATTGCAAGAAACCTAAGTATTTATGAATTGTAAAGTGACACATTCAGCAGCATGAAGACTATAAATACATCTTTTACATTGATACATTTTATCTACATACATATACATATCTACACACACACATATATATATACACACACACAAGCACATACATATGTGCATAAATATGTGAGAGTGTGTGTGTATATATATATATGTTTCAGTTGGTACTGACCATGTCAGCTGCATTTTGATTGCATCTGGGGGAGGGTTACTTTTGCAACCCAGGAGTAAGATCATTCTTTAGAGCGTTTGTCATGGAAGTTTCCTAAGCTGCACCCTTGCAAATAGAAAAATTCTGGTATAAAGACAGACTTCAGGGTTCAACCATCACAGGGGCTGATGATTAACAGCAGTTCCCATTGAAATAATCTGCTGTGCTTAGTGCTTCTGAAAAGTAATGCTCTTAATGTCTACATTATTCATAAGTAATATGGTACATGAATCAGTTAAAACCTATTTTCATATAAGTAAAAATATTTGAGATGGGACAGTAATGGATACAATATTCCATACATGCACACAGTTTGGGACTGTTTGTAAGGATGATGTGCAAATAATGTCTGACAAAGTGAAAATTTACATCACACCTTGAGAAATGGCAAGTTTAGCATCAACCTTCCTTTAAAAAAAGAAATTAAAATACTTATCTGTAGCATAAATCTGACTTTTCTCTAATAAAGATTTTTTTTCTCCTGTGCTCCTCTTTTACAGAAAAAATGTCTTTTTTTTTTTTTTATTTGAATAAATCTGTACCAAACATGACTGACTAAAAATACATCTGATTTCTAGCCCTAATGTTTGTCTGAGGGAAGGCTCTTGACCCATAGTGCAGCCACAATAGTTTCCTCTGCCTGTAGCTGCATGTTAATTGTGAGCACTGAAGGTAACCATGCAATTACCATTAAGAAATCATTTAATGAATAAGAACATCAGTGTTTCGTTGTGCACATGTGTAAGGAAAAAGATACTACAAAATTGCCAAGGCTATGTAAATGCAGTGCTCTTGGTAAAGAATTCAGTTGTGAGGCCAAAATACCTCAGAAAACAGCTATTCCATTGCACACATCGTTAAAAGGTTGGAAAGAATAAAATAATAGGTTTTTTTGATGCTGTTGTGGTCAGTGAATTGGTCATGTCTGCATCCCAGTCTATAGGGAGCAGAAGAATATCCTGAAGACCCAAGAAAAGAGAAGAGGCTGGACCAAACCTCCTTCCTTGTTGCTGAAGGAGTCCCATTCGCCGCACCGACTGAGGTATGTCCTTGGAGAAGGGGGTGTTTTTTGAGGAGAAATTGTAAACTGGATTTATTTTCATCATCTATCCTGTACAGTGATTGCTGTGTTATTAGTTTACAATGAGGATTTAGCACTGAACACATTTTGTTTGCTCACATTCAGATTCTGGCTGTTTCAAAATGATACAGTTCTGCAGAAACCTGATTGTGTATCAACGAGAAAACGTGTTTTATTCTAACAGCTCTGCAGCTTCAGAGCAGAAGCCTCTACACCACCCTATTTCAAATAGCTTAACTTTTATTTACAACTTCACATTCCATGCACCTTTCATTGGGGTCTTCTAGGAGGACCTGCAAAAATCACCACTGAAAATACTCAGAGCTGGCAACACAGAACTGGTGGTTGTCTGTTGAAGTCCAATGTCCAGAACTCTGCACAAAATTAAAAACTCCAGATTTACCTTCATGGAGGTGGGGTGAATATTTCATGTTAGCCCTTAATGTCAGAGAAGCTGGTGCTGCTGGCATTGCAGCTGTCACTGCAACTTGATGATGTGCTCAAAGTGCTGGAGGCAGTGCCTGATTCTGGGAAAGGGAAAGAAAAGGGAAAAACAAAACAAAACAAGAAATTATGATATGGTTGTTTTTCACAACTTTCTTGCATAATAGAAATCTTCAGAGAGACAACCATCTCCTTTAAAATAAATAGCCTACCAGAGCTGCTTAAAGATTGAGCTGATTTTGAATTGCCTATGAGCATCAGCAGATTGTTTGCTGGGATCCAGCCTTCTCTACCAGTGCTCAGGTTCTTTACATACCTAAAAAAAAATAAATATATATAAAAATAAGGTCAGATTGCTTCATTTGAGATCTTTGAAAGTTTTGCCCTAAACATCTGCCTTCCGAACAGTTCTGCATATCAAAATTTCAAACCACAGATCTGCGTACCAAAGTCCATCCTCCCCTTCACGAATCAGCTGAACTAGATCTCCACTTTTCACTGTAAATTCTTCAGAAACTCCTTTCTCATAATCTGTCACAACTGTATATTTACCAGGAGTCTAAATGCACACAGAAGAAAAACAAACAGATTATTTCTGTTGCGCAGTTTAAGGTACATTGCAGCTTTTGTTATGACACGATAGCACTTTTCCCTTCCTTCTTCAGGCATGTACACACTGAATTCAGTGTAAATATACATATTGAGAGGCAGTAAAAGTTTGCTGTTCGATTGCATGCAAATTCAGTAAATGAATTCTCACATTCTGAAAAACATTCAGTGAAATGTTTCTATTGCATCAATTAATTAAAATCTCTACAGAAAAAAAACCCCAAGGCACAAACAAACAAACAAAACAAAACACCCAACAAAAATTCAAAAGAAAAAAAAAAACAAAACCAAGCTGGAGAACTAGTGACATGATGTCTGTGCAGCAGTCTGTTGACATGGTAGCTGAGCATGTCATCGCTTGTCTGCTGCACTACGGCACAAGCACCCACCAGAACCGCTTGTCTACAGGTAGACAAAGGCACAGCTGGACCTTCCCTGGGTACAAACACAAGGCTGCTTTAAGAGAAGGGGATGTTTTCAGTTGCCCCAGGCGTTCTGCCCAGCTTTGGATTTCAAGGCAGATGCTTTCTTTCCTGCAAGCTTTGGAAGCGTGCCTGTATACGGCCGCACGCGCCATATCGCTACCGTGTGCTTCGCTCAGTAGGAAAGTGTTTCTGGTTACCAGCTTCATCTCGCCTCCCCCTCCTCCTCCTCCTCCTTCTTCCTCCGCATCTGATGAATTCAGTGGGTCTTCAGCGCTAGACCAGCCATCATTTTCTTCAGATGCATCAAGAGAATGAGAGGTCTTAGCCCAACCTTGGGGAACAAACAGGCAACAGTTAACTTCGCAGCAGCGAGCCACCGCCTGAGAGAAACGTTCTTCCCGTTGGAAAGCTCTGACATGACCAACAGAGACAGGAGGAAAACCATACACAGGGAAGTTATTACAGCCACTGAGTGAAATTCACAGCTGGCAAAAGTCAGCCCATTTCCGTCAGAGTAAGTGGAGTTGTGGTAAAGCACAGCAGTGAATTTGGCCCTTTGGGTTTATATAGAGGGAAACAGAAAGAATACAAATTGCCAGCTAAAAAGCAGCTATTTCTCTCTTACACAAACATGAACAATGGATAGATAAATCTTTCTTGGGAGAAGGTAGAAGACAGGAACGTACACTTTTATGGGAAGAGGATGAACACACATGACTGTCACCCAGAGCAACCTAACCAGCCTTCTGGAACCAGGGGTGGATGTGCATTGCCTCCTTCAAATTGTGAGGCTCTTGGAGCTGCCAAGAAATTTCACACAAGCTACAGGCACTCTGTACGTCACCCGACAAGGAAGCTTATTATTTAAGGGTATTCAGGCTGACACAAGGATACTTAATCACACTGACTCATCTTGGTGTTAAGTCACTGCACCAAACACCACAGGAACAATCTCCTGCCTGTCATTTATTGCCAAGGGTTTCTTTTTCTCTCTCAGGGTGAAGCTTTTCATTTATTTATGAACCTGAATCCTTTTCCAAATAAAACTACAGGAAGTTTTACTAGTGGGATGCTTTTCACTGAGGTCAGCAGCTGTTAATAAATGTGTCAAGCTTATAATGAAAAAAAGGCATAATAAAGGAGACAAATATCTGTAAGCAAGATTTTGGTTCAAGCCAAATGGTAACAAGAATGAAACTCAATGAAAAGAACAAAAGGAAGAATAAACCTCTCAATTTTATGTAACTCTTAGTTAAGCTGAGAAAGCACCAGCATTTTTGCTCTTCACTGCTTCTGAGGCATTTCTCACATGGCTGGTCATGCCAGGGCATTAGGAAAAAAACTGAACATCGTCAGAGTAAAGCCAAAGCAATCTAAGAATCATGGAAACAAATCACACCCAGGGCTCACCAAATGGAGGGGGACTTCTGCCTCGCCTGCACTGCTGGATGACCTGCATAAGGTTGGAAGTACTGACTCATTTGGCCCTGTCCTGGGCTAAGAGTGAACTTCCACCTGTGAAGAAGCTGAGCAATAAATGCCTGCTGTATTCCATGCAAATTTCCTTGGAAGCTCACATCTTATAGTTGGCTCGTGGGACACAGCTGAAACCCCTTCTATTATTTCCAAGCTAAGAACAGTAGAAAAAAAAGAGAACTTCTCCTAATTGTTCCAAGCTCTCATTAGAAACAGAACCCACAAGTTGCACAAAATAAAAAGAAAGTGAAATCACTGTAATTGCTCTGCCTGTAGCATCATACTCTCTGGCCTGCTCATCTGGAACATTTTGGGTAACAGCTCTTGTTCTTCCGTCTCTTTCTTCGAATAGACTGAACTGATGTAGGTAAGAACAGACCTGACTGATCCTGCTATAGCAACAAGACTCATACTCCTCATACCAGCTGGCATTCTGCTATTAACAAGTCCATGTAAAAGTCCATCTTAGTCTGGGCAGGGAGGTGGTCACTAAGGTCATATTCGTATTAGCTAGCTACAAGCACCAAAACTACACAAGCCCATTCAATGTGCATGTGTGTACTCTGCACAGTGTGACTAAATCAGAGCTCCCTATAAAGGCAGGACAATAAGAAATTAGCAGATAGTCTTGAGAAAAGGCAAGGTTATGCAGAAGTGAGTTTAAAGCTGATGGTGCCAGGAAAACCAAGAATTCATTCTCTTCAGAAATGGGCCCACAGGTTTCCTCACAGAGATAGGATCTATCTGCAAGATGTGATTCTGTCACTAATTAATTCTCCTTGAGCTCACTGTGGTGTATGTCAGAGTGACACAGCAGTGAAAGGAAATGAGTGGGGGCAATGTGCTCTATACCAGGGAGCTGTGACCATCATCTGGTGCAGTTTCATCCTGAAACGCCCAGATCAACTGCCTGTTTATCCCTCTGAGTTGGGGAAAGAGAAAAGAGAAAGTCTCAGAAAAGAGGTTGGAAGGTACAAGACAGAATGGGAAGTTACTAGATATTTTACCAGATGTTTTACATTCATTTACTTGGTTTAATGGTTTCATAAAGTGAAAGGCTTCTGGACAAATAGGCAAGTTGGTTTCAAGGACCCAAAATTTTAATGTAAATTAGCAATGGTCAAGCACTCTCTACCCTGGAGAATTCCAGCATCCATGGAAAATGCTACAAAACACCCTTTACTCTCTGATAGCATTTTCAGGCTCTCAGGATTTCCACGGTACCTGGAGATCTCAGAGGTTTGACTGCTACCTGCAGAAAATGAACCTTGTAACTCCCATATCCACTCTTGCAGGGTTTCTGCAAGCATCCAGATGGGATTACATCGCCTGCTGCTCAGACAAGGTGAAGTTTTCCCAGCACAACAGCAGGACCTGCATCATTTCCATGTGTGAACAAAGTCTAAGACTGTGGAAACCTGGAGAGGAGTATGATGGAAGGGCTTGAAACAGTTTCATCTACAGAATCATATTTTCTAAAAGAGTTGGTGGTAGAAAGAGAGTCAGGGAGAAAGGGGCTGCTGTCCTTGCATTCTCTAGTTATTTAGTCCTAGGGATTTATACTCAAGCCTTCACCAACAGCCTTGCTGGTTAGAAATGGGGTGTTTAACTGAAATGCTTCTCTACTCTTTGTTTAGCTGTGAGCTGGGAGGACAAGAGGAAAACTGCTACAAGGGGTTCAGTTAAATCATCTAGGGTTCCCAGGGTGGTAAAAATTGCCTACTGTGACCAAGAGAAAGATGCATCAGGACTGTGATTACAGTAATAAATGCAGATCTAAAATGGAAATTCCATGTGAGAGTGATGATCATTACTCTGACTAGAGCACATGCAGTTTGGATTTTTTTTTTTCCCCTTTTTTAAAAGTTAAAACCTCTCCACAAGGGGTACAGTGACAGGAGAATGTTAACTGGAAAACCATGGGTCTCACAGCAACTGGACATCCCTGTAGTTCCATTAAAGACAGCTTCTGCTTATTCCTTTAGCAGAAATAACCCTTTCCCACTGCCCTCTCCTTAGAGCTAGTTAGCCATATGCTACTTTATTTGATGCAACAGTAAAATTTCAACCAGTTGTCCTATCAAAAGCAGTATACAAAGAAGCTGAACAGACCCACTTGAAAAAACTCAGCTGGTATCAATACTGCTGCACACAACAGCATCATATAGGTATCCCCAGTGCTCCGATGTAACACATTACACGAGGGATGGGTGGATATTTGTGCAGTACAAGATGTGGTATCACTATACCTCTTAAACCAAAAGGAGTTGGGTCACTCACTACTTCATGTCGTTTAGCTTTTTTGTCAGGACTGGTAGGAGAAGCTGCAGGAGGATGAATAGGCAAAAAACACAGAAGAGAGATATTGAAGAACTGGAAAAAAGAGAATAGGTGGATTGCATGCAAAATACCTTTGAGTTTACACTGGAAAACAAGTGGATTTCTGAAATCACTAATTTTAGCCATCATTGGTCAATTACAGCAGAGGGAAGTAATTATTTACATGTAACTATTTGAAGATAAATTAACAAATTTGTTTTATAGTAATAGAAGACAGTATATGTAAACTTCTCTAAATGAACTAGACATCAAGCGAATAAAATTCATTTCAATTTTAGACAAACATTACCAAATTAAGCAATCATTTTTATATAAATCTAGTGCTACAGCAATACCTGGTCCTGTAAGAAGGATCATTGGCAATGTCTGGCTTTTAGCAGAAGGAGTTGGAGTTTCTGTCAAGGCAAGCATGGGATATTAGTGCTCACCTCATTAGCATTAGACATACAACCCTAGAGTCTCTCCAGAAAGAACTCAAAGGTAATCATGTTTCAAAAAGGCATTCTGAAAAGATGCTTAGAAAAAAATTAAATAAATCATGCTCTTAAAAGTGCCATCATCTTAATGCAATTCAGACTGTTCAAAGACAGCTGTTCAAAGCAAGAAGTGAATGTACAGTGCAATTACTTGGCAGAAGGAAGCAAGAAAGGTCTCAGACTCCTATGGCCTGGTTGAGGGAGGGGGAAGAAAAAAAAAAAAAAAAAAGAGATGACTTTCTGGAAGCCTAGGGAAATTCTTATTTATTTTTGTATCCAGCAAAACACTGCCATACACATTATGCTGTAGTCATGGCTTAGGGGTTTCTGTTAGAAAGGATGCTAATGCAGAAACACTCTAGCAAAACCTTGATTCCTTTTTGCCAAGTACAGGTGCATTTGGGACAGATCCACTGAAGCGAGAGGCAGGCCAGGTCTCTGATCTGAAGATAACTTCCTTCCTCTAGTTTTCCTACAGTAATAGGGCACTATAAACTCCTTCCTTGGCCTCAACAGCGAGGCTAGAGACATTGGAAACTGCACTCCCTCCCTTGCATCTCTAACAGCTCCACTTTTCCCAGCTGCATCTCCTCTTCCCACCCTACAGCCTGTTTCTCTTGAAATCTCCCTGTCAGGGTCAGTGACTCAGGAACCCAGCTTGAACTTTGGGGAACAAGCTGGTGCATACGCTGAAAACCTGTTACACTATACACACACACAAAGTGATGCTTCAATTACAGCCTTAAACAGAGAAAAGTCTAGGTTCGTTTTTGTGGTTTTGAATTACCTTTCTGACTTTTGAGGTTAGTAAAGCCCTGCAGCGTAAAGCGCTTTTTTGACAGTACAGAGCATGCTGAGGTAGAGCTAGTGTCATCTACAAAGGAAGAGAGAGACACAGAAAGAAAGGGGAGAAGGCCATGAAAAGATCAAGGCAAAAAAGTTGTTTGCAGCCGTGCCAGAGAACCTGCATGGTAGGATGAGAAAGGACAACTAAAAGTCCAGGTTTAGGCTACTGCCAAATGGGAGTCACTAGTAAGTTCTTATATCTATGTGTTAAAACTGCACCCAAAACTCCCAGTAAAAAACTGGAAGTCCAACAGAAGAACCCAAGTGGTCAGTTGCTCTCACTGTGCAGGGGCTTGTACTGCTACTGGTTCAGTAAATAATCTCCATGAGGGGAAACAAAACTCAAGAGAAAAGAAAAAAAACAAACCCAACCCTCTTCAGAACAGGTGATGCTGAAAAATTTATCCAGAGGAAGAAAACCTTGAGAAGCTGGGCAACTCTAAGAGAAGATCTACTGCACGCTCAGGCCTCATAACTGAGAGTTCCCACCTCCTCCTGGCTACCCAAGGTGGCTCTGGGCCTGTCCACACCACACAGTGGAACGCAGAAACCCCAGGCTAAGGGCGGATGGGACCGTCTGGCTGGTGCAGGGTGGGCAGCACTTTGTGCATTGGCTGCCTTTGGGCTGAACGCAGCAAAGCCCTTTTTTGTTCAGCTGCATTTCCCTCGCTACCGTGGCTACTCTGCTGGTGGATCTGCCTGTGCATCTGCAGTGCTGGCATGCGCTTTGCAGTTGAAGGCAACCTCACACGTGTGAACTCACCTTTACCTTTCTCGGGGTACTTTGGTGATGCCGTGGTGCCATAGCCTTCTAGACTTGCAAGGTCAGCTTTTCTCTCTTCTGTTCTTCTGGTGTTTCTGATGTTGTTCCGTGAAGGACTGTTGGAAGAAAATTACGACAATCAATCAGTCTGCAGCAAATCTGAGTCTGAAGAGGTGTGATGACTTTCACTAATCTATATTACATAAAGATATAGAAGCTAAAACCCAGCCAAAGCTACTGAAAAGACAGCTCAGGACAACTTCCACTCACTCCTACCTCCAGGCACACGTTCTGTGCTGTTTTCTCCTGAACATAATAAGGGGGGGGGGGGGAAGAAAAAAGGAATAAACTCTGCCCCTCAGCAACTCTTAATACAGGAATAAATGAGGGATGAACAATGAACACAGGATGGATGTTGCAGCCAGATGCCCTTCGCACCTCTGACTGGGAATGGGATGGAAGAGGACATCCCAAAAATACTAAACATCTGGGAAATTCTCCCTGAGTGATAAGTAGAAGCATAAAACATGCAGGGCAGAGAGCTACTGATACATATTTGAGCACATACCGATGTGAGAATGACTGAAGATATGAGTACACAGGCTTATGGGGATATACACATACCATGAAAAAGAGTGAGTAGCAGAAGATAAAAAAAAGAGGTGTCAGAGAAGGGAAGAACAGCAGGTGGGAGCAGAAGAATATACAGGTTAGTAGGGTGATGGAAAAGAATTAGGAAAAGAAGAAAAGTTTGACTCAGAAGTTGGGACAATCAACACATCACTTAGTAAAAAAAAAAAGAGAAAAAGAAAAAGGAAGGAATAAGGAAATTGAAGGAAAGGAACAAGGGATAAAGAAAAGATAACACTGAAAAAGACATAAGGAAAATAGCATGATATTGGAAAAGGAAAAAAAAACGTAATCCAGGTGAAGGAAAAGTACAAAGAATGAAGGAAAAGGCTGCTCCACATAACTTTCTTATGGGGGTGTAAAGTATATAAATAGCTGTTCAACAAAAAGACCCATAATACCACCAAGATTTTGGCTGGGGCAGAAAATCACTTTTTGTGTTCTCTATCAACTGGCATAGTCCATGCCACTGCTGCTCACTTTAACAGATCTGGAGACATATAAACTCCAAACTTTACAGCTTTCTAGAAGGAAGAGACATAAAAACCTCCTAAAACATAAGGTCCAGCATTAAGGGATAGGAGTAATGAAGAACTGCAGACTAGATATATGATGATATTCACAAGACAGCCAGGTTGATTTGGCAACGTACATACTTACCTTGCACAAGATGATGTTGGTAGAGGTAAACTCTGTGTTTGTTCTAGTGTTCTGTGCTGACTAGCTTCTGTAATGGAAGAAAGAAAAAAAATCTATTAAAATTCATTTGCATTTTGAACTTTTCATTTCTACAGTCCTACACAGGAAAGACATACAGGGGAGGTTTTGAAATTCAAAGAGAAAAGAGATTAAAAATATATTTTACCTCTGCATGCCTGCAGTTGACTTGTCAGCACTTTTCGTATTTCATTTACCCAAGTAGCTTTAACTTCAGGGGTTGGTGCCTACCCAAAAATAAACAGAATCAGCCATCAAGCACACAAAGAGTTACAGAGCAATGCACAGCCTCAGAGGAATCTTTCAAGAGGGACAGACCTCCCTCCCTAGTCCTTCTGTGAAGGGAAACGAGCTGGGACAACTGGATCATGCTGAGGCAGAGGCTGTGCACGTGCTACAGTCAAACCCTGGCTCTCAAGCCACCAACTACTCCAGTGAGAGCAACAGGAACGGTGTGTACAAGATCCTCCATAGGTACTGTAAAAAGTGATTAATTTTTCCCTCAGATCACTCTGAAATTGAAATATATTAAGAAAGTATCTTATGAATTAATTGGATGTGGCTTGGGTTTTTCCCCCCTTTTTTTTTTTAATCCTTCCTTTTTTCTACATTTCCTCATCACTGTCTATTAGTGATATAACAGAAGAAAAAACCACTAGACCTTTTTAGACTTAAACTTCCCCTTCCTCCTTTTCTCCTTCTCTTTTTTTTTTTTTGGTTTTAAAAAGTAGTGGCATGTTATTTACCTGTATAATGTAAACTTCTTCCCTTGCATTATACCAGATTTCAAATTTTTTTGTATCACCTTTAACATTCTCTGTTATTCCAACTGCTGCCATCTGGAAGCAAAGAGAACAGAAGCTGACCCATCAGATTGCAATTACAGTAACTATGGAAGCAGGTGCTTACTGCTATTCCTTGACACCCTATTTCTGAAAAGAAAAATCACATTTGGCTTCTTGCTCAAGGAAAAGAATAGCTACTAACATATAATCTGCATGTTGGACATTTAGTTGGAGATTTAGTGTTTTGTATCATCTTGACTACCTCGGAGGGAAAAAAGTTTTAGGTACATTAAATTGACTCTGACCCACAAGACGTCGCTCTTAAAATCCAGACCACCAAATCTTACATTTATTTTATACTACTGTGCTCTACATTTGCTGTGTGATTAATGCAACTGCCATGCAGCTAGACTAGTATTGTTTGGATTTTCCCAAAGGGTAATGCCTCCCCCAACCCCATCCCTCTAACAGACAGCAACACAAAGTAACACAGACCTGCAGCACCAGTTAGATTTGCCTGAAAGGGCGAAGTTCCCAGGGCAAAACTGTACCATAGCTTCCCAGACACACACAAAAAAATAGTATGTCATACTACTGCAGGTTAAGCCTTCAGTACCTCAACCTTGCTGGACTGTCTCTTACATTTAAGGAGTGTTTGTAGCTATAAGAAGGTGCTTTCTCATATCCCTCTCCGTTTTCTTCCCGCTTTTTACAGAAGAGCACTGCTTTCTCGTGGAGGAAGAGGTGTCGCTGCATTGGCTTGAACCGTGCCAGATCTTTCACCTTCGAGTGGCCCTTTTTGTGATCGGTCCAGACATTGAAGGATCCCTGCATTAAAAGCTTGCCCAGCTCGTTCAGGTTTCCCTGGAACAAAAAAAAGTGACATTTATAACTACAAAGAGTTAACATCAGACTAGCATACTCTCAATGGGTCTTAACAAGTTCTGTTGTTCCAAGTAATCTCTCACATCACATAAACACTGTTTATGTTTGGTTTGGAAACATAATAAAGTCTGTGTTGGATTTTTACACACAGAGATCATAGATGATCTCTGAGGTCCCTTCCAACTTAAACCATTCTATGATTCTTCTCTCCCTAACACTGTTCAGGCAGGATTTGACAGGTGAGAGTACCAGAGATACAGAGATATACACACAGAGAGAAGGTGAGGCATGATACACATAACTTGGTTGTTTGGGGTTTTTATCAATCTGCTCCAAAGTTTCTTACATTGTGGTTGTTTTACTTTTTTTTTTTTTGATTTGTTTGCTTGGGGTTTTTTTGTTTTGTCTTTTTTACTGAAAGTTCTGGGTGTTGTTTTTCCACATAGATATTAAAACTTACTAGTGACTCCCATTTGGCAGTAGACTAAACCAGACTGGTAATGATTTTCAGTTTCTAACTCAGTGTCAAGTAGAGGAAAGAAAAAAAAAACCCTAAACACTTAGGTAGATGAAGCGAAATATTATTCATAGCAGGAGTAAAGAGTGATCCTTTTTCTATTATTTTCATTACACAAGTCAGTTTAAAGTCACCTTTTGTAAAGCATTCTTGTCAGTATTAGTACACGGTAGAGGGCATGGTGTACATTTAAATTGATTTCCTTTTATTTTGTAGATATACAAGTAAGTAAAAGCACTGTTACTCACATCGTAGCCCGTAATGGCTATCTGGTGCATAGAATCATTAACTGCTTTGAGAATACCCAGTATAGAAGTTAATGCCTCCTGAAGATCTTCAGCACCTTCACAGTTCTTACTGTACTTCAGCATTTCCTGAGTGGGCAGGGAGCAACAACAGGCTTAGCTTTGGAAACAGCAGTAACCAGGAACATTCACATTTTAACACTGAATTTGGGCTAAGTTTTTAAAGCTATCCAGTGAAGTTTTATACCATATAACCTAGTTGGTTAAATACTGGCTGGATCTCAGAAGTCTCATCTTTGTTGCTAATTAGCTGAATTTATTTCATTCATCTGGAGATTTTGTAAACTCTACCTAAAAATTTTATAAGAACAACTTTGCAAACACTTTTCTGCACAATTAACTTCCCCCCTCCCCCAACAAACAAAAGCCATTATTTTTTGTTATATTTGTCACTTTTTAGATATGAATAAACGTAAAACCATAGGCAAATTTAATTTACTATTTGAATTACAGTGAGGCCTGGGATGCTAGCAAGAGACTAAAACTCACTGCACCTTCCTGCTTGATCTAGATAAATGTATCTGCAGGTTCATGTAAAAACTCCAGACTTCATAGCATGAGAAAAAGCACTTACTCGTGGATTGCAGACAGTAAAGATACTTTAAATCAAAACCCTTTCTAATACTCCTCTCTTTACAGAGGCTTAATGTAATTATGGAAAAGCTGTTAACTTCAGCTCAGCTTTAACTCAAAAGTAAATTTGGTCCAAGGCAATTTTTAAAAACTATTAAATACGATTATTCAAACATGTCTATGGGGGGAAATACTTCTTACTTCAAACATGGCAAAACATTATACCTTAATTAAAAAAAAATAAATTATATTCCTCTCATTTTGTTCTCTCAGTAGAGTATGCTTAAGTGAATCACAATGGTGTCCTTCCTAAAAACACCATACAGTGCTCTCAGTCAAGTACTTCCTAGAACCCAGCAAGGTAAATTCCTTCAATATGGATGAGGCGACTGTCACTGAAGAGTAACAGGTACTTCAGATACTCTCTTTTCTTTGTTGCAAAGGTTTCTTGGGCCTTCCATTTCCCCTGATCAACTCTTCATTTTTCAGTAAGAATACAAGGGCAAAAGCAGTTACACAAGGTGTCTCTGTGCAACATTTGCCTGCCTACTAGCAGCTTTTTGGCTGACAGAGAAAAGAACCAAGATGAAAGTTGATAGAGTGGGATTTGTCTCTGCTTTAATTTATACATCTGTGTGCTATCATCTAGGTTTCTCTCAAGCAGGCTGAAGGAAGCAGCATTTAGAAAAAAACCCAAACAAATGTACAAAACGTACTTAGCATTATAGTTTCACAGCACATACCTTTAGCAATAATTGGTATTTGGTTATTCTTTGAACGGGTTTCAGCAAGTATGAGTCCAAACTGAGCTTGTGATCAAGTTTCCTTTGACATTCCTGCAATTAGTGTTGGATTTCATCAAGACACTAGTCAATATTTTTGCTATTTGTTCTTGAGATAATTAAAGACAAAAAAACTTAACCAAACAACAAACCACAACACAAACAAAATCATGATTATTTTAGAGACTCAAGCCTGAATAGAATACCTGAAAGAATACAGAATCTGAAAATTGCCTCCACAAACTTTCAGATCGAGGTTTATTTTGACAGTATTTTTCATAAATCTGGAAATCTTCCATCTGAAATGAGAGATATAAAGTCATAAGAATTTATTAACTTTTTGCTTAACAAAGTTCATAAGATATTCTTGTCTACAATCAATAGGGCTATGAAAGAACAACAAAAACAACCACAAAAAAAAGCAATTTCTTGAGGCATCCCAAGCAAAAACAATTATTCCAAAGCACTGATTAGGTAATGGCTACTGAAATTGTACTTGGAACATCAGAATAAAATGTTCCTGTTAATTTTCAATTCAGTTGAATGTGAAGCACCTTACAAAGGAGCATATATTATAGTTACAAATATTTTTCTATGACAATATGAAAAATACACTTCTGTGAATGCCCAACCGTAAGCCTCTCTGTGCAATTGATTTAAAAGTCTTTGCCCTTTTTTCTTTACACATTTTCATTTTATGAATGTACTTTTCACTGGGAGTTGTACTAAGGTACACCAAGCAGTTTGCTGCCCCTTATCACTTCAGTAACTAAACAGCATGACTTCAGCACTTGTTGAAAGCAAAAGGAAATAAGACTTGAAAATGTCATTGTAAAAAAATAATAGGTATGAAATCAGAACTCATGGAAGTACCTCTGTCCCTCTTTTTTTAGGAAACAGCATCTCCATGGATATACCCAGCAAATAGGAGGGAGAGAGATGGCTCCTCCCAGGAGTCTTAAAGCATCAATAGGTAGCAACGACAGGACACTGATTTTCACAAACAGATTCCTATTTAGTATACTACAGGTGAGACTCATTGTTTAATAAATCCCAGACTAAAAAAAAAGTTTAATTCTGTCATAGCTTTCTATTTTCAGAACAAAAATAATTTGGAATTCTCTGTTAAGGTGTATTCTTTGAAGAAAACAGAAAAGAACAACAACAAAAATATCCAGTAAAGAAACCTAACCAATTAAACAAATCACTTATAGTGATGTGAAACGATGCAGTGCATGACTCCACGTTTTCCCAACTGCTACTGCAATAAAGCAGTGTTCTTTCAACAAGGCAGTAGCTCTAACAAAACTAATTAACACACAGAGCAGAAAATATCCCCAGCTCTCAATTAACATCTACATTCTCAACCTGTTACCTGTTCAGGACAAATGAAGGGGTTGTGGTGGCAATTACTACATGAAAATCACTCTCACGTGTTACAGTCTTAGAGGGGCTTTTGAACAGAAGGACAGCAAAAGATAACACATACCTGATCCAGAAAGCACCGTCCTACTAGTTCTGGGTATTCTACATAGTTTTCTAGTTCTCTTAAGAATATCCTGCAAGGAAGAAGATATTCTTAGAGCACATGTTAAAACAATTGTAGTAACTGTTCACACTCTTGCAATTCATTTTCTAAACTTCTGGAAACAGAGTTGTAATGTTGTACTACAAAACTAAACAAAACTCTTCTAGATCACATACTTAAAAAGGGATGACAAATTCAAATAAACTTTCCAACCAATTTCTTTTAGCTTACTGTTGCTACAACTGAAATAAAAAAGATTGGGGAGGGAAGCAGGATTTTGTTTCCCTGCCTTATGTATTCAGCAGCAAGATTCGTACAGTTTAAGGTGTTTGTTTTTTCCTTCCAAACACCACAAAGCAAACAAACAAACCAAACCTTACCTCCCCAAACAAAACAAAAAAAACCCAACACCCCAAAAAATCAGTGCCGAAACTTCTAGTCTAGTTTTGACCGAATAAGAAACAACTATTTAATGTGCTTAACTTCTCTTGAAAATAATTCTCTTTGCTACCATTTTAAATATTATCCTGGGAAGAAATATCTTTCTAGCAACAAAGATTCAAACTTCAGAGACACATCACTTGAGTATAAAGAGATTCAGCTAGACGTAAGAGTTGAGAATGTCTGTTTTACAATAGTGATTTACGTTCCATAGCAATTTATGTTCCATAGCAAATTTCTTAAAAATAGAAGAAACCCAAAAACAAGCAAACCTTGTTTTAATTAGCTGGTAACCAGATACCAAAACCTTTATTCAGGAAGAGGGCCACAACGAAAAATTCTACCTGTGTACTGCAAACATTTGAATAAAGTTCAACACAACATTGTCCATCTTTTACAGATATTTTGCTTTTCCTCTTCTATGAAATACAATTTTGACATGTTGGATAGCCAAGCAGGACTCAGTAAGGATCTTTTAACAATTTGAGTCAGATTAAAAGAGAGTAAAGAATCCTATCCAAATACTATTTTCCTAGGTGAATGCAAATCCTGACCTGTTGTGAAAGTGGTAAATTTCTTCCATATTCCCAAACAAGATATCCTTCTTATTTTGGAGTTCTGGTGAAATGAGATGAGCCATCAAGGGGTTGTCCATCTCAGCAGCATAACCCTGTAACACAGGAGAGAGGTGCACTGATTATCTGCCTTGACTTGCAGCACTTCTCTCTCTCTGACAAGGCAGTCTGCCTGCAGGCTGGCAGATACCAAAGGAAGAGCTCAGTATTAATCATGGAAAAGGCATAATAATGCTGATTTTCCATCAGTCCAGTAAGACACACCTACAGACTTTAGAAAGACAGAGTAATTACTGCAATGAGGGGATTCAGTCTACCTTTAGTAAATTTGGAGACGACACTAAGTTGAGGGGGAGTGTCAATCTCCTGGAGGGCAGGGGGATGCTGCAGAGGGACCTGGACAGGCTGGGTCGATGGGCTGAGGCCAATGGGATGAATTTCAACACGGCCAAGTGCCGGGTCCTACAGTTTGGCCACAATTATCCCAGGCAGTGCTACAGACTGGGAGATGAGTGGCTGGAGAGTGGCCTGGCTGAGAGGGACTTGGGAGTACCAGTTGACAACTGGCTGAACATGAGCCAGCAGTGTGCCCCAGTGGCCTGGAAGGCCCATGGGATCTTGGCTTGTATCAGGAATAGTGTGGCCAGCAGAACTAAGGATGTGATTCTCCTCCTGTACTCAGCAATGGTGAGGCCTCACCTCGAGTACTGGGTACAGTTTTAGGTCTCTCACTTCAAGAAGGATACTGAGGTACTGGAGTGGGTCCAGAGGAGAGCAACGAGGCTGGGGAAGGGACTAGAAGGAAAGTCTTATGAGGAGAGGCTGAGGGAGCTGGGGTTGTTTAGCTTGAAGAAGAGGAGACTCAAGGGTGACCTCATCACTCTCTACAACTACCTGAAAGGTGGTTGTAGGCAGGTGGGGGCTGGACTCTTCTCCCAGGCAACCAGTAACAGGATGAGAGGACATGGCCTGAAGCTGCGCCAGGGGAAGTTTAGGTTGGATATCAGGAAGCACTTCTTTACAGAAAGGGTCATTAAACACTGGAATGGCCTACCCAGGGAGGTGGAGGAGTTGCCATCACTCGTGGTGTTTAAGGAAAGATTGGATGTGGCATTTAGTGACATGGTCTAGCTAGGTGTTGGGGTGTTAGGTCTTACGCTGGACTTGATGATCTCTGAGGTCTATTCCAGCCTCAGTGATAATTCTGTGTAATTCTGTGTGATTTTAATTAAGCAAGGATAAATCAAAGTTTGCAATCATTTCCACCAAGCAAAGGCTATGTATTCCCATACTGCTTACAAATTACAGTTCATATTTTTTCTGTTACACTTTACACACCTCAGTTTAAAGCCACAATTACAGTACACGCACAAACCTTCATGCTAGTCTTAGCTATCAGTTAGCTAACTGTATTTTTCTCTGCATGTAACAGAAACCATGAAGCTGAAAATTCTATTTTTAAGAGATTGGCAGTAGCTTTGGTACCAAAAATTATGACTTTAGGTTCTGACATCTTCCGTTTGCCACATAAGGCCACATTGTCTTTTCTGTGTATCCAGCATAGAGAAGGAAAAGAGAGCACACAGGTGGCTTTAGCCCAGGACTGTTCTCTGGTCCCAAGCTCACTAAATCATGATTAAGTGATCTCCCAAAACTCTAAAAAGACGAACACCAAACAATCCTCCCCCAAAACCCCAAACACAACACCCCCAACCAATTAACCAGAAAAACTGCAAGAATGCTCTAGTACCTGTATTGTAAACAGAGTTCTTAGCGTACAGGCACTGAAGGAAGATGATGCAGCCTACTGTAGATTTGGATTAGATTTTTTTGTTGTTGTTTAAAGCAATTATCATGGACAAGGTGGTCACTGCATTAGTGACATTAATTGTAACAAACTGCACTGAATTGTAACAAACTGACAAATTAAATGAAAGGATGAGAAAAAATGCACCTACAACCAGGGTTTTCAATTTGGAAGTGATGTCCAAACTACAAAAGGTAGAAGAACTAGCTGGTAAAGTCAGCTAGCCTGAAGAATTCAAGCATGTGGATAGGACAGTGATTAGTTTTTAAAAATCAAAAGATTCCTTTAGAAACATGGTGGGGTTTTTTTTTTTGGTTTTTTTTTGTGGTGTTTGAGGAAAAAGAACCGTATAGGTGAAAAGGCTGGAGCTCAGATAACTAGACATTGGTCCCTCTCCCATATCTTCCCCCGCCCCCCAAACAGGAAAAGGCAGAGTCTGAAAAAAACCCAAACCAACTGAACAAGCCAAAGTGGTACAGTCTCAAAAAACAGAAAAATAATTTACCTAAACTGGACCTTAAAAAATTTTAACAGGGAAAGAACTGTGGCCACCATGCAGTTTAGGTGCAGTGATGAGATACATGAAGAGAATGATTCATTTCCACCTGAAGTAAAGATGATGCTGAACACAGCAGCAAAGCCAGGATTGGCATAAAGAGAGGGTACCTAACCCAGCTGAGGTGAAACAAATGTGACAGAGCTCAGTACTCTGGAACTGTGAAAGAGCAAAAGCACGAATTCCATACACTGATAAAAAGCTTTTGATAAATTTAATTCTGTCCCCCCCCCCCCCACTTCAGGCTGAGGTAGTACTTATTTTAAAATTTTAATATTAAAAACCTTCATGTTTTACTACCTATGCAGTACTTGTGTTTTAAGAAAGGAGAGGGAAAGCTACTCTATACAGCCACATGGATCATTTAATCTTGATTTAAGAAGATACAAGGCTTGGCTTAGTCTTCCATTTGAAAGCTGTTCCAAAAGCACTAAAGTAAATGGAAAAGGAGTCAAATACAATACCTAAAAATAGCCTAGGCCAGTATTTTTCCCCAATAAAAATTACCAGATTTCACAGACTAAAGTTGCATGACCATGGTTAGTAACAAAAGGAAAACTATCAAGCTTAGATAAAAGCAGCTATAGGTCTTCCACAGTAATCACTCTCGGGAACTACCTTGTTTTTTTCTCTTGGAATCCTTGGCAGAGAGAAAATGCATGACAATTAAATCAGACATAGTAATAGGAGACACTAACCATACAAAGGAGTATCAGGTTATTTTACAGGAAAATTTGGAAGATTAATAGAACAGGAGAAATAAAGGAATTGGGAGAATAGCCAAAACTAGGGATTAATAATTAGAATGACTCAAATGCTGGAAGGTGGCCATTGAACCATACCTCAGATCTGGACCAGGATTACTGTTGGCAGTCCCAATAACCCAGATTAGAGAGGGTTGAATCCCAAACTGCAAGGAGGCACAGAGAAGTGTGCCTGGCACAGTCAGAGTAGTGGAGAGTCTATCACATTGGCCAAAAACCAAGACAGCTTGGCCTAGCAAGACAAAGGTGGTGCTATGCTCTATGCAAAGCAAGAGTAATCCCAGAGGAACAGAAAGGTTCTGCAACAACCCTCCAGTAGGAGCAATAAGGACCAAAAACCCTCCCAACACAGACCAGATGCAACCACCCTATTGTCATCAACACTTCCTAGCACTTGGGCCAGACCCAGGACATAAACGCTATGAGAAGCTGAGCACAAACTAGGCAAAAGCAAGACCAGAGTTCAAAACCCTCACACTGTACTCTTACTTGAAGGTATACACTCAGAAATTATCATTGCCAGTCCATTACTTGAAGACAGCTCCTGTTTAGGAGATCAACATTGGCATGGACACCAAGAGGATATGCTTGGCCCAATTCCAATGCATTCCAATTAAAATAATTCAACCTCAGTTATCTGCAACTGCATCATCTACAGACAAACTGGACTACAACAAAATGAGACATTCGTATTTGACAACTGAAACTTGAGGAACAATACAGAAAACTGCAGTGCATTTCTATAAGCAACTCAGCAGCACTGCAATTGTGCCTCCACAAGCTTGGAGCAAAGGGAACACCTTTGTTTCCTTTACAGTTTTGAATCAAGAGATGATTATTTCAACGTGCTGTGTTGCCACAGTTATACCCAAGACATTTGGAGGATCACCTAAAGACATGCAAAGAGGGATGCAAGAAACAAGTCTTCTCCTCTGACACAAGATCCTGTTGATGCAGATTCACATTCCTGTGTGATACACAATTGTTCTGTAGTTGACCCAAGACTCTGAGATGAATGTTTACAGGAATTAATGATCATTACAAATTCGCTATGTTCCACCTAAATATTTACACATATATGTTATTTTCCCCATTTTGTGTTTTCCAATACAAAATCCCAGTTGCATTTTTATTCCTAGGAAAAAATTGAACATTCTGGCCTCTGCGAAAGACAGATGAGAGAGGAGAGATGTAACGATCACACTGCTTGACAGGTCAAGAGGATGCATTGCAGCGATATGGAAAGCATAAAAGCATCCAAGATATAGAAGAGAGAAAGAGATTCACAAACAGCCACAGTGAAATTCAGTCTTTACCTCAAGAACACAGAGAAGTTCTTCCACATAAGCTCGTTCAGTCTCAATAAGTTCATTAATCACATGCCTGTAGACAAAGAATAACAATTCAGGCAGGCCTATTCACTTATGCAAAGTAACGAGGCAACATTCACTTTGTGTTTCTCCTTTACTTCAGACAATGAAAGAACAATTTCCAGGTAATGGAAAAATGCAATGTTTCATGGATATTTCTGTCAACAGTTTATATATCCTTATTGAGAACCATGTATTTTTAAAACATTGTAGGATGTTTGAAAAAGTGTTTAAACAGGAAAAAAAAGTCAAATCTAGCATCTTAAGTGCTGTAGTGACTGAACTGAAGCAGTGAAGTATTTTATCGTTGTACATACAGAATCTGGTCACGCTGTGATTTCAAGTATTACAGGAGCTGCAGTTAGAGCTGCATGGGATTATTAAACACAAACACACCCATCATTTTAAATTAGAGGCATTTATGGCACACTTTAAATATCACAATGCTGCTTTAAGTATAATTTCCCTTATGGTCAAGCAAGCATGCTTCCCCCTATCTCCTTCCTCTTATGATTTTGTACAATTTAACATGTGGTTTTAACAGTGAAAAGACAACAGAAGTATCCAGTTTACAGGTAGGCAGAATTGTAAGCTCTGCTATTTGGACTGCAGGTGGCATGAAGTTATTTTTTGAATAAGTGATGCTGTTTAGTTTTTATAAGAAAGTGATTTTTCTTAACATTTATAAATCCAGGGACTATAGAGAGTCATATAAAAAGACAAAGCCTTCTGAAGCATGGAGATCAAAGCTTCTGAGAGATTTACAGGAGGCTTATTACTTGAAACTACATCTCTGAAATGAGAATGTGTGCTTATCTTGCCACAGCATCACCTCGCTGCAGGAAAGATAGTCTGGTACTATATAAACTATAAATAATGCTGCAGACAGTTTGAAATATCTTCCTCTGTGTACAGAGCACAGTCACAGCATTTCAAAACGCACTGAAGCTTAATTCAGAGAAGCATACTTATCAAATACTTAGCCAATCTCCAGCTTTGCTGGAACCAAATGAGAGAAAAAGCAATTTTTGTTCATCAAAATATACTTACTGCCGTAACACGGCTAGGTTTTCTTCATCATCCATTGTAGAGCCTCCTCTGCTTTGATGGAGTTCAGTCATTTCACTCTAAAGAAGGAAACAAACCAACCACAAAAGAAAAAAAAAAAAAAGGAAAAAAAAAAGAAAAAAGTCATTGCAGCATCATAGATAGGGGTAAGCCACTTTCAAGTAGAGAGCTTTGCATGTAGCTCTACTTGCATGTATTTTCACAGGAAAGACTGCTCCATTAAAAAAAAGGGCAATTTTCAAGAACACTGCAAAAAAATCCAAGTCAACCTGAAGGTCATGAAGCACACAAGAACATTTAGACACAGGGAGTTTTCCTTGAAAGGCCAGCTTAGAAAAGACCATGGTTCGAGGCCCCTTTCCAGGAGGACAACATCAGAGAATCAACATAATCCTGGAGGCAACGCTGGCCTTAGTCTGTCTTCCAAGCTAAAAATGAGGTACTGTGCTAACTTTCTGGGAACTTTCTAACTTGACACAGAAATTCACTCTTAGTACTTCTACTGTAAAGGCTGACCTAATTACAGCTTGCTGGAAAAAATGAGAGGTTCTGCTTTCAGTCCCCTCTTGAACCAACCCTTTTCTCCAACTGTTGTCCCTGCTGGTCACGTGGTGCTGCCTTCCCCCTTGCATTGTCTCTTGCTGAACCTTCACTGAGTTGGTTCAACTCTCTAACCCAGTGGGAATCTACTTGTTTCTCTTGCTGCTGTCAGGTTACTTTCCTTGCTGGAGGCGGGGCAGGAAGACCATCCCCACTTGGGAATGGCAACCCAGTAGGTCAGGTGAAGCTGTCTTGGAGCCAATGACAACTACCTCTGCACTTCTGCCAGTTTTAAGAGTAGCCAATTAGTACTGGCAAATAATAAATGTTTCCTGTTCATAGATTTTATACTTCACTGCCCCTAACATTTTTCCTAATATAGGCAGCTATTTACTTTACCTTCCCTCATACCCAGCCCAGCGACAAAGCAACCTCTATTTAAACCTCATGACTGCCTCACTAGACTTACTTTGATAGGGGAAATACCATCACTTTTCCAGGGGAATTGACTCATTCTTCTTGAAGTTTCTGGATATTCCATTGTATTATGACTTTCTCAAGCAGTACGTGCGTGAAAAGTGCAAACAAGAAAAAAATTACCTTCCCTCTTCTGTAGTTCACCCTCCGAAGTGCACTGCTTTCTGAGTTAGATACATACTCGCTTTGAAGACCTAAGCACATAAACCAGAAGCAAACAGCAGTTAGAAGTTAAGCAGATCTGACACAGATGAAAGTTTCTCTGTTTTTCAGCATAGCACAAAAAAACTAGTTAAAGGCTACTATAGTTACTTACCTGGAGAGCTACAAGGAGATTTTACAAAGGCTTCAGGTCTTGGCGCAACTGGCTGAACAGGACGGGTCTGCTTAGCTGCCAGTTTCTTAAGACTTACTTGTCTCTTTTGAAACATTTCTTCCATACTTTCTTGCTTCTGGAAAACCTTTTGCACGTGCTCCTACCATTGCCACAGACATTAAAAAGACAGAAAGAAAACAACAATAAAACCAAACAAAACAACAAACAAACAACAAAAACCAAAAACAAAACAAAAACCCAAACAAACAAAACAAAAAAACCCAACACAAAACCAAAACAAACCCTGTCAGAGACCTATCAACAAGCTGCAATGCCATTTACAGCACATTGATTTGAAATTGCAGTTGCTTTTATACCACAAATAAAAATATTACCCTACTCTTCACTCCTAACAAGGCATAAGTTAGTCATTTAGTGCACTTCAAAACTGGAACATCACTTCATAAAACATTTTGTGTGTTTGCTGTAGAGGAACCAGTAGGGTTCAGGTTTCAATTGAAAAAAAAAAACTAGGGAGAAGTTTTTTTGTCAGTGTCTAAAGGTTCTGTTACAAGAAGAGGTCAACCAAGAGGAAAAGGGACATGCACTCAAGCATAAAAAAAGATATTTCAAATACTCACTTGGGAGAATTTTTTTTTTTTTTTAAAAGCAGTTGCAGAATCACAGAATTTTCTACATTGGAAAAGATCCTCAAGTCCGATCATTAACCTAACACACTAATCTAAGCCCTCAGAAAAAAAACATAACCATAAAACATAATACATAAGCATATCCCTAAGCACTACGTCTACACGACTATAAAATACCTCCAGGGATGGGGACTCCACCACTGCCCTGGGCAAGCCATTCCAGTGCCTGATAACACTTTGAGAATCCTAATATATGAAAAACTGAAAGAGTTATTAAAAGGCTCTGAAGGCCCTGATGCTTATCCAAAGATGTGACAGGACTAGCACCTCAGGTAGGGAAATGCGTTGGCTTTCCAGTTCCCAGGTATAACTCCTAGTACTGATTATTTAGCTTTATCAGCGGTCAGGCAAGACAGCAATTCTAAAATTAAGGAATGGATGCACAGATACACATAAATGTCTTCTGGTACCTTCAGGTCCTCGCTGAGGATGTGTGTGTAGTCTCTGTAAATTTTATTCAACTCCTTGATTTTATTGCCTGCACCAGTGTCCAGGAATTTCTCGATCTCCTGTAATGCTGACTCTGCACCATCCTGAGACTGACACTTATCTACTGGCTGTGAAGCCAGCAGATAAATTCCTTCATCACACCATTTCATAGACTAGAAAGAGAGAAAAGAACAGGCTCAGAATACACTGATGTCAGCATCGAACACTACGAGGTCTAAAACATTTCATACCTCTACCTGTGATGTATTCAGCTATTTAAGAAGAAAACTTCCAGCACACCCATATACTTTCACCTGTCATGACAACTGGTCACCTGAGGTTTAAGCAAACAAGACAGGAAACAGAACTGGTTTGTACCAAATTTACCTTTTCTAGTAAGCCGTGCAGTTCTAGAGATTTGTTAAGGAGATTCCTTCTCCGTTCTGTCTCAGTAGTGAAGGCATCACAGAGATCATGAAGTTCACTGCATTTTGGAATAATGGAGTCCACTGCATAATGATTGCTTTGAATAAAAGCATCGCCCTCCGAGGCCAGCATTCTGGCTTTTGCTACAGTTTCCTAAGAAAGTAAGCATTGATTTCAGTACATCTTTCCTTGGGTCAACGTCAATTAAAAAAATTAAAGTTTACACCATTTTTTTCTATTCAGTAAAATACACATCTTGATTGAGAATACATCTTTAGCTAGCATCTGCCTTGCTTAATAAATCAAAGGGATTTCCTGTCTTCCCAGATGCCCAAGAACTTCTATGCTGCCTTCTTTATGGTATCAGAGTACTTCAGAAACATCAATGAGTTTAATCATATGCCTCCCTATGACAGAACCACTATTGTCTATGTCCTAGTTATTCAGCAGCATGTCTGTGTGTGTGTATGTTTGCAATATGGAGTACAGCAGCAACTTGAACCCACATTAAAAAATACCCAGCTCCGGCACCTCAGCCTCAAAAGCAATGACCTCACTTACAGAGCTGTATATTTTATTATGAAGCACGGATCATTGTAAAGTTCCCTTTCTACATTGTTCAGAGTGTATATTTCTGTTGGTCACCTTTTAACGTACTGTATATTCAATACACAGCTTTCTCATTTCTGAGATTTAATGAAGTGGCTTTAATAGGAATGGAAGCGGCCCCTGGATCACTAAGTGCAGAACTTGGCTATGTACACACTTCATGCAATTCTTCCACAAACTGATCACACTGACTTTGTGACTAGTCACTCCTCTCTTTATTGAGGGATGCCTGAGAACTGGGACACTCCAATGGTTGAAGACTTTATTCCATATTCCTTCTGCATGTTACTTGAGACACTGATTCTGCCCTGTTGTCAGCTTCAGCTCTGCTCATAACATATATTCAATAACCAAACACCGTTCACCTCCGCACACATGTTGTCATACTAGAACTAATGGAGACTTGCAGAGTTCTTACATATGACTTTTCTTCAAAGTTGGCAAGATCTTTCAAAATATGCTCCACGTGCGAACAGCTGTTTCCCACATCTGTGAAAGCAGATAGTCTCTCAGACACAATATCCAAAGCTGCTTTGACCTGAAATGAGACATGGCTATGTATCAGTGGAGATGATTCCACCTCTTTGGAGACCCATCAGTTAAACATATCACTCATTTTGTCAGCTTACATTTACCCCCAAGTCAAAAAGAAAACAAATACCAAGAAAAGGAAGTGAAATAATCCTGTTTCCTGATAATAAAAAAAAAATAAGCAAGAAAACTAATGTTCAGGAAACATTTATGGTCCTGCTTTTATCCAATGACAATAAAACAAAGCAACATTAACATAAACAACAAAGTGTGAGGGCGAGATCCTCACCCTAACAATTGGTTGAGAGACAGACATACAGACAGACACTTGTAAGAGTGTTTCTGAGCATTGCTCCCATGGAACACAAGGGTTGTGCTCTGAGATCAGCTACACCAGCGTAAAGAGACTGTAGGTGCCATCAAGCATATGAGTTAAACTAACATGAGATCAGAAACTGGCTGTAAAAACTGTAGCTCAGCCTCCACCCAGCTTCTAACAGTGTGGTTGCAACTTCCCACCCACAGTCTTGGAGACTGTTTTATAAAATTTCAGCCAGAAGGTTTAAGTAAGGCTTGGTTCCATAAAAGGGCCTATTGGCGAGATGAAAGTGGTGCAGCCAGCATATTATGCTTCTGTGGTGGAGGACAGGTTTCGAAGGAGTTTTTTGAATGCTTATATGCTGCTGGGCCCATGGGGAAAAAAAAAAATCATCAGATTGCAGAAGAGAAGCTATTATGTCTCTATAGGCAAGTGTTCAAGGTAGCAAAGATAGCAGCGTGTCAAGCAAGGACACGTACAAGAAGAAGGTGTGTGCTTGAAAGCTTTCTCCAACAAGAGCTGCAAAAACAAGATGGGGAAGTATTCTCCTCTGAATCTTTTCTATATTACCAAATATTGACTGCCACCAAGGAGTTCTCACCTCTCTGAAATTCTGTTCAAAATTCCGAAGGCGCAGACACTGCTCAAGTTTTTGCTGATGCTTAATCCAAAACTCATCAAAGGCAGTCTCTGTTTCATGTAATTGAGCCAGAAGCCTTTAGAAAAAGAAGAAATACTGTAAGAATGATGGGTGCAACCTTCAAGGGACAATACAGTCTTCCACAGTAAACAAAAAGCCTCCTGAAAGCAGCATTTTCCATAATAAACAAACTGGATATGGGAAACTTTCTTTGAGTACTGCACAGAAATGTTTCCTAGAATAACACCGATGTAAAACTGAAACCCAACACAAACATTTAGTTGTGAAAAATTGGCAAGTGCTGATTTGAAGCTAGCTGCTGCACATACTACATCTCAGCTCTGGCCTGGGGACATGGGGACTTGAAGCTAGCAAGCATAAATAAAACATGCAAACGTGTGTGGGCTAAGACCCAGAGGAACCCAAGCCTTGAGCTGTAAGAAAAAATGAAGGCAAAAATTTGTACCGTCGTGACCAGTTAGCTGCCCTTACGTTTTATTCCTTGGAGCAAGGCCCATAGTAAACCTGAAGATCATTGCTCCTCCTCTTTTGAGCAGTAGTTACTACTTAAATACCACAGGCAAGTGTACAGCCGTACTGTGACAAAAAGAGCCTTCTTCAATTACAGTTTTGGCAAATGACTTTAAACTTTTATTTTTCAAGTTATCTTCCAATATTGCATTTGACAGTACGGTACCCTCGGGACTTATCTTTACAGTGCACTTTGCTGTACTTAGGCTACATCCAGGGAAGGCCAGACATCAGAATTTTAATGAATTTTGTCTTCAGTAGCACAGAAAGAAACCTTGAATTTACAAGTTAAAACTGATAAGAAAAAAGGTGGGGACACAGACACACACTCGGAGTTTGTTCCAACTTCCGTCAGATATTGTACTGAGGGAGAATGTTTTGGATAAATCAGCAACCCCCACCCTGATTTTCCTTTGGATAGCTGATAGCCACAAAGACCCAAAAAAGTGACTTCTGCCAAGCTTTGTGGATTGGAATAGACAGTTATTTGGAAAGAAAAGCTAGCCCAAGTGTAACAGAAACATGGAATGACAGACAAAAAAAGAATGCAGAATACTGCCTGGGGGAAATGAGCTATGCTTTGTGCAAATTTACATCTGTGCTATGGTGATATAATGTCTTCAAACCTGGCAGCAATTTAAGGGGGAAAAGAGGGTGGGGAGCAAAGGAAAACAACATCTATTACTTGTATGCCCAAAGGAAGCATATAGGAAGTTTGTAATAAATACTTCAAGAGTGGCGTACTCCTTCGTGGCCCTTTAAAGGTTACTAATGACATTGATAAGGTATCAGCAATATTAGAAGCTACTTCGGTCAGGTTAAAACAAAAAGAATCTTCCCACTTCAATTCAAAAGGACTTAAAAAAAGTGGACAAAAAGGACAGAAAAGAAGGGATATATCACTTCTGTCTTCCCCTTCTGCTTTCCCTACAGCAGCAAAATTTCATTGGATTGCACTTTAGTCTCTAAACAAAGCATCAATATTCTTTAAAATATGGAAAAGTTGCTCAATTATATATAGTCCAAATCTGTCAAACAGTAAAAAAAAAGACCAGTGTTTGTTCTTACTGAACTCAGCCCTCACCCTCTATTTCCTTATAGCCAGGTGACACGGTAATGGACATCAGGGGTTTACTTTGCTCAGGACAGATCTGACAACAGCGGAGTTGTTGCTGAAAGTATATTTCAAGTGTTCACATTTTAACATTTGCTTATTTGCTAAGCATGCATATGGAACTAAGTAAAAGAGCTGGGTAGGGGTCCAAAAACCCAGAAAAAGCAGCATGTTCAGCATTTTGCTCCTCTCACCTTTCTACCGTTGTTTGATTGTCTAGTTGATCTTGATTCAGTTTGTATTCAGGATTCTCAGTAACTGGTTTTGTAATACTTCCAAGGATATCATCTCCCTGTTCTACTGCTAACCTGATATCCTCCTACAAAACAAAACAAAAACCCCCCACACTGTAGCTGTTTGTTGCTTTGTTGGTTTTTTGTGTTTTTTTTTTTTAAGCAGTCTTCATAAAGCACCAAACTGGAAAAAAGATTTTTGTTTTAACAGCAATAAAGCAAGCACAGTTTGATTGAAAGCTGTGTTTGACAACAAATATAGACAGTAAATGCTAAATGTCAGCTTTCACTATGTTTATCATCTTAAGATCCCAGTGTAACAGAGTTGAATTTTTATGATCAATAGCCTTCTAGTGTCCCCTTAGGCTACAAATCTCAGAAGTTTTAAATGTACAGTTTTGAACCCCCCAAATACTTTTCATTTAAGCTGATTTGAAAGAACATTTATCCCTTCTCCTAAAGGTCACATGTTTTCATATGCATGCAAATAGAATTAAATTTCTTGTTGTAAACAAAACTACAAACTGAACACACCACCACTTACAAAGGAATTTCTGTTTCCACATACAAATCACTATGCACTTGTACATACATAAACTCCGCCTCAAGGAATGTGGGTTTTAAATGCAAAAAGGATTTTTAAGATAAAACCAAGCAAAACAAGTTCAATAAGACTTCAATGTTTGGCATTATTACTCTCTACTAATATCCTCCAGATTTTCTATTAACATTATTAGCTATAAATTAAAACACAGCTTAACTAGAAGACAGCATCGTTACAAAAATTACATACCTTCATTTTGTTCTTCTTTTCTGTGTGTGTTGCAAGAAGGGAGCTGGTTGATTGCACATCATTTGGTAGTTCTGTTTCAGCCAGCTCAGTCCCAAAGGACTGAAGAATCTGAGCTGTTTGCTTAACCTTTTGGGCGAAACCTTCTATAGCCTTTTGGAATAAAAACCATTAAAGATGTTTCATGCTCATCACATGCATATGTACAAACAGACACATGCACACAAACTAGAACTCTCAAAACAAACCCAAGCAGATGAATTACAACACTGAAAAATGGTCAAAGTATAATTTTACAAGCAACAGATACCGTCACCATTAATTCCTTAATTGTGTATTTTTCCTAGGCTTGTATCAGGTGTATCTTCCTCATATTTTTTTAACCTGGAGTTATTTTACAACTTGATCTTTTTCTTTCTTGTAGCAAAACCAGTAAAGCTCAACGCAACAATACACTGTAGTTCCTTTGCTCCGAGTGTTCAGAAAACCACTCCCAAATTATTACTCATATTATTTCTCTAAGATGACTAAGTACCATTGGGAACATCTCACTCTGAGCAAGTCGACTTGCATCACTCAGAATCTGTATTATAAGTGACAGGGTTTAAGACAGAAAGGTTCTTTAAACTGAAAAGTCAAAAGAAAAACTAAGACTCACAGTGCGAAGGGACAGCCATCTGTTATGGCAGTAATCCAGGGTGCCACCAAGATCTTCTGTTAATTGTGTTTTATCAATATAACTCTGCAGTTCTGATACTGAGCCCAGCATTATGATCTGCAGCAGCAAAGAAAAAAAGGCAATGTGATTAGTGTCAAGAAGTTGCTTGTTAAGGATTCTAAGCCCCATCCTTCAGCCTCCAATAGAGAAAACTCAGTTTAATACAGAAGCGAGCGATGGATCTGTTTATTTCCTTTGAGTATAAAAAACCCAGACTTAACAGTTGTTTCAGCTGAAGATGATGTAAATGCAAATAACTGTACATAAGCACAAGGCATATTTTAAATAAGTTTATGGATAATACATCATAAATCACACCATCAGGCTTTATTTTCTTAATAAACCATACATGGCTATTTTCTAAGAACAACATTCACTTCTTCATTTTCCCTTGTTATCCTGTGTCTGTGGGATACATCAACGGTAGCTCCATGAATTTGGCACATAAGGGCTAGTTCCCCAAAATAAACAAGGGGCAGGGCAAAAGTATCTTAACTATCGCTCACCCTTGAATTTTACATCTGCTAAGTAAAATAAGTTCTGTGGCTTTAGCTCATATAGTTTCAAAGTTTATTTTAAAATAAAACTGCTGTACATCTACAAACAAAAGTATAATTGGTGAGCTTACCAGCTATGTAACAACAACTATCAGTTGCATATTTGCTCAAATGACAGAAACTATAGTATCTGTACATGGGAAATGCATTTGCATCAAAACTGACATACTCTTTCAAAAATAAACCATCGTGAACTAGCCAAAATTGCTGGAACTGCCTTTAAGTATGGCTTTCTGATGGGATTTATTTGGTCCTCACTGGCTACTTAAGTACTTAAACAGATTCCCAGTAGTAAACTGAAACCAGAGGATTACTTACAGGTACTTTCATTTTAAGCTCATCTTTGTTGAATTTGAAAGCAATGTCTGAGAGAGCTCGATGAAAAAATCCTGTTGGGCGCAAAACGAGAACTAGTTGCAGGTTTCCTGGGAAAGATGCCTGCAAAACAAGTTTAGTCTGTTATTTTGTGTGCCTCATCTCCAGAAAATATTTTTGAATGAGGAGAAGCCCCTGTTAAACCATAAATTAACTGTATCAAAAGCCTCTCATAATGGAGTGACCAACTATATCCTTGCAAGGCTTGCACAAAGAGCTTCAATTCAAGGAGACATTTACTCATGTTTGGGAAGAGGAATCTCTTCTCCTGAAATGAAATTTTTCAAGGCTGGCTTGTACTGCTTTTCAGTTGAGATTACATCCTAGCCAAGGAGACTAATGAGCAAACAGTGGTGGCTTAGTACTTTTTCAACAGCAGTACTTCCATGGTTGCCTTATGTTCTCTTGAATAGAGGGTGCGAAAAGAAACTTCCATTATTGTCTGAGCACCTAACAACACATTTCTAATTTGTGCATATACCACCGTGCTGGCTGCCTACACAAGTTATTGCCACTGAGACTGAATTTCACAGGCAGTAGCTTAGAAATAAGCTTTTATTTAGAAGAAAAAAAAAATTTCATAATAATTCTCAGCTGTGAGTTTTTTCCCTCATTATCTTTCAACTAGTAGCCTGATGGATCTTTCCCAGTTCTACAAGTGATAGGGGGAAAACAGGGGAGAGGAGAAGGAAAGCAAAGAAATTAAATTACTAAAAATCAACATCTACTGTGGTGGAGGTTTGCACACTTGGCATTTAGCCATTCTTGAAATCATGCAAGTCTTCTCCCCTATTCAGTATTTCCACTGTAGGATGCTCACTAAAGAAAGGATCATTATAATGATTAAGTATGCAATTTTCTTCATTACACTGTCGGAAATTATGTCGCATTTCTAGCAAATTCAATTACTATAAAGAAGAGCCAACCGAAAAATAAAACACTGACTGAAGAAACTGTTACGCTACACTCTGTTTCCATGCCTAGTGAAACTGTTAGTATCTGGAAGGTTGGACAGAGGTTTAATAATTATTTTGAGGTTTCCAAGGGTTCTGGGTATTTAGCATTGGAAATTACAAACTTTTAAAAAGAAAATTAGTTTAAAACTTTTCTGGAAGATTTCACAGATTCCTTATGGTTCCCCAGATATTTAGTATACAACTGAGATCTCAACTTGATTGAGGAACCTTATAGGCTTCAGCTTCACAATCTGTCTCCACTTCAGTGATTTCCAAATTTTCTAGAAAGCACCGTGGTTCAGTCCCAAAGGAGTCTGTTTGAGAGCTGGGAACAGAATCCAGGTAATTCTGAGTGTCCACCCCAGCTCCTCATCCTTGTACTGCAAAAATATCTTTCTCTGTGTACTAAAAGAAGTACACCTTGTGGAGTTATTAACACAGTTAATCAAACAAAAACAGTTATCAAACCAAAAACTTCTATAGAAAATACCTGACTGTATTCAGAAGAAGTTAAGATGAATTTTTACCTTTTTTATCCCCCCCCAATTACTGTACCAAGAACAACTGCAAATTTATTTAAAAAAAAAAAAAAAAAAAATTAGCTTATTCTAAGAAACACTGTAAGAATGGACAAAAGCTTTTATAAAATGAAATCTCCTGAATAATATTTTTAGGATGACAGCCATGTAGTCTATTCATTTCATGCATTCAGTAGACATGTGTCAATGTATTTTGTGCCTGTAACAGCAGTGTTCAGAATCTGAGTTGTTCAATTTCACCTTCAACTTCCAAATTGTGAAGTTTATTCAATGGCAACGCCAACACTTCAGAATAAAAAGCTCCAAGATACAATATCTTTCAGATAAAACATTAAAAAGAGGTCTTCGTGTGAGATGATACCCACCCTCCCACATCACAACCAGACATACTGTCTTTGGCAGTGCATGTTTGCAACCAATTCAGCCTTACCCAGAATGCTGGGAAATGCCTATCCTGTTAGCTTCAAGTTGAGTAGTTACATTAGAAGCACACAACAGCATGAAATTATGAAGCATAAAAGACAGTAAAATTAAATTTAAGTTACATGTAAGAGTAATACATTTCTTCATTCTAGCTTTAAATTCTCACTTCTACATTTTCTGACTGTAGTCTAGATTTTTACCTCAGAATTTCGGAGAAAATATGATGAAAAGGATTTAGGGGTGCTGGTGGACAACAAGCTGAACATGAGGAAAGGCAAATGGGTTCCAGGCTGTATCTGCAAGGACATTACCAGTAGAGATGGAGACGTGATTATCCTACTCTATTCAGCACTTGTCCAGCTGTACCTGGAGTACTGTGTCCACTTCTGCTCCCCACAATTCAAGAAAGACACAGACAGACTGGAGAGTGTCCAAAGGAGGACCATAAAGATGATCAAAAGGCCTGGAGAAACTGCCCAAAGAGAAAAGACTGAAGGAGTTAGGTCAACTCTCCCTGGAGAAGAGCAGGCTCAAGGAGGACCTCATCACAGTATTCCAGTTGCCACTTCAAGTGTGGCTACAAAGAGGACAGAGGCTCTCTTTTCACACATTGTCCTGTGGAGAGGACAAAGGACAACAGAGTTGCACCAGAGAGGTTTCATCTCTATATAAGAAAGAAGTTCTTTACCATGAGAACAATTGTTTACTGGAACAACCTTCCCAGGGATGTGGTAGAGTCCTCATCGCTGGAGGTTTTCAAGATGAGATAAGACAGGGTGCTAGAGAATCTCAATCTTCTCCCCATGAAAGGCTGGGCCAAATGATCTTTCAAAGCTTCTCTCATTCCAAGTTGTTATTCTGTGATTCTAAGAAATTTGGGTTATCACTGAAGCAAACAGTAATAGCCAAATGCAATGCAATAGTCTTTTTTTCTAAACTGTGTATTAACTCTTATGAAAGACAGAGTTTAATTGCATGACCAAATTAGTGTTCGACTCAAAGAAATCAGAGAACACACATTACAATTACTCTCCATCTCAGTGCCTGCCCAAAATGGTGCTGTTGAAGTCACTAAATTCTTGTACCACTCTAACTCCCATTCAAGGCTTGACAGAAATTTATCGCCGTCTCTCAACAAAAGCTCAACTATTAGATTACTTTAACTTTGTCTTCAAATGTTCTTTTCTTCACTAGTCTGTCTCCTATGCTTCCCCTCTGGTTTTCTTTTTTCAAAAAAACCCCAAGTCTTACAAAAAAGATGCCTTGTCTGCTTGTTGTGCTTGGGAGTCAAATCTGCAAATTGATCTTTGAGGAACAACATGAAGAGAAGTGACGACTGCTACAGTAAAAAATGTTGGACCTGTGCCAGCTATTCCACTTTATCTGAGCTTATATCTGCACTGCCCAAATATTACTGTTTTCCTAACTTTTGTTTTTTCCTAAAGCCCTGGTGACTTGCAGAGACAATGATATGATGCAAGAGTCACCCCTTAGATGCGTGTGAACTTCATCAACCAGTCAACTTCACCCTGAACACAACAAACAAAAACCCCCACCGTTCCGGTCCAACAGCATATTTGTTTGAAGCCATTGTACGCTAAGCAGGCAGAGAAAACAAAGACTTCTCAAATAATTCTGTGCCAAATGTTAAGCACAAAAATCCATATTCATGTATGTTTAGTAGTGCCATAAAATAAAGTGCCTTCAAGGACTGTTCCAGTGAAGTCAATGAACATCACTGTGACTTGAAGAAGGGTTTGCGTGCTTGAAAACTGTTTTTCCCCAAAGTATCTTTTCTTACTAGATTCATTAATATTAACTGCTTCCCCAACATCTTGTCTTATTTAACTCATTTAATGCCTATGCAAGAGACCAGGGTCATGTTTTTGGTATCCTGTATGAAAATTAGGGTAGCCTCTATTCTGTTCTAGCCCAGCCCATCTACTCCTTCATCCCATCTGCATCAGCACTGCCACTTATTTGCTAATTCATGACAGTCATGGGATTAGTTTTCTATCTGCTTATCTCCTTCTCTTCCCCATCCAGTCAGGGCAGTGATGATTCAAAGATACAGAAAAATATGTAGATGTGCTTGTAGTTATCAGCTTTGAAATAAATCTGAGCAAGTCAGGAATTATGTATAGCACAGCCCTTAAATCAAAGCTTTCCACATAGCTTAGGGAGTTAGAGTGGTACACAGAGATCTTTGATGCACTATGAGTGCCCCAAACCTGTAACACTGGAAGAACCTTCACTGTCTGGACAAAAGAGGAGCTGACTTTAAATCCTTCAGGAAAACAGTTAAATACTCAGGAGAAGGATGACCTGCCTGTTTCCAGTCCCTCTGCTTTGGAGGGATGGAGGGCTTTCCACTGCATGCTCCAGGCTTCTGGAAAGGGGGAATCTTATAGAGATGGAACCCAGCTGGGTTTTGAGCAAAATGTTAAATTCAGTTGCACATAATCTTAATTCTCACTTTTCTTCACAGAAAATTCATGACAGAGAGGATGGCTGTAGCACCAGTACTGACTCTGAAGTTAAGCAGCTGCTAGTCAGGGAAGGTAAGGAGAGGCTGACCATTCCACAAATGAAGACATGATGCTGAACGGCTGGTAAGGAGCCACAAAATCTGAACAGGACACAACCCCAACAACCCCTGCCTGACGCTCAGTAAGGGGCGGTGGCAGCTTATTTGCAGGGAAGGATGGACAGCGTTTCCCTGAAGACAGCTACTGAGACTCTTCCTATCTTTGTTTCCCATTGTGTAACGTGGTCTTGCTCTGTTGGTGCCACCAGGGAGCTATTTAAGTCACTCAAAATTATACCTGCACCAGTCAGGCAGAGCAGCAATCCCACGCGCTCCTGCCTGGCAGCAATGGTCAACAGCACATATGTGTTACAGGCTGTTGGGCAGATGGCATTTTCAAAAGAGGAGTAATTCACATTTTTAAGTCACATACTTCACAGTATTGACTGAGACAGGATATAGTGCTGCCGGGCTGCTGCTGCCTGGAAGAGGCAGTACAGGAGCAGAGTGGTGGCCAGGCTCTACAACCAGGAGCCAGTTACTACAGCTTTCAACAGTGAATACCCAGAGGAGAGCTTCTGGAAAAGAAAACTAGCACTTTTGAGTTTTCATATCTCAGGTTTCTTCCTAGAGCTTATTTAGTATATTATATATTATTTAGTATACTATATATAAATAAGATTCTATATTATTTAGGAATTATGTGGATAGATCTGTATACCTTTTAGACAGAGATGTACTGAAAATAAAGTTATAGTCTGCTCCACAACCAATTCACTCAGCTGCCTCAGTACTCAGAAGTCTTTTCTACACAGCAAAGGAAAGCTGTTCTGATAAACAGTGAACCTACAGCCCCTTTTTTTCCACCTCCCAAGTAAACAGGCAGCTTTCAGAAATACCTGAACCATGCAAGCCATCAAAGAGCTAGTGCTTGACTCTGTTTGAGTAGTTCTCTCAAAATACTTGGAACTACACTATTTTTCATTTTATGAAGAGCTCCAATATACCCACATTACCACACTCTGTGGTGGTGTTTTCCTTTCTGCACTTACTAGTATGCGCTTCTTTCCAAAATACCTCTGGACATAGAGGAACTTATAAGTACTGTTGTTTGTTTTGTTGGTTTCTTGGTTGTTGGTTGTTTTTTTTTCCCTTTTTCTTTTTTTTTTTTTTGCCAAGACGGTTTATACCTGGCTAGAATGAAGTCTCTTACACAGGCTTCTTGTCAAGAAAAAAATCTTGAATTAAATAAATTCGTAAAAGGACGAGTTTGAAATCTAGTTATAAAAACACTGAGCTGTTTTGCACTAGAACTGGGTTTAATGGCTTGTGATGTTATGATCCTGTTTTCAGAGTTGAAATGACTCTCTTCATTCTTTTTACGTAATAAACCCCCCCATGTAATAAAACGGAAAAACGTCTGACTGTACAAGGATAAAGGCAAGATTGTCTGCACATGTAACATTCTCAAAACATTCAAAGCAATAAGACAAAATTGTACAGCATCTCAAAATACCCTTTTTTATTTTATTGTTTACTGGAATCATTCCACAAAATTAATACAAATACTGTTCTAGCTTCATCATGCAGTCAGGTTTGGGTGGTGTGTTGAACCCAAGCAAAAATGAGAAACATGACATGGGGCTGAAAGAAGAGCAGTTTTTTCAAACTTAACCCATAGAAATTGTTAAGTGTCATTACAGTTTTCAAGACATGATACGAAGAGCTTGCTAGAAACTGAGTTAGCAGGAAATACCTATCCACAACATAAAATAGTGCCTTTCATGGACCATCACTTACTAAACGCATCTTTGCTCCATCAACAACTCCCTAAGAAACAAAACATCTCTCTACAAACAAGGCCAAAGAACTCGAGGTTGGATTACTGTAATTCCCTGCTTCTCACCTTGGATGTAAAACCAACGATAAGACTCCAGATGGCACAAAAATGGGACTGCCTGGCTCCTGCAAGGTTTAGGCTGGTATTAGCACTCGAGGCTCTCCATTGGCTTTTGGTCTTCTCTGCCAGCTAAAGGTCTTGGATCTGATCTTCAAAGCAATTAATGGGCCAAGCCTCTGTTACAGTGAAAACTGCATTTTGATTTACAAAGAGCTAAGCAAAACAGCGCCCTGGACAATGCAGACCAAAACAAAAGGCATGAAACCTGCATGTGATGTGTCCTGAGTTAAGTGTGGCAAATCACAACGCACACTCCTCCAGGAGGCTGGATAAAACCCAACTCTTGTCACATTTAGAAAGGGCTGCCAAGTGTCATAATGGATAAAACTTTCTCACTACTACCTGAGCGACCTCCATACCAACTGCTTCCTCAAGAGCTGTTGCCCACATCTATGTTACTCCCTAAACACCAAGTTTATGGAAGTTTATTTTCTCTAGACTTTCAATATGAGGTTGACAGATGCTACGGTGGAAATTTTAATTATGTTGCATGCAAGTTTTTGTTTTGTCATAAAGGCTGAGTTCACACTTCAACCTTTGCCTCAAGATGAAGTGAGACAATGGTGACTGGACAAAAGAGACCATGTAACAACACAGGCCTCTTTTTTTTTTTTTTTTTTCCAAGAAAACACATGAACTATGAACAGAGCAGTGTGAAACCCCAGAACACACTGAGTAGCAATGTGCCTTGCTCCTGCAACCGTGGATATTGCTTATTTGGTTATGATAACACTAGGAGAGAAGAGATAAAGAGTTAAAAAACAGAGTAATTTTTGACTGCGTAGACAGGAAAAGGTGATCAATTTATCTGGTGCTTGTTATTCACTCAAATTCATCTGGGACAATACGGAGCCACTTGACCAAGCTATGTGACTGCTGCTCCTTGCACCCTTATTGAGGAACCATGCCTAATTTCCATCAGCCTACTCACTTGCTCAGCTACAGAAGCTAAAAAGCTCAGCAAGGTCTTGTATGTCTCTGTATTTTGTGTTTAACTGAAAGCGGGACATTATAGTACAAATTTAGAGCAATCTCAGCAGCTGGCTAGGCAAAAATATTAAGAATTTTTGTATCTTCAAACAACAACGTAGTAAGAGTGAACAATTTGCAGTGTCCAACTTTGATATTTTTCTTGTAATACCTTTCCATTTTCTACAACCACCCTAGGAAGCCGTAGAATGACATGATATGGCACTTGCTGCCAAGACTTTACACTTAACAACATAAAGCTTGGCTTTTGGCATGTCTACCTGAAGTCTACCTATTAGCCTGGCTATCCCAGTAGGCCAGATTCTTCCTAGAGACTTACCAGTTAGGGATAAATTCTGTTCAACTTACAGTCCACTCAAAGCTATGCTTTCTATCTAGTCCACGGTGTCTCCAGGTTACCCATCCCACCTAAGATAGGACAAGTCACCCTCCAAACACATGGCATTCTTGACTATCAGCACTAGGCTAACAACTTCCATTTGGCTAAACTGGGAGAAAAATAAAAAACCCAATCTTGTTTGCAGTGTCTCTTCAGCTACAGAGTCTGCAGTCTTGCACTGGCTAAGGACAACCTCCTGGGCTGCCTGCCCTTTGCAGCTTTGTCAAGTACAGTATAGCAATAGCAAAGCCTCCACGCCTTGGCACTTGCTTGTGTTGCATCCCAGGAAAAGAAGGGCCAGCTTTCAGCCCAGCGCCTCTGGCTTTGCTTTCAGTTCTGCTGGGGCTGCATGTGCTTCAGCAGCATCCTGGGTGAACTGCCCTTCCACTGTGCCTGCAAAAATAGGTTTACCTTGTCTTCACAGCCTTGATTGTCTATAGTAACCTTAAAGTATCGGCATGAAATATAGATTCAGCTCATCATTGCTCATTTTCTGTCCCAGGCATGAAAATGAACCCTACCAACAAGGAAGACAAAAAATGAAGCCTAGAATTTTTCATAACATGGGAAGATTTTTCATATTCATTTCAGGCTGAAACAGAAATCCTTTCTTTGTTAGTTTTGTTTCAAAACATACTTCCAACACCCATTAATACAAACAGAATATTTGCCTGTGAAGAGTCTTGAAAATAACATAAAATCATAATAATAATAAAAATACATGCTGGTATGAATTTCTGGCTAGCAGCTGCTCCATGCTTTCCAATATATTTCTTATATCTGTCAAGATATTAGTGATGGGCAGATGCTCCAGTCAGAATATTCCTGTTGGGCAGTGGTCCAGCCACAGCACGCTGCACCGGTGCCTCATGATTTCACAAATCAAGGAGGTCACAACACTGCCAGGATGATTAGAGAAAAATCAGGAAAGATGGCATGGAGGACACTGCAGGAACTACAAGTGAGACAAGAGCCAAAATTCTCTTCTGGAACAATGCGAGACTCCCATTCTCTCTCACAGCAATACACTTTAGCAATCAGAGCTGCTAGAGATACCAGGATTTCAGACATACAGTCCAAAAGTTCAAAATGACACTGAGATGCTTCATCGCCATCAAAGATAAATCTGGCTGTTAGGGAAACTACAACAGTGGAAGGTAAACATCCAATTATCCATTTAAAAACAAACAAACAAACAAACAATTTAAATAAAATCTTTGTCCATCAACAGAATGCAGAGAAATCCTCACAACTTTGGAACAAGATACATATCATGTATATCTGGCTTTGGTCATTTTTTTAAGCAACACACACCAGAAATGTATTTAGAGTTCATTTATGGCAAACAAATGGTCGACAACAGCAAACAACACATTTTCACTGTATCTTTTTGGAATGGGAAGATAAAATTTTCACGTGTTGGGGGATGATGTGACTATTGCTGAAGCCCAAGGGAAGGACCACCACGTACATCCACTGATGCAGTACAAAGCCAAACCTGAGTCAGTCCAGCAAAAGAAACAAATATGAAAAAAAAAGACTGTGCCTCTAACAGATTAGACTTCAGCTAGGAAACATTTTGCTTTTAAATAAAGATCATAGAAGAACGAGAAAAGAAGGAAAATAAAGAAAACCAACCCATCACCAACAGCACGGCAACCCGCAGTGCTCCCTGAGCTTAACGCCCTTCTTCAGGCAGCACCCTGAGGCTCCCACACCAGCACTGCAACGAGGGGGCCCTCATCATGGGGAATAGACACTCAGGTCCTGTATATTGAGCTTCTAGGCTAAATAAACGCACACCATGGGAATGTTACCATAAATGTTTATGATATGGCTACAAGAAACATTTCTGTAGTCACCCCCTACGACTGCAATTACATAAATAAAAGGACTGTCACACACAGAATACTTATCTGTCCTTGAACAGAAGCTACAGCATTGAATTTTGAAAGAGTGTTAAAAACTCTCTAGAGATTTAGTCCTTTTTCATTAATTACCCCGAAACATTCTGCTCTCTGTTTTCACTACTGGAATCAGCTCAATGCTGCACCTCGAAATTTCAAAATGATCTGCAAAAGCAAATTCTGCTGATAGTTTTGTACATTTTCAACATTTTAACATTCCTAACATACTTACTGTGGAAAAAGTTCTGGAGTGGGAATATTGTATCATCATATATTCATTCACAGAAAGTCATACAGTAGGAATAATCTTTGAATAAATACCTTTTAACTTATAATAAACAAAACCCCAGTTCTTTGGTCAGAATGGAGGTATATAAAAATACCATTTAGTGTTGTGATTTGACTTTTATCTGACAGAGCCAAAAATTTTCAGCTGTTAAAATTTAAAGAACAAATGCTTACAGCTCTGTTCTTCAGCACTTCCTGGAAAGATGATCAACACCAACAATTCAAACAAGGATAACAAGTAAAAAAAATTAAAATAAGTGAACCAACAGTAGGATAAGCATATGATAAACATGAAACTTTTTTCTAGTCCTGTAAAAAAGCCTCTAATAAGCTTAGTTTTCATATGAAAAATAAAGAAAGAAATAACTAAAAAGCAGACTGGCAGTAACAGCATGTGCTGTTGAGTGATCACAGTAGGTAAGTAAGATTTTCCTGCTTATTAGCAACCCTCATTTTAATTAGAACACCAGAAGACCAGCTTCTACACCTGAATTCCTTTCACAAGTGGTAAATTAAATCAGGACTCTCATCCTCATCTCTTCCTAAGAGGGAAGCTCACTTGAACAGTGAAAGGTAGACCCAAAGTTCTACAGGACACATGCAGCTCTTGGCTCCCACCTGGGATATCTGCACGGCGCACACACATCACCCACACTCTCCGAGTGCCTTCTCAGGAAGAAGTCCTGAGCTGCAAACTGCATTAAAAGCACATCATAGACACAATGCTCAGTCCCAGCCAGCTGGGACAGGAAAGAACTACTGGATACTTGTTTGTGTCATCTATCAGCTTTGTTGAAGAAATAAAAGACTTGTTGTTTTTCTGCTCGCAAGAGGAAGGTTTGACACAGAAAATCTTTCTAAGGAGTCAATGTAAAACAGTACTCACTGCTATCCGCAGTATGGAAGCTTTCACGGAGGTCCATTTGTCCTGTCTACGATCTATGACAAGAATAAATCCAATTCCAGCATCTCGTAAACTAAGTTTGGAGGAGGAAAAGGGAAAGAAAAAAAAAAAAAAAAGAAAAAAAAAGAAAAAGAGAGAAAGTTTAGTTAAAAACACAAATGAAATTCCTGTGGTTCTCTCACTCAAAAAAGGCAGTTAAAAACTAGTTGGTTTTGTTTGTTGTTTTTCTTTTCCTTTCTTTTTAAATAAGAATAGTTTGACCTTATGCAGAACCTTCATCTAAAGATCTTAAATATACCACAAACCACTGTAAGAACGCAGCAGTCCCAAATATGTTTCACAGAGCATCAAGCCCTATTTGAATCATGAATTCTTTCTCACAAAAGATAGTTTTTACATTTCTCGTACAGAGAATACTTCAGAGAAAAACGAAACCCTTCAAAGTCTCCATTGTTTTGGTGCTGATATAACCCCTCCTCCATGCTGTTTTCAGTATAATTTCAGGATCAAAGCATAGTTGTTTTTCTTTTGCATCTGCTTTTAAGCTTCTGTTTGACTTGTCTTCCTCTCACTGTTACCTAAAACTCCTTAAAAACGCAGATCCTTCTGATCATTCCCCGACATCCCTCCGCACATCTGAAATTCTCGTACGCCTCCAGGTTGCAAACGTGTTCCCAGGTGTACTTTTGCATTCACCACAATGAAAAATCCCTACGGCATTGAAACGCTCCAAGGCACGGACAAGAACAATGAGATGAGATGAGCTTCTCTGGAATGGAAACATCTGTGAGAGAGACACCGCTCAAATCCTTGCATACGGGTGACCTTTCTCCTTCGCCTGCGCTCAGCCGCTCGCGCTGCCGCCCAGTCCCGGCCAAGGGATCTGCTCCCGTTTTGTAATTCCTCATCTAAGCCAATTGTGCAATGCCAGCAGCAGCCCTTGCCAGCCAATCGCAATCAACATGGAAACGACAGGCAAATACAAGGCAGACAGGCTCGGATTGTTGTTTTCTTATACATCTGGTCATTTGTAATATATATGCTACATTTTCAGTCGAGATGATAACTGGATGCAAAGTCTACTGTCTGCACTGTGTGACATAGAAAAAATTGTGCATCTGTCATCTTCACAACTTAAAAGACAATATAAATATTAACACAACAGAATGTCCAGAACCCTTATTCAAGATTGCTGAATCATGGAAATACAAGCTTTGCTTTATAAGATTATGTTGGTAGCATAAGAGGATGTTAAGGAGGATGAAGAACAAGGGTACCCAGATGTGTCATCTTATGCTATTCTTCATAATTACAAATTTAAACATGACTCACAGTCTAACCCCTCTCTTTTACAAACTGCAGTAACTCTCAAATTTACAGACTAAATATTTAGGGGGAAACATGAATAATCATAAGAAATGCAAGAAAGAACACATTCTTTCAAAAGAATCTAAACAGTCATTTTAACATAGGAGAATATTAGAAATGACTCCTCACTGCCCACATTCAGTGCATGTTACTTAACTCTTGCCTCTGGGTTAGGAAAACCCTGATAAACAACATCTCAGTACTTGCCTTGTAACCCTGAACAACACTTGCAGACAAACAGGGCTTTTTATTAGCAATATTCTTCCCACTACAGCAAATTTCCATGATTTACTAAAGCTCCCCCTCTTCCTTCTCTTTCTTTATTTGAAGGGCAAGAGGAGAGAGATTCAGGTTGATTTTAGCATCTTCCTGTTCCCCTTTTAAAGTTCCCACCATTTTAACCCTTACTGACTGAGCAAAGTAAAATGCTTATAGAAATCACGTTCCACAATAATCAGGTAGCAAACCAAACTTCTGGGGTCACGCAGCCAGGATGAATGAAGTCAAAAAGGTGCTACAGCTGTTACCACTGCTGCTCACATGGATTTTGAAGAGTATTAAGACTCTTAAATAGTTATTTCACCTGCTTAGTAGAAGTTTCCAGGCGTCCTGAAATTTCTGCATACTTCCTCAGTGGAAGCATAGTCTCAGAACCCAGAGAGTACATAAATACAACATCTCATATTTCAAGAAACTATTGACACTTCTGCGTAACAGGAATAAAATTAAAGCCTCTTGACAGAGCATCAATCAGCTTTCTCTCCAGGAGCACAGGCAAAGACAGGCTCAGCTAGGATCCCAGAGAAAATCTAGATGGCAGCTCCACACAGTCAATCAACCACCTTAACACCTGGCAATAAGCAGAGTCATTCTCCTAGAAAAAACAGACTAGGCTTAAACTGAAGTGGGAGAGTTGGCAAAGGAAGAATACCTCTGGGGTAGCCCAAAAGATGTCTTTATCCAGCCTTCTTTTTCCAGTGGATCAAATTGAGGGATCAAATATGTCGGGTGGTTGCATGGTTCAGAATGCAGCCCCTTTCCAGGCTCAGACATAAAAGCCAGGATTCCCCACTGCTGACTAGAAGAGACCCAGTGGCAAAAGTCTCCAGCACCTCACTTCACACCGTTAACACTCTATTAATATAGATTGCTTAAAAAAAAATTTAAATGGTCTGTTCTGAACCAATCACGGTGAGAAAAATATTTGTTATCTTGATAACAGCGCCTTGCTGCAAAGGGCTGGCTATGGAATCTGGGCTCCAGCTCCAGCAAGTCATAGACAGGAAGCAACAAACCAAGACTAAGACATTGTGTACAACAAAGCTGAGAACATTATGAAGACAACAAAGTCGTGTATTCAAGAAAAGTAAATATTGGCAACAGGTCTGTTTGCCAGTGCACCCTTGCTCTGCTGACCTCTCTGCTGCCACACACACCTGCGCACATAGCTACAAGACAGCGTGCAAGACCAACGTGCCCCCCTCCCCTTTTTAGGGCCTAGGATGGATGAGTGGTGCTTTGCTAACAAGCAGGTATTCAACTTTCCTTTGGCTCCTGATTTAACTGCAAGTGCCAGCTGTTCCTCTTTCCCTCAGCAGTATTTATTACATTCTATCCAAATATCGATTTACCCCCTGCCCTGCTCTGGTTGCACTGAACTCATCAGCTTAGCCCAGGTCTTCTCACGCCTTTGTATCACTCTCCAATAAACTTGTCACCATCACCCACAATTGTCTCTCCCATTCATCCCTTCAACCGTTCTCATTCCTTGCTGCCTTGTCTCAAGAACAGTCCAAAAAGTCTTGGAGCTTAATTTTGTATTTATTTTATACTGTAAGGACAAATGGCCAAACTGGTTTTCACCCCACCCCTTCCTGAATATCCCAGACTCCTCATCCTCCAACCTAAGCCTCCCTTACCCTACATCCCGCTCAGTCTTTCAGCATCTTCTCTTGGGTGGACATTTCCCCTGGCTGTGGTTGGGTCTGTTGAGTTGGGCAGCTTGCCTGCACTGCCTGCTTGTCAACAGGCGGCACCCACATCCCATGAGACAGTCTCCCTGCCCTCAGCCCTGGTGGCAGAGCTGCCTCTAGGGCAGCTTATTCTGCAACCAGAGAAGCTCATGCTCAGCCCCAGAATGAAGCGGGACATTTTTGACGACAGTCGCAATAGATACTGAGCATCTGGGATTTAGCCAGATTTTTCTCAAGGTCTCTCCTTGACACAAATGCCATTATTCTGCTAAGCGTCAAGTCCAAGTCCTTGACCAAAGGATGGAAACACTTGAGCTTTTCAAACAAAAGGCTGTTTCATGTTGGAAGAGTGCAGTGGCTTTGTTCCTTGGCTTCTTGGGAATAACTCGGCTACTGTGGCTGTATTTTAAACCAAAACCTCATGTGAGACCTCATGAATGCAAAGAAAATTTGGCAGAATTGTAAATGGGTGGAAACCAACCCTTACAGTGAGAAACAGAAACAACAGAAAACCTTAGCAGAAGCACCTGCCTATTAATTGACATTTCCCTTACAACCTCTGTTTTCTTTAATGCATTAACTTGTATCCGGTGTACTTTCTGAAACATAATTTATATAAGCTTGTAATTCAGATTTAGTATTTCCTTCCTTTGTTTCCCTCCTAACGCACACACACACAAAATACATCACGAGATAAGCTCCGTTCTTCTGTTTATCCATCAGCACAAAGAACAGAACATTTTTAGAAAGGCAGAGAAATGATGCTTGCTCTGCTCTGCAGGAAATGTGTCTGGCAAACTCATAAAGGCCAGGTCACAAAGGTAGAAAGCAGGGGAGCAGGAGCCACAAAGGACAGCAGAAAATGCAGCAGAGGGTAGGCTTCCTGCTCAGCCCCTCCCTTCCATCTTGGGAAGCCTGTGTAGCACCATATGGAGAAGGTGACACAATGAGGTTGAAGTGGCTGCCCAACAAGCACCGACTTCTCCATGTAGAGTAAGAATTGAATTTTCCACTTAGCGACTCCTCAGCTTTAGATTATGGGGACATCTCCCACTTGTTTGCAAGACTTGTGAGCTCATGCACCTGGGGGAAAGGGTGGGAAAGCCTACAGTACATAGGACTGTAGAAGGAAACTTCCCTCTGGGGGGTGTGGAAACAATTACATAGTCATCATCTGAGAGATCCTTGCAGTTCTCCAAAGTATGGGTGGTGTCAACTGCTACACAAATACTTTCTTAGTGCTTCTACACTGCTGTATGAAAGCTGCTTGTATACATTGCCCTACTGCAAACAAAACAAAGCAAATCTTCAGGTTCATCGCAGAGACTGGATAATATTGAACTTTTGCATGTTTGAAATGCTGTGCAGCATTTTAGGTTCAATAACTACAGTTAAATAAAAGTTAATTTCAGTTTTAAAGCATTAGTATGAGACAATTGGCTTATATTACACTCAGAATTGTTCCCTACCTGGACTACCTCTGCCTATACATACAAAATAACTAGAAATTCTTGCTCTCAATGGCTGAACAGCTATTTTGATAGTAGGACTTCAGTCACATTCAGTGAATAATTACTGCTTCGAGCAGAGCACCAAGGCAATGTTTGCAACAATCTGCATTATAAGCAACTGATGCTGTCTATAGACCCCTGGTACCACCCATTCTTAAAGCTTACTCACCCTCTGCAGCTCATCACTGACCATCAATGTGCTCCAGTGATATGCACACATGGCTTGAAGAGATGTGGGGTATCAGGCTACTCACAAATCCTCGTCTTTTTTGGCATGCAACATGTAGGCCCATGTAGGAAGGACTGTGGTATTGACCCATCCACCCATCACTGGCCATGCTGCCACAAAAAGGCAAATATTCAACACATGGTGACAGATCATCTTAGGAATGGTATTGCACATTCTGTCCATACAGCAGTTGGGTTTATGCTGGGCATGCCACACGGATTGTGTAAACCAGCTCTTTAAACATAAAATTAAAAAAAAAATAAAAATTAAATCTTAAGAGATAGTCTTTTGTATCCATTGCAGAAAAACACAAGCTGGAGCTCAAACAGGTTCAGCATTTAAAAGGAGACAGTCCAGCAGCTCCAGCACAGAGGTATGAACACTTTGATCATCAAGCATTCCTGCCATGCCCCCATGATAAAATGCTTCTAGCAGCTATCACTCTTTGAAGTCAGAAGCCATCCTATATTCACTCATCAGCAAGCAAGCTAAAGTAATCAAGAACAGCATTCTGTTACTTTGCTTAGGAACACGACTATTGGAAACCAGATACTAACTAGGCAAGGTTATTGTTTCCCAAGAGAAACTTGGCATCCTATGTTTTCTGAGGCATTTCAACTGATTGAACATGAGACACTTCAAAGACCACGTCTCTATCTCTCCTGCTGGCTGCCAGCAATGACTTCTTGGGGAGTGAGGGGGAGACAAGAATTCTTTCTCAATAGTGTTTCACACATTAAAAAAACCACCAAAAAACAACAACAACAAAAAAAAACAACCCCAAAAAACCTGCTACTGCCCTAGCAATAAAGAAAGCAGAGAAGAACCACCTCCTTACTGGCCTTTATATGCTCTAGAAGACTGTCAGGTAATATGGTGAAGATCATGCTTGGTCTTCAAGTATTTTTATCTTGTGACAGCTTTCTTACTATCCAAAGTGATACTAAGATTAAGGCCTTCCTAACACTGGAATCCACAATCCCCAAGGAGAAGAAAGTGGTCTTGTGCTTTCTTGAGTAAATGATGGAAATAAGAGGATATATCATACTCCACAAAACTCCAGTGTAAAAACTTGAGATATCACTGGCTTTTATAGCCCACGATACCTAGCATCACTGTAGAAGCTGCCTGATTAAATAGTTTTAGAGGTATTGGGAACTGAGAATGAACTATAAACCAGACATTATTTGAGCTCTATATCGGACAATAAAATTACTAGTTTCTATTGCTAAGTGATCCTTTAGGTCTTAACATCATATTTAAGCTGAACACTGCTTTGTAATGCTGCTATTTCAGATCTTATGTGTTTTCTAGAAACTTGCACTTAATATTTAAAAACATTTAAAAACAGTCAGAAACCTTCTTAACATCAATGCTTTAAATGATATTCCAAATTTGCCATGTAAATGTACAAATCATGAAGTGATTACACACCTAAGACAAGTTGGAAGTGTTCTTAAAGCTGGGCCCTTAATACCTTCCCACTTACTATACTTGCTCTAAGTTAGCAAACTTTAAAATTATATTTTCTATTTTTATGACAGAAAATTTGAGGCTTGTATTGATAGTGAGATATCAGTGGCAAAAAACCAATCTGTCCAGAAAATAAAGAGACTGAAAACATATTCCCTGAATACACAATTGCACGATGCTGTCATGACATTTAACTGGTTTGACAGAAAATAGCAGTTTGGTGCCAAGTTCTGCACACATCTGAGAAGAGAATTGTTCCTAACAAGGGTAGCATTTACGAACATAACATTTAAAAACATCCAGATGAAACCCTTTGGCTACCTAGCAGACTTCCTGAACCCCTAAAGCAAACTGGCACAACATTTTGGCTCCAATTCAAACTGTGGGCCTGACACCTCAGTTCAGATTACTGCAAGAATCACTTTTGGTTGAGGTGTGTAACCTCAGGTATCAGTTCCTACTCCAACAGTATTTATGAGGAAAACCAGAAATTATGAGTGTGGTCTACTCTTGGCACATGGCACTGCATACAGGACAAAAATGGGAACACAACAATGAACAACTTCTGTGCAATTCCAGACGGAATTAGCAATATTGTTTTATCTTTAGCTTTTGTAACCTATATCTCTTCAGCTGAACACACTGAAGTCAGCTAGTGCAGGAATTGCAGCCGAGTGTGCATTGCTTCTGATCTCCTTGGGAAACCAACCATAGACCCAAGGAACAGGCTCACCTCAAACCTCCTGAGGTGCTGAACTTAAAGGTGGTACTTGGTGTGGAAATCACTGCACTGCATCTACCTTGCTGTATCCAATTCTCCAAAATCAAGGACAAAACTTGACATCTACTCCCTACTGCCTTTAACTAGCGATTACCTGTATTGGGCTTCAACAAAAGGCTGTTGATCTAGAAGAATTTGTTATATTGGATTATCGGGCCCTCTCATAGTCAGCTCAATGAACTTTAACTCAAAGGAAAAAACCTACTCAACTCAAACTAAGGCTGACCATTGCTCATGAAGAAATACAGTAAGGAGAAGGAATTCCAGTAAAAGACATTTAAAATGACTGTCAGAAGTGCTACTATACAAGTGCAGCCTCTAGTGGTCTGACCAGTCAGTGAATGCCAAGTAAAAATCATTATATATTGAGCTCCTGGCAATAACAGCTGCATTACACCCAACACAGCTGATGTTGTGACATTCCAGAGCAGAGTCATAACCTGTAAGCAAGGAGGCACCATTTATCATTGATTCTTACATTTAAAATCTGATTTGGGAAGTAAAAACTGCTTCCCCCCAAAAAAAGCTAAACCAAACCAAAAACCAAAACAACACAGCCAACCACCTAAATCACTATGAATACAAGAACATGCGTACTATTCTAACATCTTTTTCATTCCACACTGGAACTCTGTGAATAGATGGATTTTTAAATGTACATTCCAAATACAGTATTTGGACTTTCTCTTTACTTTGGTTTTGACAGTTGCTGTCTTCCCTTCAGAGAAACATGAAGATGCACAGGAAATGAAGAAAATCTGAGCCTTGGGTTGGAGCTGAACCTGTTGAAGTTTAATCATTAGACAAGGTTTAGATAAAAAATTTGATGCATTTCCCTCCCTCTACTACACACTTTTTTTCCCCCTCCTTCTCCACATTGAGGTTAAGTCTCACTAAATCTTACCCTGAGTACCACTGATGAAAACCTCATTTCTTCCCTTTCCTATTATGCTTTTAGTTTCAGCTCTTAGTAGTTCTTGTTAGTGTCTGAAAACACACATACTGCATTCCAGTTCTTTTTAGGATTGTGGAATCATCAGATACACAAAACTGATTTTAGGATCTCACTGCAAATGAGCAAAGAAGACTTCAGATGAGTGTTGGGTTGTGAGGTGGCATAAATAAAAAACATGATAGACAAGTGGTTATAATTTGTTCACGAAGTCAGAAGAGATGAACAGAATCATACAGCTGGAAAGAACCATGCCTTTTGAAACTTTATAAGCATAGGCAAGATAATTACACATGATTTTCTGTCAGTGACAGGAGATCTTAGAGGTCACATAAACAGGAATCAAAATAATGAAAGCAACTTCAGAGAGCTTTGTCCAAGGGGTCTCATCCAAACTGCACAGCTGTAGCCCAGAAAACCACGTGTGGTTAGATGCAGCCCTACCCCGATCTGAAAATCCTCCAGACACTGCAAGACTGTGACAGCAAAAGCTCACTGCATTTACTCACAAAGCAAGAACCCACAAGGAACATGGGCTACTACTGGAGACGTAATGTTGATGAATAGAGTGACAACTCACTGACAACCAGAACTGCTCTCAAGCCCTGGTCCTAGTGGTCTTTATCTTGCACAACAGTAGTCCCTTGAAATTATGAGATAGGAATCCAAACATGTTTACATGAAGCACTTCTGTCTCAAGCACTGCTTGTGTTCCTCAGCCAAATAAACAGCACTGGTAGGCACCTCATTTATTTTAAAGTATTTATGCCAATTTATACAGTCACATTAGCAGGGCCTGTTGTGACAGGACAAAGGGTTTTGAACTAAAAGAGGGTAGGTTCAGACTAGATATAAGGAAGAAATTTTTTACAATGAGGCTGGTGAAACACTGGCCCAGGTTACCCCATCCCTGGAAACTCTCAAGATCAGGTTGGACAGGGCTCTGAGCAACTTGATCTAGTTGAAGATGTACGTGCTCACTATATGGGGGTTGAGCTAGATGACCTTTAAAGGTCACTTCCAACCCAAAACATTCTATGATTTCTCTTTTTCCCTTCTCACTCAGCTTCAGAGACATGGGCATCAGTATCGTCCTTGATGGCTCCTATTCGACTTTCAAGCCAATTCCTCCTTAAAATAAACATGACTGGAGTACAGTAATGCTGGCTATATTCCATCATATATGCTGACATTCTTTCTGCTCCAAAAAGCTTGTGCTGTTGAGGGGAAGCTGAGGGAATGTAGCCAGCATTAAAAATAAGACCTAAAGTGTCCAGGCATCTTCATCTGCGTGAGCCTGGACATCTGCTTATACTACATGCACTGATTTCCTTTCCATGGTACCCATCAGCTTTGTCTTATGGTAACTTAGCAAGCTTTATCCCACCAAGGAACCCCACAGATTAAAATCAGAATGGCTTTAATGTGTTTCTGCAGGTAAAAGAAATAATCATTAAAAGACAAAGTTATTGCTTAACAGATCTTTTGGTGTGTGAAATTAAGAAAATAGGTTTTAAGGAAGAGTTTTAATGTCCTAAATGGAAAAAACAGTGTAATTTATTCAGGTCACACAGAGCTGCTTTTGGAAAGACTGTTTAAAGAACGGTAACTTTGAGGATTCATTTAGACTTAACTACAGATGGCTGAAGTAGGCCACATTACCCTTGGATGGACAATTAAGGATAAATAGGTCAATAAAGGCAAGAGGGCTCCACACTGGTTAAGCTTAAGTAAATACGAACAAACAGAAAGCCTACGTGACCCTCACTTTAGAACTATTAAGTCCAATTCCATAAAAACATCTGTACACCTACTCAGAATTATGATATTGGAATCCCACGTATTTCCAGCACCCTGCAACAACTACTAACACCACTGCACAAAGTATTGGCACAACTTTATCTGGAATGCTGCATGCTTTGTTTTAGAAAGATGAGTTTACACTTAAATAGGGTGTTAAATTCTCTGAACTTGAGACTGCACTAATGAAAACTCCTTTGTGAGGTCCAGCATTTTAGTAATTAACTTTCACATTTTTACATTGCTTAGTTTACTTTGTCATGATAGCAGATTAAATTTACCACTGGACAGTGTGTGTCATGAATACTATATCCTCTAAGCCCTGAAGGTGTAAGTGAGATTTAAAGACTAAAAAGGCTTTACCTGTACAGAGCTGAGCTTTAAAACAAGTTTAAGTCATTCACAAGGTGGACATCAAAACAAGCGTGTATTGTTCCAAACCCTGAAAAAATTTAGACTCTAAGTAACGTGTTGAGCCTTGGTCTAATCTTGTCAAACTATGTATCTGACACAAAAGCTTCAGATTACCACTTAACTTCTAAGATGTAATACTCTTACTTCAAACCTAAGCTTTTAAGTTTCCTCTCTGCCTACAGGAACATATGGCATTTTACAACTGTTTGGCAGCTGTGCTCTGAGAAAGGAAAGGCACACACAGCATAACAGATTTTGCTGGAAGTCCTGGGATGTTCTCACTGACAAATTTGAGGGGCTGCCAAGGTAACAGCAGGGTACAGGTTTCACATCTTCAGCCTGGATTGTAATCTGACAAAGAGGGGAGCATGGAAACGAAGCACAGCTGACAGAAATAAACTCTCGAGCTGCAAAGCTGTTGCTCAGTGTTTCAGTGCAAACTGTTAGGGCGTCTGTTTTTTTGGCACTTACCCATTATGTGGTGACGTTCATCCCTGGCACTCTATAAACCAAAAGTGATTAACTCTTAGTTAGTGGTGGCTGCTCGTATAGTTTGTAGATAAATGAGAAAACACATGTGGTTATCTTCCTGGACTGGCTCCTCACAAGGTCAGCCTGGACCCTGAGGGACTTAACCAGCCCAAAACACAGCATGACCCCAACACTGCTGACCCTGCTTCCAGAGTGCAGTGGTGGATCTATGCTGAGGAGACCAGCCCAAGCTCTGTGAACCCTGTGCTCTCCAGTGCCCCTCACACTGAGAAGGTTTGTTAGCTCCAGCAACAATCACGCCATGCTGTGTCATGTTCTTCTGATCCCTACCTAAATCCATCCTGTCATGCTTTGTTGTGCCTGCACTAGTGAAGCCTTCCCAGATCTGAACCCCCTGGAAGGTTTCGCACAGACATTTCTTTTTCAGTTTTCCAGTGTTATCCCAAACAACGGGAAGCTGGTGTAGTTAACACGGGTCTACTTGAAGCTCAAACCCTAACAACTGAGCATTCAAACTGTCAGACATCAACACTTTAGGAGATCATCTTGTTCTGTTTTGTTACTCGGACAGGATGGCTCCAGTTTCTAACACCAGACGGTACCAGAAACAACATGAGTTCTTCGAAGGCCACACGATGTTCAAGCATTTGTAAACCATCCAGATCACAAAGAAGGGGACGTTCTCCCAGGCAGGAAACCAACAGGCACAGCTTTCAAAACAGGAAATTGCCGAACACACCAAGGTAACCTGAGATATGCTCAAGATCATGCAGAAGGGCATTACAAAGAGAGGCTGTACAAGGTTCTGTCTGAATGCAAGTAAAAGAAGGCCTGTGTATTATATTTAATCAGCTGTGTGGGCCTCAAACTGGCCATCAAAACCTGTTCTGAATTTTTGAATCTACACTATTTCTTATTTCTGTTGAAAGAAACTTTATAGTTAAGGCTCAGTTTTACACTTTTAAAATATTAATTTTGCAACCATTTGTGACCACAAGAACTTTAGCTTCCTTGCTTTGTTCAGAGATGAACTTATATGAAGCATTAAAACTATATCCTTTTTTTTCCTCTTGTATAGCATATTGTTTTCTGATTGCAGTAGAAACTGAAAATTAACCAGAAACAAAACCATATGTTGCAAAATCCTTTTTTTTTTTAAACCACTGCACTTATCCCTTAATTTCTTTTGGACCAAGTTCTCATGATACCCCCCACATTTGGTAAATTCATATTACAGGAATGTGTACACACTTAAGTTAATAAAATATGTTCAGAGTGACAGCTGTGATAGATAGAAGTATGAATAACATGTGCCTTCAGGGTACATTGCAAATCTTAAAATGCCTATTTACTAGAATAAATAGGAAGAGAGAAAAATACTTTCAAAATAGAGGAAAAAGGAAGAAAATACTGAATGCCCTGAGATGACTTCGAAGGGTATAGTTGGCAGCTTTTTCAGGAACCTATTGAAAACCTGAATGGAATATTCTGCCTCCACACTTTGTATAAGCAGATTCCTCTCCCACTTTGCAGTAAGAATGATGAACACTGCGTATGGAAGTTGTCAGATTTTCACTCAGCTAAGAGGCAAGACAACCTTGATCTGCATGATTTCCTTTTTCTGCCCAGCTCAGCAGCAATCCCCAAAGCACTCACCCAGTGAAGTAACAGGAGACATTCTTCTCTGCAGAAAGGGAATCAGATCAGCTACATGGACATTATAATATGTCCTCAAAGCACCTCAAATAGATACAAGATTTGGCTCACTGCCCTCTGCTGAAACCCAGTTGAATTGAAATAGCTCACCTCTGACAGACACTTATCGACAAATATGACTTTATTCAGCAACTCCATTGATAAGAACTATTAATTCCTGTGAATCAATACTTATATATAAAGTATTTGTACCAATTCACCATTTTAGTTAAAATACTTCCCAGAAAGTATTGCCTTAGGTACATTATATACTGCCATGTATTCCCCTTCTTTCATCTGGGTACAATATATATAAAACCCCAAAATCACTTGACCTTAGGGAAAAAAAAAAAAAAATCTTTCTAATAGGATTCTCACATTTTTAATACAACTTCATCTTGTCCTTCAATAACAACAAAAGAAATACTAGCTGCTAAAAGGAAAAACCTGTTTCAGAAGTATTACATATGTATCTTCATAACATATATCTCATTACCATCATGTCTGTTAAAAAAGGACTAGCTGTAGTCTTCCATTATCTATAGTACTCACCATTAATCCATCGTTTGTTGCTGATAAAGCAGCAATCTTTAATTACACATGGTACACAACTGTTGTCTCACACCACATTAACAAACTGTACCAAGTATTTTGAGATTACTACAAACCTGTGAACCATACATTAGTCATTGTATTTTATCCAGTTGTCTATAGAACATGGATTTACTTTGCAACCTTAATACCACCCACCTGAAGAAGATGGTTCATCTCTCTGCTTAATGATGTACAGTTGCACCAGGGTTAACTGAGCATCTTAAATTAAAATGAGGTATTCCCTTTCCACTGTCTCCTTTCTTAACATCCTCATGTATCAGGCATTTACACATCTGAGCACATGCTGATCACTTTACTATTTGCACTATTCTACTCCATAGTCACATCAGATGGTAAAATGCATATTGCAATAGTTCCATTCCTAAATGCAAGGTGCCCCATGAGATGTTTAATTCTTCATGATTGAAGTTCACTATGAAAAAGAGAAAGTTTACACAGAAAAAGCTTGCAAAACCCTGTGTTTAGATAGCATAGCAAAAAGGGACAAGGTAATTTCTACCCATAAAATCTGAGGGAATAACAAAGATAGGTTAAGAGGTTTCAGTCTTCTTTCAAGAAAGTCCTAAACTAGTCTTATTACCAAGACTACTATTTTCACTTGTGAACAAATCTTGAAAATCTGATGCCACTGCTAAGATTTATTATACCAGTAAATATTTTATTGGATGAACTCTACTGCAGAGCACAGAAAGGTCCTCTCTTACAAGGCTCTTAGCAGCTCCTCACTGTCATTCCCATGAAATATAATTTCCCTTAACATGCGAATACAGGCAGTCAGACAATGAGCTTTGAGTTACTGCTGCCAACCCCTTGCTGTGATCAGGAGTCTTGTATGGGGCCAAGTAGCACAAGTAGTTTTCTGAAGAACTGCTGTGGCTCCAGCTTGTCCATGCTCTACACTTCTCCTCAGTCAATCAAAACAGCTGAAAGACAGATTTACATATTTCATAAGCTAAGTGACACTAACCTGGTAGGTGGACCATGCATAAAAGCTGTGGGCTGCATTTCTATCCTTCCTCTAAATCTGTACTCCTTACACCTCCTTAATAAACTTATAAATAAATTAACTAACTGCTTCCACTTCCCTCAAAACTAGTTTCCAGAGCATCCAAAGGAGCATTTGTAATCGTAGTCCTTGAAAACTAAGGCAACAGCAAAAATCCTATCTTACGACACTTCTAACAGCACTACAATACCACAATTCAAGGAAAATTACAGTATTGCCCCTCTCTGGGGTATAGGCAGTCAATAACTTATTAGCAAAACATACTTTATAAGGGGATGTATGCTGACAACTGGCTAGTGGCATTTTTTTGTCATTTGTTTTGGTTTTGTGTTTTTTTTCCTGTTTGTTTGTTTGGGGGGTTTGTTGTTTTGGGTTTTTTTCTTTTTTTTTTTTTTTTTTTTTTTCCCATCCAACACAATCTGGCCACGACCAACACACCATATTCTACTGG
>WUAM01000143.1:23484917-23529311 GCA_024336885.1 Actenoides hombroni
GGGCTAGGAATAAGGTTGGACTTGATGATCTTGAAGGTCTCTTCCAGCTGAAACTATTCTATGATTCTGTGATTCTACGTTATGCAGAAGGAAGTCTGTAGACACAGCTCCTGAGCCTCTTGTAATGGGTTTAATCTAATTCCCCCCGAGCCAGCTGGAATTGCGCCACTCTGAGTAGCTCTGCATGAAATTCTATGGTCATTACTTTATACCAACTTGAAAGCCAACCTGTATGTACACATATGGACACAATTATGCCTTTCAGCACAGATTCCAGTAGCACACCATAAAGCAAGCTACAAATCACTTTCCCCCCCCCTCCTCTTTCTTGCTGAGTCAGCAAGATTTTCCTGAAACCATGTCTATGGCTTCTCTAGAGAATTCAAGCCTTAAATCGAAGAAATAATGTCTTTTTCACAAGTTTTCTTTTGCTTCTCCTCTGGAACAGCTTACCCACTCGAGTTGAATGCCTTTTATGAAGGGGATCTTCATACGAAAAATATCTTCATTAAAGCACCCTCCCATCTGGTAATTATAAATGCAAGATAATTACTTTCAGAGCAATCCCTTCATCTCTCTCAGCCCCAAGGCAAACCTTTCATTTCCTCATTCTTTCCTCTTCATCTTCACTCCCCAACCACCACCACTAACACTCAGCTCCTTTGTGTAGCCCTCAAAGGAGGAAGGGCCAGAGCAGGAGACCTGGTGAAGATAGTCCTTTTCTGTGCTAGGCCACATGAAACTAATGAGCTAGTCAAGGTATCAAGACAGCTCTCCAGCTTTAAAATGGATGTTTAAAACTGGCTGCTGAAGAGGGACGATGCCTGCAAGCTCTGGGCTAGGTGTGCTCAGGTACAAGAGCTGAAGACCAAGCTCCTTGGGTCCATGTTCTATTTGTAACCACGCTGGGCTGATGACAGGAGTTCATGCAAATATTCATGAACTAAGTATTAAAACCTCACCAGTCTGAAATATCTTCAGGAAGAGTTCATTTCTATTTTATTTGACTACACTGCAAACAAAACAAAGGACCAGGAAAAGGGAATGATTTACCCTCTGGAATTTTCATGCAAAAGGCAGCTTTCTGCTAGTGCAGTTAGGAAGACTTTATCATCAGGGTGAAACAGTGCTCTTGCAACTTGCTTGTTTCTGGCGAGCTAAAATATTCTAAGCAAGCGGGAAATACAAATTCTTCAACTCCACCAGCATCCCAATTGCTAGCACAAAAAGAAATAAAGCAATCTAGTGCTCCAAACAGCTTTGTATGGCACCAAGTGTCCATGAAATATTGCTGCAGCATTTTTCATTATCTGTAAGCTTTGTTAATATTTAAATGATTCAATTGAAATGAAATGCTATAACTCTGCTTGTTTAATCATACTTGAAGAACACAACTACTTAGAAGAGACAAATTGATCCCGAAATTCTGCTATTCAAATAAAAGGAACTTGTCATGTGTGAAATAACAGAAAACGAAAAAAAGCTTTGTATTATACAGATGCCATCTAAACCACCTGCTTTACCCAATTAATTCTTGCTTGCTGTGATTACAAATAAAGGAGGAGGGAAAAAAAAAAGGCCACTTGCTTTTTCTTTGAGATCACAGGTTTGAAGCTTTGGCACAGGACTATCTACAAAACTATGAGGATGATGGTTTGGTTTCGTGCAAGGAGGTGAATCACCGATCCCTCTTTTAAGGAAAAACTCTTGAGGCATACAGCAAATGCAGTGCTGCTAGGCTGGCACAGGCAACAGGGTGTAACAAGCCCTGTTTTCTTGACTCAAATTCTGCAACAGCTGCTCAGAAGCATACTTTGACAGCCAAGCAAGATTTTCATTTCTTTCAAACTCTTCTCCAATTTTTTTCCATTTGCTCATTTATTATCCACGCCAAAGGATGTATTTGTTCTCTTCCCTCTTCCACCTACAAAAGCAATACAGCTCTCAGTCTTCATTTACCTAAATAACAACACCTCAAAGCACAAACAGCAGAGGAATTACAATGCTCTCACTTCCCCATATAGTAAATGCACTCACAGGATACCGAGTGCTAAAAGCTACATCTTCTGCTTCACCAGTCACACCTTCTTGACACACATACTCTGTAGTCCCACAGCTTTTCAGGGATCAGCATTAAGTCTGGATATGGCTTACAAGAGTAATCAAACACAAGCTGATCTGAAACTAGAAGAAAACTATGTCATAATTAGGAAGGCAATCTAAGGATCAACACAAGATCTAATATTTCTTTATATTTGAAGAAAATCTGAAAGAAGACAAATTATATTAGAAGCTACACAAAATAAAAGAATAATAATAAAAAAACAAAAACCCACCAAAAAATCCCCAAAAGAAACCAACAAAAACAAACCAAAAAACAAATCACAGCAGTAAAGGGGAGTGGGAGATATTGTAATTGTTGCAAGAAATCTGAAAGCGTTAACCAGTTACAGCATCTACTATGTTTTGCCATGATTTTGCTGCAGGCAGTGTTAAAGCACACCTAATCAGCTTGGGTGGGAAAGAGGTGTTCTTCATGCTATTTCAAGTCATGGTCACTATTTCAAATCATGATAATTACTCCTTTCCCAGGCTAAGAAGGAAGAGGAACTTTTAGTCATGCCACGCAGCCTTATTATAATAGAACTTTTTGACTGCCACAAAGAGGACTTGGAGATAAAAGTGCAGCAACACCATCACATGGACTTACCATCTAAAAGCAAAAATTCAGCTAGTGGCATGATCTTACTATTGCAACAATAATATTCCTCTCACATTCCTTCCAGGATGTCCTGAAGAAAGCAAAAGAAATTTTATTTGCTTGCTAGTAAAGCGTTTACTGTTCTTGCAGGATAGTTTCAGATTACTAGGAACCATGCCTCCAAAACAGAATTCACAAATATAGCCAAAACTGCAGCATCATTAACTCCTTAATACTGCAAATCATGCTGAATGTGTAGTATAAAAATATAAGGTATTAGATGTACTTAGTCACCATCAAGAAGCAGATTTTGCAAAAAGCAAGGATTTAATTTTATTTTTTTAACAGAGAAATATTAGATACAGCCTGAGTGGCAGAGAATGTTCTCCTAGCAAGCACTCAAGTGATAAGAGGGTGGTTGACCCAGATGCGTCTCATTTGGTACTTTAGCAAGCAAATCTCCACAGAGTAACAAAAATATTAGATTCTGACAACTGCATTTAATACGATTTAATGCCCTGAGAAAATTATTATGAGAATTTTGCTAAGTACTAAAGCTTTGCAAAGAAGGGGAAGTCTTACAAATACAGAAAATAGAAAGATTAACTCTGAATAAAAGAACTACATGTAAATTATAGAACTAACCTTCAGCATGACTTGAAAACTAAAGATGCAATCCCACAGCTTAAAACACATATGCTAAAGTGGACATCTTTTCAGGAAACCACCTGCTTTCAAATGTCCCTCTGCAGAAAAATACATATCTCAAAGCATGCCCCAAAGCTTTGACAGAAAGGTCAACATGCACAGGACCAGCTGTATGAGAACTTGGCAATTCAACTAAACCAAATGCTGTTTTTCTATGATATTTTAGAAGCAAGACAGGATTTAAAACAATGTGTGATTTTACTCTTGATCTGAAACTAAAATCACTTCTATAAACCAGCACAGTCATAAAAAACTAATTGTTTATTTTACATATCTTTTCTGGAGACAAATTAGACTTCCTTTACTCAAAGGGGTTTACCAAGAAGCATGGCTACAGTGCCAGCCTGCACAGCTCATTGCTTGAATCACTGGAAACAGTACTTGATGTTAACCACAGCATTAGGCTGCAGTGCTAACAACTGTGAGGCTGTCACAGAGTGGTTTGGGTTGAAAGGGACCTTTAAAGGTTGTCTAGTCCAACCCCTCTGCCATGGGCAGGGATGTCTTTCACTAGACCAGGTTGCTCAAAGCTCTATCCAACCTGCTTTGAACACCCAATTTTCACCTCTTTTAGGTCTCAAAGCATCCTTTCATTATCCAATCTAAGAACTGGGCACATGGCTGTAATGACTAACCAAGTTCTGCTAACTAAAGCTCTGGCCCTGTAAGTAAGGTGTTATTTTTGATGGAAACTGACTGTGCAAAACAAATCAATGAAGATATAATTTCACAGATTTCAGTGTCTCATCTGAAAAAAACCAAACAAACAAAAACCCAACAAAAAACGATTCTGACTCCATAAGTGTAACAGTCTAACTGGATATTAACTCTGTTTTGAGAGGCTGTTTTATTAGACTAAGTCCAAAGATTGACAGCTTTCTCTTAAAAATGTGCTCTTTTGGGCATACAGGAAAAGTACTTAAGCTTCCTGGAACAACAAAAAATATCCAAATTTTGTGTGTGCCAAGTGCAAAGTAGATGCACATAAAAAAAGTTATAACGTGCCCTTTGTTAAGGGAAGCCATGGTCATAAAGTGAGAAAAATCCTTGCTTTGAACTTGAACCCAACAAATCTCTGACACATTCAGACTGAGAAGCAAATGGATACATCACTTATTCTGAATCAGATGACCTCCACAATTTCTCTCACCTAACCAAGCATAAAAACAGAAAAAAAGTACAGCAGAGCTGAGCTTTGCTACCATTCCACAGGCTCTGTGAAACAAAGGTTTATAAAAGCCAGGGTCTTTAGAAAGCACTGGGAGCAACAGCTCTTCCATTGTCAAAGGCTTTGCGTTCTCTTCTCAAAGCAGAAATCTAGGAGGGCTGTATTTTGAAGAGAAAAGCCGTATAAATGAAAAAAAGAGTCCCAAATATCTGATGCTTAGAGAAGTGCTTGAGACACAGCATCTATGAAAACATTTGAGGCAACACACGTATAAGGCTCCCTTGGTTTCAAGGTAAAACGGTAATGAGGCAGAATCTCTCGTACCTCCAGTGCAGCGAAGAGGGTAAAGAGCAAACTTTGACCTTGTACTTTGCTGGTGGTGGGTATTTTCTGACCAAGTCTCATTTGACCTCACTGGATAGTCTGCTCCTCTGAGACTGGAGGCAGGTTAAAATAAACTGACAAAAAGCAAAATGAACAAAAAGTCACATCAGTGGTTCTAAGATGAGGATTTACTTTTAAAAACCTGGCCCAAGGTCCCAGTAAGTTCTGGGTGTCAGGGACACCACTGAGGCACCCTATGAAAGTTTGTAGCATTTCTTCTAGTTTTTAAAGGGCACTAATGTTTTTAAGAAAGGAGTTAATGCCTTTACTGAAATTTTGCACAGCAAAGGGATGAGAAGCAACAGTCAGACACTGCAGCACGGGAAATTCCAGCCAAATGCAAGGGAAATAAATTCACCATGAGAAAAGCCAAGCACTGGGACAGGCTGCCCAGTGAGACTGAGCAATCTCCACCCTCAAAGATATACAAACCTCAGACAGGTAGGTTAGAAGGCTAATTACCTTTAAAATTAATCTTGTTTGGATCAAGAGGAAGGAGTAGGTGGCATCCAGGGGTCCTCTCCAATTTTTTTTTTCCTGTAATTCTGAAGGAAATCCCTGGTCAGAAGTCCCTAAGCCTACCTCACAATCCTGAAAAGAGAAATTTCCAACATAGATATCATGACCTTGCAACAAATGAACACATACAAACTAAATTGTGTACTAAAGTCAGTATACTAACTTTAAAAATGAATACAGAAGAGAGTAAAATTTAGTTATGTTGATGCACTTGCTGAATCCCAGGCTAATAAAATCCATCTACAGCCACATATTACATGGTGTATCCATTTTCTGAATCCAAATTTAAAAGAAAAAAGAAAACACTAAGGCACTAGCTTTTCCAAAGGAAAGAGGAAATAGCTCAGGGTCATGATTAGCAGCTCTGCTTTCTAAAAAAATTCAGCCAATAATTTGTTTGTTAGCAGCTGTTCACAATCCTCCGTGTCAACAGTTAAGAGCTTCGCAGGATGCAAAACCGTCACGTAGCAGCCGATCCCTTCCTGCTGCAGCACTACAGCTCCGAGAAGATCACACCATCCCTGTCTCATAGGCAAACAAGCATGGTGCTGACTTCCCTTGCTTTCCTCCTTTCCGATAAAGCTTTGGCATGTTCTTAATATTGAGAGGTGGGAAACGATGCTGATTCATCCACTGCGCCTTTCGCTCCCTGACGTGCAATTCCCAAGCGCTGCGCCTGACTCCGGCAGCAGAAGGGAGTCCACCTTCATTGCAAATAAGGCTGAGACAGACAGACAGACTTCAAGAACACTCCCCTCAATTACATGCACGCACAGAAGACCTCTGCTGGGACTCCAGTCATCCTCTTTCCACATTTCCCCTACCTATAAAGAAAACTCAAAGAGCCTCCACAAGGGACCCTCCACGAGACCCTGACCCTCGGAGAGCGCCTGCAAACTCCTGGGGATCCACACCCACAGCAGGTCAGTGCTGGCTCCGTACCCCACTACCACAAAACCCAAATTGGGTCAGAAACTTTCCAGTCTTGCAATGTACCAGGAAGACAGGAGGTGCTTTCATCCCCTTTTGGGTGTCAAACACCAGAACCAGCACTGTTCACAACTACTTCGGCCTTTAAGCAGAATAGAGACTCAAGTCCTGTGCCCACATCCCAAACACATCCTCTCTTCAGTTTGTCCACCCTTTTTGTCACCTCCTTAACCTCACTCCCAGACACAGACTTATAAAGAAATTCCTCCAGAAGACGTAGTTTTCCTTGGAAATTGTCATAGGTTTGAGAATGGAAAGATGGGTATCTAAGACCTCTCCTTCACTGGAATTTTCTCCCCTCTGCCAACTGTAGGCACAAAAAAAATACCCTGTGCAGCACTGAGGAGGAAGAGGAAACAACAGAGCTGGGCAAAGGGAAAACCATGCTGCCCACTTCAAACAATCTTCCAACAGTTCTCCAGGAAGGAGATCTCTCTGATGTACTGAACATGCCCACAAGCAGCGGTGGCAGTCAACAGATGAAAATCAAGCCTTGGCAGTTGCTAACAAAAGCAGCTCTGCTCACTTATTTCTCAATAATCAAATACAAATTTAACCCCCCTATTTTAAACTTGGCAACTTACACAAATAGTCGTGGCGTGGTTATATATGCACCACTGTGATTTGACACAAACCACTTCCTAGTTCTGCAGTTTGAAACAGGCATTCACTCCCTCTTACAATCATCAGGCATTTCCTAAACCCTCCCCTCGCAGCGCTGAGGAGGATGCACATAATGACCCAAGGTTACTCAGACTGATTAATCCCTCCACCCCTTCCATCTGGCTCGCCTCACCTTTCTTAAATCTTTCATTCTTTCCTCCTAAGCTGCATGCCTTTTGGTATTACCCCTAGAGAAACATGGAGCACTGCTGAGAAGCGGAGCAATCAGACTCACATGTTGATAATTTAATTAGTAACACTAATTAAAGATTAGTAAGAAGAGCCACCCTTTACTTAGAAGATCCACCCTTTACATACCTGTGTCATTTAAATTTGACATTTCAAAACCCCCAACATTGGAAGGTTAGACACCAGTCCGTGGACTCGGTGCTCTTTCCCTGGTCCTCCTCTGCAGTGGTCACGCATACCAAAAGCAGAACACAGAACTGGAAATGTGAATTCAAGCACCAGAAGAAGGAAGCAATTTTTGCTTGTCTCTATTCCACAAAACACGCTTTCAGTTTTGCAATGGACTGTAGCTGCACTATTAACAGCAAATAATATCTCCACTATTTCGTTATATCTTAACAGAAACAACATTCCTATAGAAAGCTCTGGCTGAAGGAATTTAAGAAATAATGCATTTTAGATAAACCCTCCTCCACTAACAACTAGGGGATGCCAAACTGTATCCTGCGAAAGAGACTGTGCTTTTTCCCCTACCTCAGATAGGGAGCAGGAGAAACCAAGTACCCGATATTTACAGAAAATGCAATGAATTGGAATTAAACCCCACTGTAATTCAGCAGCAGCAGGAGCGCTCTCTGCGACCGCAAATTCTCCCTGTAAGCTTTAGCAGCAGTTGCGAGCGCCATGATCACCGCATGAGCGCATCCTGAACAAAGTACCTTCCCTGGAAAATATGGGAATAGATTTAGTGGCCATGCCTCATGTACCAAGAGATATGTCCCAAAAAAAAAAAAAAAAAAAAAAGATACACTGGAAATTTACACAAGGACAGAACACACACACCTGTAACATTACATTTATATAGGAATGGACACAGAGTACAGCTTCTGCCCTTGTACTGACCCACATCCCACTCCCCTGGGTAGGCTAACGGTAGCCAACGGAGTTCCAGCTTGACCTGCAATCAAGTAAGTCAGAAAATGTGAAAGACTAAACACACCTGTGCTTTTCTTCAGGAGCAGCCACAATTCAGCAATGTCTTTGTAGAGCAAGGAGATCAGGCTTAAGGTCATGTTGCTTCTAATCGATTTAGTGCAAAATAGTTCCGCAGACAGTGACCTATTTATCCGTGAGCCCGTCTTCAGTGCAAAACAAGAGCATAAAACTCCATCTTTCAGTCGAAGTCACGGGGGACACAATACCCTTCTTCAAATTACATGCAGAGCAACTGTGCCTGTCAGCAGGCTGAGAGGTTCTCCAAAGGGCTCGCTGGCTGCTGGTTACTTACCGCTTCTTTTCCTGCGTAAAGCACTGGCGTGCATTAGATGCAAGCTGTTTGCTCTAAACGTGAACACATGTACTCTTCAAACATCAGCAGAGTAGGAATGCATTAAAAAATTAATCCTAAGCGTGCCTTGTCATGAACCTCCCTTTAAGAGCCCTAGCTTTAACAAATGATGATCCAGAAAATCCATCATCGCCACCTTTTTCTACCACTCACCCCTTCTCCACACAGGGAAATTAACTGCCCAAGGGAAAGACGTCATCTTCCAATGAGCTTTGGTGAGAAAGCACCCCAGAAATGCACCCAGTATTTCCTATCTGTGCTGGAATTCTCACCCACATGTTTTTGGTGGAACCAAACTGAGATGTTTTCCTTGGTGGTAAACCCATCAAGCACCTGTTCCTTATGAAGGAGCCGACCCAAAGCAGCAGGAACCATCAAAAGAACATGCATTTCAACTTAGGAAGTCACAGTAGAAAATATGTACAACTCTTCTTAATAACAAAATGGAAAATAATGCAACAGATAATAAAATCAACTATAACCAAAATATTCCGTATGATCTTTCAGACACGAATGCTCCTCTCACTTGCTTTACTTGATCCCTTAAAGTAATTGTCCAGTGACAGGACTATCTGTTAATTAATACACTTGAGATTAGTTACTGGCAATCCAGGCTCACCAATACAGAGAGTGAACTGATGAGCCGGAGTGACAGCAGCAACCATATGAAAACAGACTGTTTTTCCTCACTTCACCGTGTTATAAGTGCCCCTACCCAACAAGAAGGGTCAAGGAAAGAGGACAACGAGGATAAAAGGTTGGATTGATGGTTACACCTGTTCACAAAAATCCCTCTGCAGATGGGGAAAAGCTCTGTTTCTGCTTCGGCACTCCTAGCCATCAACCAATCCCATAAAGGCAAACCCCAGACCAACACAGGTCACCCACAGACCACACCAGAGGTTATTTTCTGAAGTGCCCAACATTTGTGTTCTCACCACTCATCTGCCACATGGCAGGAACTGTTTACAAACCCAAAGCAGTCAGCTGTATTATAATACATCTACCATCTATACAAGCAGCTCTATTCAGTGCATGGCATTACAACGTGACCCGAAGAATGCAATTGAGGTAATTTACTTTTAATTCTGCTATTTCATTTTGGGGCCCGTTACATTTTGTACTACGTCAAAACACAACCTTCCTAAGCAATACCAGATGTTTTTAATTAAAGGTAGATTTAAAAGAAATAACACTCCTTAGAAATGTTTTACTTAACTGTTCTGTATTTTATGAGGTCATTATGATCATATTGGGTTTTGAAGAGAGTTTGAAATTAGTGAATGAGTCTTCACACTGCTGCCACAAGTCAAGTAAATACTCACACACGTGAAAGTTGAGACAGAGTAAGTGACCTCTCTTGGATCAGGTAACAGCATCTGTTGCAACATCAGAAACAGGATCTACGGCTGGGCTCCAAGCCCACACTCCCTCCTTTCCAAGCCTGTCATCTAACCGGCTTGGTGGGTGTGCGTGCTCCTGGATCGATATCTTGCCTTGTAGTCCTCAGACAAAGATCACGATTCATAACATTTTATTTCTAGCTCTTGTGCTACAACGTGGCTCCAGGAAGAACAGTTGCGGAGCAGCTAGAAATGCTGCTACCTATGATAAAGCATGTGCAGCTATACACAAAGACACTCACTCAACGGCACCAAGCCAGTCTCAGACATTTGCTAGTGAGAGTCCTCAGCAATATGCTTGGCTGAGTAGATACTACTGTTAGTAGTAACAGGGGACTGCCATCAGCTGCAGCACAGCCGGACGAAAACCCAATTCTTGCTACCTGAAGTTTTACCCAATGATAAAGCAGGTATGGGAGTGCTTTCCCACTTAGCTTCTTCCTTCCTAGCCTCAGATCTCCAAAACTCACAGTTACATATGCTTTTTCTGAACCACTCAAGACCTAATAATGGGAACGGCTAAGAGCACCAAAATACAGCATTGTTTGTTTCAACCCTTCAATATTAACCAACTAGACACACCTCCACTTCCCACCTTCAGGAAACAGTGTCCTTAGACTGAACAACACACATGAAGAAATGGTACAGTGAGCTCAACCTCTGCTGTACAGGACCCTCAGAGCCTCCTCCCACCCTGCTGGAGGGACTGGAGTCCACACCAAGTGTGTCTGTGGAAACTGGCCTCAGATGCTTGGCTAAAAAGTATTCTAGACATAGGTGATTTTTTATTTTTTTTTTTTTCTATCAGTTCCATTCTGCACAGAAAACTTAAAATTTCATAGAGGTAGAGATGCTACAGGGTCCTGTGAAACACTCTCCTAGAAAAAGAGAGCTCCAGCCAGTAACCAAATGCCTTTTTATTTTAGCATGCTTTTTGGGAGGACGTGCATGATGGAAACATTTGCTTCATGGTTATAATACCTGGTCTCCTTGCTGTGAGCTTTAGAGAACAGCAGCAAGAAAGAACACATGAGTCAAAGCACAAAACCCTTCCCTGGTCTTTGTGATCCAGCTTGAAATACAATCAGAGAGGAAATGGTGGTATGTGGGCACTCATTTTAGCAACAAGTCTTAAGGATAAATTTATGCTTTATTAAAACACAGAAGAGCAACAGCCCTCCTGTGAAAATCTGTGTGGGCACACGTGTATATTTTTATAAATGCCAGGAAACTCATTTCAATTCCACTGCTGCTCCACACCCAGGTTGAGCTTTCCCTGCCACCTCAGCATGGGCTGTGAGTGACATCTTCCAGCCCACGGAGCAGAGGAAGACGTTGAGGGAGAAGCTGTTAAAGGATTCATGCAAAGTCAATTGAGGGCAAAAGATTGCATCATCATTTTTTTATGAAACTTGGAGAAGGAAGCTATGACTGTGGCTTAAATAGAGAAGATACTGTACCTGCTTAATAAAGAAAGTGCAAGCGTGCAACATGAAGGTGGCCACATTTGTGGCAAACGATATTAAAGTTAGGTAAGTTCAACCTTAAACTATAATTATTCAATGTATTTTTCCTTCAGGGGTGTGGTACCTAGCAAAAAGCACATCAATAAAATGATGGGGTACTTTGTGGGATTTAGAATGACAAAAGCAATCCTTATAAAAAATCACCTAGCATAATGTGAATGCTTATGGTTTCCAAAAAAACCCCACAACTGGCAAAATACACCTAACTCACACCTGTAACTGCAGAATTTATAATGGGGTGGAGTTTTGAAGACATTGAGCAATTTGATGCCTCATGTGTTGGCATCTAGTCAGACTTTTTTTTCAAAGAATGAATCAAAAAAAGTTTCATTCTTTTTAAAGTCATCAAGCATTCAAAACTGACAATTCCATCTGGTTTACATCAAAAGACTGCAAAACATTAAAATGAGCTTATACACACATTATACATACACAGGCGTACAAACGTGCGTGTTTGGGTAAACCCATTATACAAAAGCAGCTCGTTAAACCTCCGTGCAGCAGCAAAACTGGCCCATTTTGAAACTGCTTTGGCAGTTTTCAGTTCGGATGCCAAGTCCTCGAAAAAGTTCCCCGTATCACATCCAAACCTAAATTTAAGCAAGCACAAGCAATCGGAACTCATGGTCAGGAAAAAAGCAACAAAAAACTGCCGTCCATGACGAAAGACACTCTTCCCATGAAAAGGAACATGCAACCAATAGTTGCCAGAGCACTTAAAAGTGAAGGAAGCTGTTTGCTTAGCCCTGTGTGCTAGTGGATTACCAGGAAGAAACATAGGAAAGCTCCTAAGAAATAACATCTTGAAAGCACACTTTACACTGTAAGGTAATAATAAGAGAATAATTTCAAAGCTTTGAAGACTACACATCCCTTACACCAGGTATCTGGAAAGAAAAACCAAAAAGTAAAAAAACCACTTCAGTAATTCCTAAGGAAGTGTAACACCCTATTAAAGAGGGCACTTCTCTGACCTCATGACCACACTTAGAGGTTTTCCCCAAAACCACGACAGAAGCCTGGGCACTGAATGCAGTTATCACACATTTGTTTCAGCTTCTAAAGATTATATCTTTCTGGTGTTTTCATGAAAAATAGAAACTGATTAAAATTCAATTCTATTTAGGCGTCTTTTCTACCGAAGCTTCCCCAGAAGCATTTACTCATCGGCCTCTCCTTCACCATGCTGTAGGCTTTTCTGAAGTTTCTCATTTCAAAGAGACACAAAAACTGGACTTCTCTGAAGGTCAAATTTAATCGTGCAGGAGTTCGCAGTAAAACACTTTATCCTGCAGTATTTCGTGACAGTTTTGTCCGTACACAGCTGCAAAAGCCAACAAAGAAATGGATGTGACCTTTTAACTTCACAACCAGCAGCAGTACTCCGTCCTGCAGCGAGACCTGGCTACTCAGACTGCACTGGGGGGAGGAAAAGGGGACTCCTGGCTCTGCACTGAAGTTAAATGCAGTGGTAGTCAAAATTCAGGAGATGGGAGATTGCACTCTGAGAGGTATTGAAAACTGGAATTAAAGGTGGAAACCAAATCACCACTGGCATTAGATAGAAGGCAGGACTAAAATTCAGGAAAAATCAAGAGATTGAGATCCAATTTTATACCATCAGTGGGATTGAAGGAGCAAGTGAAGGAGATAAGAAAAAGAAATGGATGTAAAGTTTAGTGTAAGCAGAAAGAACCCAACAGTGAGTAACAATAACAGAAACACGTGATGAAAGCAGCACAGGAATTAAACTCAGGAAAAGAAAAACTGGTTTATTCTGTATTCTGAAACATAAGACCATTACTCCAGAAAACAAGGAAAACTATCAGAGACCATTATAACAAATGAAGTGTTGTGACACAATCACAACTATATTTATAGTCAAAATATAAAAGAAAACTTTGACAGCAATAGAAAATCCTTTTTATGACTCTTAAAATACACAGAATAATTTTTTTTTCCAGTTTAATAAAGATACTCAGGAAGCAGAAAAACTTTCAGGTCAAAAGTTGTGGGAGAATCGGTTCCAACAAAAATATCAGATGCTCTTGTGACGCTGATGAACACAGATAAAGGCTGCACAACCATTTATTACAAAGGAAGGAAAGGAAAAGAACATTTGTAGAATTCTCCAAAATCCTGAAAGAGCAAACAGACAGGGAGAAGAGAAACCTGCTTTTGATCTGAGATAAAATTATGAGACAGAAAACATTCATTCCATCACATCTTTAAAATACTCAGTTGGGGTGGGCTTGGACAAGTTAGCTGTGATATTCCAGTACTGGAGGATCATTATTAGCTCCAAATGACATGATCTAATAGCCAGGTTGTTTTTTTTTATTTCATCTGCCTTCATTTTAGAGTATGCCTATACTCATTTAGTCAGTATAGGCAAAATCCTTCAGAGGTGACCATCAGTCTTAAGTCTTACGCTGCATAAATTTGACCCACATTATTGAGAGGTTACACTTGAAAATGGTAAACCCCACGTAACAGGTAGGAAAGAAATGCCACTGTCTTCTTAAGTTTCTTACTTTTCAAGACAGTTTTGATTTTGACTCGTGATTTGGCATTTTTGTGGGCAAGGCATGCACACTGCAGCAACTGCCTGTGGTCATGCAACCCATCAAGTCCCCACTCACGGGAAAAGTGTGAAAAAACACAAGTGAACACATCAAGCAATGCTCAAAGCTCACCATTCTCTCCACCTAGGGGTTCCCAAAATAGTATTTAAAATTTCTCCCATTGCCAATCATTTCACTCTCCTGGGCTTCAACAAGCTCCACAGTTTTCTCTAGAAAAGGAGAGCATCAGGAAAGAGAAACCAAAGCTCATTTTTCACCGATCAAAAAGAAAAAGAGCAGAAAACACACTTAGATTGACTTCTTCTGAAGAGCCAAACTGGAGAACTGCTTCAGGTTCTCTATAGAAATTCACTTCCTTCAAAGAAAGAAAACCTCACTGCAACAAGAGAACAAAATACCTTATCCCTTGTGCTCAGTGGTATTCCTGGTTAAGTTTAGTCAATGGAGACAAGAGAAAGCTAACATTGGTTGCTCTCTGTGGGAAGACACAACATACAATCACACCTGACCTTTTTACTTTGTAGATGCAGGATTTTGAAAAAACACATTATTGTATCATTAAAAAAAAAGGCAGTGATCCCTTTAACAAAATACTCTTTAGGAAAAAAAAAAAAGATAAAACACTGGAACCCTGCAAAAAGTTGTTATAACATCCATAAACAACTGCAGTGCAGCAGCTGTAACTGTGTCCTGTTTCCAGTCCCTGGGAAGCAAACAGGAAACCTATATCCTTACCTGATTGAAAAAGCAGTCAGCCCCTGAGATTTTAATCAGCCTAAAGCAATAGACATTTTCCTTCTTTTCCAGTTTCCTGGGATGTTTCCTGGCCTGTTCAGGATAGCAGTATGGAGACCATGCTTTTTACAGCAGCATTACCTTCATTTTCCACATTAAATATGTCTCCTTGCCCTATTACTGTATTTACTTTTGGCCTAGGTGTGACAGCTCGGGCAGCGTTGTGGATTCAAACAACAAAACCACTCCTCTGCCAAGGGTGGTTTATTAGCTTTAGCCTCCAACTTCAGACGGCAAGATTTTTCAGCATGCCTCAAAAATCTTCACACCATTCTGAGATGAAAAGTAAAGAAAACAGATGCACCAGCCATGCACAAGATGTAATAATGCAAACCTTCAGCTAATAAGGGGGAAAAGCCTATAAAAACCTGGCAACCCATCACATCAACCTCCTAACCTCCATTGATTAGGATATTGCAATTAACAGAAAACAAAACTTGCCGAGTCTCCCTCTTGTGCAGTCCTGGGTTAATGCCTTAACTCCCAAAAGCTTTTGAAACAGTTTTGTATTTCTTCTTTCCATAAGAACAAAGATGTAAAGAAGGATGAAACAAAGGCCAAAGAGCAAATTCCACTTGTTCTGACATATGCAGCAGCTGAACCATGAATTTCACAGGAGAGACAACCCACCCCCCAGCCATTCTTTCTGTTCTTCCCCTTGTTGCCTCTGCAAAAAACACATTTAATTTCCACCAGCTCCTGCTTTACCAAGTGCGCACCCAATTAGTTTAATGTAATTTTAACTTGGCTCCTACCCTTCTATTTGTATTAAGTGAAAAACCATGAGGCAAGTGGATCAAAGGTGAGCGTGCTCTTTGTAGATCATGCTGCACTATGGTGGCAGCAAATAAGGCCTCTTCAATGAAGGTCTCATCCTGCAGCCAATCTCTGAAGTACTTAACAGTGTCTTTTTAACAGGACATATTTTATGTTCTTTGCTAAAAGCCTCCCTCTCCCCTTACTCAAACACAGAACATCCTGTGACTGCTGCTGGTCTACGTGCTACAGCAGTTCAGCCAACACTGAACACACATACACACCTTCTCAGGACACCAAGGGTACAATACCAAGGATAATAAATACTGATAGGCAGTCAATTCAAAGGATCAGCAAAGAACCGAAGGTACTGATCGGACAAAGAGAACAACAGCAAAATAAAAGTATTATAAGTATCCCCACTCCTCAATGAGGATTTATTTGCTGCAGTACATTTTGGAGGAAAACCTTTGGACAAGAAATGGGAATTTAAAATATATATATATTTAAAGGTATTTAAAGAATATCTTGTACAGACATCTTTAGAGCACTTGGGGAACTAAGGTACAAAAGGCCCCCAAATATTCCATCTTTTTCCATCCTGGGATCTGGAAATGTTTTCCAGCAGCTCTCAGAGGTTTTTTCCTTCACTGGTATTTTTTTTCACACGCTATGAACAAATTCGATGCAGCTTAAATATAAAATGTATTCCCTACCATTGGCTGCTTATAGTTCCTTAGAGCAGAAAAAAACAACCCACATTTTCGATTTCCTCAGTTCATTAGCTAGTGAAGGAAACAGCTCAACTACAAAGAAGTAAGAGCAGGTTAAGTATAATAGCCTCCACAAACCACCAAGAAAAATCCATAACTTCATTGAATCTGTTTCATGGTTTCTTCTTCAGTCAAGAAGGAAGAAGCTCTCACTGTACCTGAGTGGAAGGAAAAGCCTTGCAGCTCTATCATCAGCAGCATGCACCCTCCCGGCAGCTGACGGGTATCCAGCTTCAGCCAGCCCAGCTGGGCTGCATTTGAAGGCCTTTAAAGATTCACAGGTGCAGCCCCCAGCAGTTTGCTGACAAAGAGCTTGTGCAAACACTCCTTTCACAAGCAGGTCTTCAGATCAGGTGCGCTGCTATAAACTGAGGTTTCTCCTGAAGCCTAACTGCTGAGAAAGGGACTCAGACCTAAGGTGAGCCCACTCCCATCTGCAGCTGCAGTTCTAGGGAAGTTACTGTCTCCTGTGTACCAGTGGAGATTACGAGCTAACCAGTGTATTTCTGGTGTGTTCCTCCATTTGGCAGTTTGTAATGCAGAGCCTACTTTGTTACATTTTCTCTGTTCTTATATTATTGTTTTATAGTGTACTGCCTCCCCTTGCTTGGGTGGGGTATTATTAACTGTGGGTATTGTGCTCTCAAAGATGCCTTCTGCCTCTGAAGCGTTGATGCCGCTTGCAGGTACCCACAGCAACCTCTGTTTTTTCCTTTCTAAGTAGAGCAGTAGTCATGTAGAGGAAATTGTTTTTAAAAAATTTAAACTATTCAAGAGTGAACAAGCCCATTGTTTTGGAGAGGAGACTTCAGGGCAGCAGTGCCCTACCATGACTATGCTGCAGAGCATCCATGAAAACCCAGTGGACTACAAGGGTTTGAGGTTGGCCTGTGCTGGAACAGGGAGAGGGGAGACAGAGCATTCTTATTGTTTAAAAGTAAACAATAATAGGTTTTGTAACCAAGAGGAGGAAGCAACCTAATGTGGAAAACAGTTGTTATTGCTCTGTCCATGACTCCTTGTTCCCGACAAATATGCTGGGTTACCCTGGAACACTGAAGGGGGCTAAACTGAGGTGACCTGAAATGAGCAAATGGCTGAAAACCCATCTGATAAGATGGACTTGGGAATACCTTTTCTCTTCTTTATCCTGGAAGCATGCCAGAGTGGAAAACACTGGGTGGAGGATCTGCTCTTCTTGTGACTGTAAGAGCTTTAGCCTCAAAGCCACAGACAAATTCCACTTGTTTAGGCCGCAAACTGGTTTCACTGCCAAATGGTGCTTAGGTGCCTTCAAGCAGAAAGCTGTTACCTGAGTCCATGGGCATGATCCTGAAAACCAGCTCCTAAGACCTCAAAACTTGAAGGTTCATTAGAAACTTTTCCAACACAGATAAAGTTCTCTGAATATAACCTGATCTGTATTTAAACAAATAAACAAGAAATTCTAAGAGCTGGGTCTAAACCCCAAGTTCTTCCTTTGGCAAGAAAACAGGCTTTGTTCAGGACCACTAGGACAGTTCTTCTATTTTTAAGCTCTAATATTAGAGGTCAGTACCACCAAATCTCCTCTAACATTCCCCAGTGAAAATGGCAGCAGAGGTTGGTTTCATGCTGGACTACAGGTACACATTACTGGTGCTTGGAGCATGCTAGCCAGAGAAGGATGCCTTGCAGGACACAAGCAGAGGATCTCCTCTCTTAAGGACACCACCGCAGTTTAGGGTGACAAATCTGGCGTTCCCAGAGGGATATTTTTGGGCACTGCAAAAACTGTACTCGGAAAGTAGTGGTATCTAGGGACATAAAAGGACCAAGCGAGGACTCTGAGGGTCCCACTTTTTGGCTGACATACCCAACTTCCATTTACATCATTCTGTGTCTTTCAGCCTCAGTGGCTCATATGACACTTAAGTAGCACTGTACATCCAGTCACCTGAGCCAAAGCGGCTTGTCTCAAACTGCAAAAAATGTCAGTTCCTTTTTTTGACAACACACAAGGAAAAAAAATAGCAATCTCTCCTCAGGCTATCATACGCACACATTTTGTCTTGCTGCTTGAGTTAAAAGATGACTAAATCTCTCTTTTAGTTCTCTGATGCCCTTTCTGCCACAGGGCATTCAGTTGTGTCTACAAACTGTTTCATCTGTGAAGCATTACAAGATTTCATCACAAGCAATGTATATACTTCAGTCAAAGGAGGTATCTTTTCATGAAACTCAAAGTTAGCACTCTCTACCAATATTCAGCACATGCATCTGAAGACTGTCATCTCTTATGTGATTCAAGTAAAAAATCACATATTTCTGTAAGCGAAGAATAAGCATAAAATATTTTCCTTTTACTGACACCAGAGAATTTTGCTTCTCAAATTGTAAATAACTTCTAAATACATAGGAAAACACTCAAAAAACTCTATAGCTTGATTTTTTTTCTTCAAGGAATCTATCCTTAAAATAACTCTATAGAGTCACATGACAACATCTGCAAAAATTATTATTACAACCTACCTTGCTGAAAAATAATATAATTTTTCAATAGCTGGAAGTCAGAAAAAAACTCAAAACAACAGAGAAAGAGCCAAGGTCAAATGTTATCAACCAAAAGGGGAAAAGTTTACACTGAAGAAGGTAGTAGACACCATCTGTACTTGCACCTGAAGCCCTTAAACAATCTTTGATAGCCATGGTGGTAGATGAAGCAGAGACAGATGGCAAAACATCTGTGCCCCAACAGCACAGTTCAGTTAAAATGTCTGAACACAACACTGGTGTCCTAGAGGTTTAGATAGTAAAAGCTAGAGAGTTTGAAAATGAGCTGAAGGAGAGCTGTGTGGTTTTGGGCTACATGTTTTGAGTTTCTGTTTCAAGATCCCGGCTATGACAAGTGGTATTGGAAAGATAAAGCTTCTCCCATGTAAAAGGATAGAGGCAGTATTATGAATTCTTCATTTCACATGCTAGATCTCTTTAAAAACATCTGACCTACTGATCCCTATCCATTTTCTCATATACACCTTTGGAATCCACCAAAGATGGTAAGAATTATGTAAGTGCTTGGCTAAAACAGAGAAAATACTTATTTTTAAATCATGAAGGCTTAGGAATAAAAGAGTAATTCTGCTCCACAGACTCACTGCATGAAACAAGTTGCTTGTGTTTCATGAAACCTTATGACTTCTACCTAGAACAAGAAGGGAAATACAGATTGCATCTTTACTTCAAACAAAAGCTTGAAAAGCGAGTATCTCCTTCCCCCAAAGCCAAAGGACACATATTAACAAGTTCTTCAACTATCCCTCTGACATATATTCATATAAACTCTATGTCACATAATGTGGAGACTTCTAAAGTGATTTCTGGGAGAAGTAAATCAGAAGATGGAATCCTTCAGAGAATTACTCATGACTAATGGAACTAAGCAACTATGTTAAGACTGTCCATCTGAAACTCTAAATGACTTTCAGAATACAGCCCCATTCAGATTAAAATTACTGTAGGCAATTCACAAATCACAAAAGTTATTGTAATCCAGGACAACTCTTAAGATAAAATGTCACCAGAATTGTACTAGTCACAACTTTTAAAAGTATACTCATAACTAACCACTCACACTTGAAATTACAGGATCATTCTCTACCAACTGTCCAACCAACTGCTATGAGTTTGTTAAGTGGACAAAACTACTTACATGGCAACTTCAAGCTACTACCACTGAGCCCTTCGAGGTTCTCTTCTAACTTGGTCCCTGAACTCACTCTTTTGTGGTCCCTGTTTACAAAAGTTCAAAAAATGACTTGAAATTTTGCAATAAGAAGTAAGTGTAAGTGAGATTAAAATAATATGATGAGGCTGAGACTCACTGCATGCTGATCACATTTTTTCCACCTAGGAATAGTAAGAAGAAGCCCCTGCAGAAGATTCCTGTAGGGTCTTCCAGTTAATTCTTCGGCCGCACTCCAAAAGGGAATAATGAACCAGTTCAACAGCCTGGTCCCTCACACTGAATTGTGTGCAAGTTGACAAACTCGCCATCAGTGATAGCAAAGACTGATACTGGTCTCTTCTCACAAGTAACTAGTGACAGAACAAGAGGAAGGGCCTCAAGCTGCACCAAGGGAGGCTTAGACTGGACATCAGAAAAAAAATGTTCACTGAAAGGGTTGTCAGGCACTGGAACAGGCTGCCCAGCGAGGTGGTTGAGTCACCATCCCTGGATGTGTTTAAAAGGAATATAGATGTGGTGCTTGGGGATATAGCATGGTGGTGGACTCGGTAGAGTATGGTTAATGGTTTGACTTGATGATCTTAAAGGTCTTTTCCAACCTAAGTGATTCTATGACATACTAAAGAACAGTAAGCACATGTAATAACTAAGACTTGGCCATTTTCAGAAAAATTACCAGCCACCAAGACTGAGGAAGGTTTCATGCTTGATTCAAAGTGCAAGGAATAGAAGTTCTGTGTGAGGTTGGAATAACCTCTGGCTAGAATCTCTTTTGATTATTTTTTTTTGTTTTAAATCGCTGAGCCAGAAATGAAACACATAGAAGTTGCACTGATCTTCACTTCCTGCTTTGGAAGAAGATGTAGAGGCTCTGAAATAAGATAAAATAAATAAATACAAGAAGTAGCTTCACTCAGGAAGTGCTGGAAATCTTACAATAAGCTTTGATCCTTTTAACTTAGTATGCTTTAGCATGAGGCCATGCATGTTCAACCTTCTCAGGTTAGCTTAACCTTTGAGGTTAATTTGAAGTTCATGTGGGATTTTGTTAAACGGGACAAGCATATGCAGTAAAAGGAAGTAGTAGTCGCCACCTTACTAAGCATGACTTCAGTACAGCTAAACAGATTGCAACAGCACAGGAGATTGGAAACTTCTTGGAAGTATAATGAAGAAGATAAAGGGAGTAAATAAAGTTACATCCTGGCTCCAGGACTGGTTCTGCCCAGACAGTAAATACCTTCTTGTTGACAATTCTCCATATGGAAAAGCAAAAGCATGCTAAAAGAACAGCAAGTCACTTTAAATTACTGAAGTAAAGTATGTCTGCTTATTCATCAGGGAAACTGTAACATTTTTTTTTTCACTATTGCATTTTTTTTTCCTGTATTCTTCAGCAGCCATGAAAGCAGGAAAAATAGAAATTCCTACTAACTCACTGCATACTATGGCATTAATGCCATATTTGCTAGTGCCTCTAATTAAATGGGCTCTTAAAATAGCACTAATGGTCAGGGAAACATTTTTTTCCCATTTCAAGAGTTGCAGACAGATTTTATTTTCTGAAGATTCATTTCATATGTATTGAAGTAACACAACTATTTTTGACACTTCATTCATTTGCGTAACCCTTAACATTGCGTAACAACAACCCTTAGAAAAGGCCTGTTCCTTCTAAGAAGACTTATAGGCAGCTTAAATCTCAGCAAACAGAGAGAAAATCATAGGCAGAAGGGGGGGAGGTGCAAGGAGCAAGGAAGCAGGCTCAGGGAGTTCAGAGTCAGTGGATCTACTGGAACAGGAGCCTGGGGACAAGGTCCCACATTGCCCCCAATTCTGTGTGCATGCCTCCCTCTCTAATTGGGAAGATTCTTAAAAGCCCTTGTTTTCCTGGAGGAATCATCATCCAAGGGAATAAAATTGGTGGCCAGTATATCAGTATCACAGAGCCTACATATTCCTTTGTTAGTATGCACACAGCTGGAGAAAAAACTGGTTTTTCAAAGAAAAAAAAAAAGGCATCAAAATATTACAGTAGTAACTTCTATAACATTGCAATTTAGAATTTTATATTTTTTATGTTGTTTTAAAAAGAATTCAAATCACTTTTTGAACACAACAAATGGGAAATAATACGGAATTTCAAGGATCTTGAGTGGGACCACTCAGAAATCTGCTGATAATGTCATCCATCACAGATATTTCTACTTTCTTTCACAACATGCACCTCAGTGTGATTGTAAAATACACCCCTCGAATCAGGAATTTCCTTCACTTTTACTTTTTAACACAAAGAATAAAGATTAAAAATTTTAAAAAAACCAAAACAAAACCAAAACTAAACTACAAATTTCAGAGAAAAGCAGTTAAAAAAGGAGGCTGGGGTCCCTTGGTTTTACAGAAAAAGTCAATACAGACACCTAAGTGAAGGCAGAAAAACATCTGCCAGTGTTGCTGAGTTGGTAGCTCTGAACAGTAACAACCTCTGTATCAGAAAACATACACTGAACACATTCCAGCAGCAGCAGAAACTGCCCTATAAATCGTGTGATGATGCTCCGAAATTGATTTCTGAGGGAAGAAGCAGCTTGATGGACACACTGCTTGAGAACTTTTCTGTCTTTGGAAGGATGTCAGCTGTGACTGGTTTTGCTGATGCACTCACTTTTCAATAAGTAACTTTGCTGAGCCAAATAAATCATTTAATTTAAGCACATAGCAGATATTAAATGGGAACAAGTTGGGGGGAGGGGGGTTGCAATCTAAGAGGAAAGACATTTCTATGACAAAATGTAGATGAAAATTTGGATCCTAAAATAACTAATATTTTACTTCCTTTGGAAAAGGGGATTTAAAATAAACCCCAAAGACTGCCATCTACCATTCAGACTCTTCAACACCGTGCATTCTGTGAGCAGAGTGTATTTTCAAGACTCAATGATCTAGCAAAATTTATATTAAGACTCTTGAAATGCATGGGGGTTCTGGCACATATGAAATTCAAAACGCTTCCAAGAACATAGTCCCAAGCCACACACATTACACACACCTGACTTAGCAGACTGCACAAGTCTGTTTACCTTTACAAGATCTAGGAGTTACTACAAAGTTAAGCCAACTTACCGTGCGCCACAAAATCCAGCCACGAACACCATTCTGAGAAAAAATAATAGCTCTTCATTTCTGCTATGGAAATTCCTCTCTGATTCATCATCAGAGAAGAAAAACTTCCACTCTTCCCTTCCTCTGCTCAGAACAAATTACCCTGAGAAGGTAAGAGCTTTCATATTAATTGAACTTTGTTCCATGAATGCAACAGGTGGCACAAGATGACTTTCCAAATTTATTTTCCTCCAGCAACGCCACTGTTCTTGTAATTATCTCTTTAATTACAGTGTCCTCCCCTCATCGCCCCACCCTGAATATTTACAGACTGCTGATATACCCAGTGTCTGATACAGTATATCCAGGCTATAGGCTGAAGCCATAAGCATATTTTCACTCATGTTAGACTTTAACAAGGCAAAGCAAAACTGTTCTTCACTCAGGTATTCACAACACTATCTGGAACCAGTTGTATTGAATTGCTCACTCACAGGTGTAGTATTTTGGTGCAGTTTATCACCTCTGCTATGGATTCACACTTAACTCTCTTCTCCAGCTTTCTGCTGGAAAAAGTGCAAGGGCATTTCCAGCAGGACAAGTGATGAAAGTCTCAAGCGTGGAAACCCCAATTCTCAAATAAATAAATTTTCAACACATTTATCCAGCCAGCAAACCAAGGTGTGAATGCAGCAAATAGTAACATAGCCTTACACACATGGACCTATCTAGCGTGGGGACTAAGTAATGAAGTTTTAGTGGCAAACTTTAACTCTGACCAGAAATACTGGTGCTTACACCAATTCCAGGCAGGCTTTGCCTGTGTTGAAACCTTCAGATACTTAAGTACACCTGCTATATTCATGTCTTCAGTCTGACATCTCCTGCAACCACACATCTTGCTATCCTGCCTGTAAGCTAGCACCCTCTCCCCATATAAGAATGCTCAACATCCAACAGAAACACTCATACAGCTCCAAGAGAAGATGCACCAAATCTCCATCCCCTCAACTGGCATGGAAGATGCAAGAGTAGTCTTCACTACTTGAGGTGGATTATGCAGGTTGTGGATTAACCAAGCTTGGTCTGACCCTTTCACTACAAAAGTATTAGACACCCACGTTATAGCACTGCCTCATTGTACCTTGTCACAGAACTTCTTTGGATTGGAAGGACCCTGGGACATGGACAGTCTCTTCATTCATTCATTCATTCATTCATTCATTCATTCATTCATTCATTCATTCATTCATTCATTCCACACCTAGAGCATACACACAAAAGCAAACTGCCTCAGATCTTCAGTCATCTTGATCAGAAAACAAACCTGAATCCAGTGTGAAAAGATGAAGGCTACGGGATGTCTCCAAAGATACTCCCAGTCCATACTAAGCACAGCACAGACTGAAGACAGATGTCTCTTGAGTCTCCACTTGCTAGACTTGTTTTACAGCTCTCAGTTCAAGCTGACCTACTGTTCCCATTTGCTTAGAAAAAGGGAGGAGAGAATCTCCAAGGATGGTCTGTGAGCATCACACCAGGAAGCCCTGGAAAATCTCCCCTGCTGATGGGAGACAGGTGACCCCACAGAAGACTGCTTGAAGCCATGGCTTTCTGGGGCTGAAACCCTCCTCAAGCTCTGCAACTGCTTTTCCATCCACCTGCAGTTGGAGATGCAGAAGCACACTGAAGATGTATGGTCAGGGATGGATGCAGGAATCACAACGCTGTCTCACATGGGCCTGGCTGTGCCAGCCTGGGCCCTGCTTGCCCAGGCAGGAGGGGCCACATGGCACCGGGACCCAAACCTCTGCAATCCAAAGAGCAAGTGTCACCACAGCCAGGGCTCAACTGAGGTGAGGCAATAAAGACAACACAGCCTGCCCTGTGTAAAAGACACCTGCAGAGACCAGTGCAATGAGGAGTAGGCCAAGGAGGGCAGATCCAACTGTCCATGAGCTGTAAGTAAATAAAAGTCTGCTTTGCTAAAATGCAGATTAAGCTGAGATGGGTTTGGTGAAGCTTAAAGACTCTGGAAGCCAGCCCAGCTTTGTTTACCTATTAAGGTAAATAAGGTAATGCAAAATCAATATATGATCCAGGACATTTATAATTCATGTAAAGATTTCTGTATCATATATTACAGATGCTAACATGTGCAGAAAGGGTGAAGCGACAAACCTGCTCTCAGCTATTTCCAGAGATGCAAATGAAGAGAGAACAAAGCTCTGTGAGACCTGGGACAACAGGACAGAGTGGCTTAATTTTGTGACGAGGAGAGGAGAGATGCATGCATCATGGGATTCACAGAATCACAAGCACATTTACTCTGGAAATACATACTTGCCAAAACTGGAATTTTAACCAGAGTAGCTACAGTACAAAAATGTTCCCAAGCTGCAGCACCTCTCCTCTTCCACAATCTAAACCCTCGATCCACCTTCTGTGTAACATGTGGTCTGGAAGTGCCACTGAATGCTAACTGAGGTGTCTCACCAGGAAGGCAGGAAAACTCTTATCAGTCCAAAAGGCCATAAAATGGCTTTGACCAAAACAATGGAATAATTCTTACTGGATATATAAGGTTAACATTAGAAACATATAATTACTTTCCTACTGTCAACATAAAATGGGTAACAGGAAGGAAAGGAAATAGAATTTTTGCATACTTCAAGACTTCAAACAGAAAAGGCTGCAACACAATCAAAAGGAGTTTTGGAATAATAATAAAGACGGGTGGGAGAGAAGACAGACAGCTTCCTACAGAAACATACCATTTTCTGACTATGCACACCTATATATAGCGAAAGGAACCTGTAAGTAAGCGATGACTGTATAATGTTACAAGATTTATAAGGATCTGCATCTGAAGAAAATTAGGTTAAAATGAGGAAAATTATCTACGTTAGAATGTGCTCAATGTTTTAAATTTGTGGTTTTCTCCTACACAGTTTACTTAGAATTAGATCAAATCCATTCATAAACGGCCAGCAGGAGCCCAAATCTCCTAAGTACATAAATATTTTTACAAGATTGGTGTAGGTGGTAACTTTTATGGCTACACTTTGAACTTGACTGTAGTGTGATTACTACCAAGTGACGGTTGAATTCTGCATGGAGGTAAGACTGAAATCTGAGGAGCCCTTTCTTTGCTTTGCTTTGTAAGACTGCATCCCATGTGTTTAAAATACAACTGAATTTTTCTTCACTTTTCTTTACTGTGATTAATAGCAATTAACATAAAAACTTTTTTTGAATAGAATTAATTGCTAAATATTGATAATTTATTACTTAGCACTCCTAAAGGTACTAAACCTTGCCCTAATGAATGCCCAGAACTGACAAATCAGGAAAGGTGAAACCTTTACATGTCAGAAATTACAAAAAAAAAAAAGTTTATAAAAAGAGTACCATTTTCATTCCAAGCAAAATAGATGCCAGAAGACTCAGTGAGCACAGTACAAAAGAAGATGTGAGCAAAAGGAACTGTCAGAGGAGAAGTTTTCTCTTCTTATTTTTTCCTAAGAGTAAGTGTCAAAATTAAAGAAATGAATATTGTAAGGCCTTGAAAATTATGTATTTTCCTATGTTCCTTATGTTGATTTCAGTTTCACGTGCTCCAAATTAATTTAAAAAGGAACAAAAAAAAAGTTGTCTTTTTTTTCAAACCGTAACAGGTCACTGTGCATATAAAACCAAGAAAGGATTAATTAATTATTGAAAAATTTTCTTCAGTTTATCTCAGGCAGTCAGGGTTAACCTATTTCAGAGAAAAAAACCCAACAAAATGTAGCTTTACTGAACACATGGATTATATCATTGTCAGTCACGCTAACATATTCTACACCACATACTGTATGAAGCAGACTTTGAGATTGAATAAATGGTGGCAAGTCCTAAATTTAGTACATTAAACTTAAAGATCAGAAGCTTCCTGATTTTTTGAGTATTGTTTGGTGTAATTAATTATCTTGTTTAAGAGCAGAGCACTCAGCGAAGTTCTTCTAGAGTATCAAAGGAAGGTTGGTGTAAAGCATTCACATCTGTGTTTGTTAGATACTGTCATACACCTGGAACTGCAAGGAAAAACAAGACAGAAGGTTTTTCTTCAGTAAGTACTGCTGACAGAATAATTACTATCCATAAATAATATCTAATATGGAGAAAGATATACTTTTTTAACTAACAGTTGTTGGATATCTACATGAGTATGCTTTGAGAAAAAATACTCATTCCTGCAAGAATCATCAGTTGAGAAAATCAGTAATGCCAATAAGAGGCTACTTACTGTTCACATTCACCTCACATGCTGCTCAAATTTAAGTGCAATGATCTATGTAGCTATAAATCACACGATAGGAATGCCTATACGTTCACCTCACCAGAGCATATTTGGCGTGGGTTATTTCGTAAGTGACGTCTGCCATGAAGGATTTGGATGAATCTTGGTAGGATCCTAAAATGACTCTCATGTCCTTCCCTTAAAAGGCGGCGTTGAGACATGGATGTGTGTCCCTGTGTCTTCACCAAGTTATTCATCAAAGGAAGTAAAAAATCAGCTCTTCAGAATTACACTCTTCTAATGCGCTGAAAGATACTCTGATTTTATTTCTAAATGTCAATGGAACGAAAAATTTCTTTGTGAAATTCATAAGCTATTAAAAAACAATTAAAAAAGGATGCAGATTTAAAGAGCTGGGAATGGGTTTTCTTCAGAAACCAATACCTGGTTTTATTAGAAAGAAGAAAGAAAAATCAGTTGTACTTAATGGGCTGAACATGTCAAGATGGTTTCTGCATGAAGCTGTGAGACCCTCTCAGTTCCTACCGTGCTGTACCCAGCAGATAGAACATCTTGCCACAGCTTTGTCTGCTTTCTGTGGGGCTAGTACAAATAAAGGAGGCACAGCTTCTCATGCAAGCAGGTCAGACTAGCAGATGAAATCTACCAAAAAAAAGAAAGGCGTGAAATTGTCTTGTTTTTCAGTGTTTCATCCAAAATAGCTGTAGCCAAACTAACAGCTCCGTGCTGTTTCCAATGAAGAAAAGTCCCCACACGACATCCAGTTTGTTAGTGCACTCCAGCCATGCGCAGTGATCCACAGCCGCTGCTCATCCCAAGTAGCTGGTACTATCACCTCTGTCTTTGTATCCTTCTCCTTAATGCCAAGGATGTTCAGTTGTTTCAAAGAGACACCCGAGGCTTCTCCTGAAGAAGGGCAAGTTGAAGTTCCTTCTTAGAACTTCACCGTCTTGCTCCTAAGTTCTCAGCTCAGCACTCTGAGGGCAGAAATCTCACACTGGCGCTTGCTGCATTTCCTACTTCTGTGTCTGAAGCACCCTGGATTCCTCAGGGACCAGTGCTGTGCTCACGCCAGCAAACTGAAATAAAATATCGTTGTGAATACAATGCTGTCAATTAGGAACTCCTCTTCAGTTCATTTGCCCTAAGTCAGGCTCTCATCATCAATCCACCTCCACTTCTTCCCCCTGCACTTGCAGAGAAGTGAGGACCGAGCCCCTCAAAGGCAAAGCCCATTTCTAGACTACGCGAGCAGAGAGGTCTCATAAGAAAAAGCTGAATCTTCCTGGGAGTTAACAAACAACTAATAGGAAGGAAGGGAGGGGAAATGAATCCCAGGCTTTCTTAAAACATATCAGGAAACCCTACAGTGTCTGTTCCCCCTGTCTCTTTCAATGTAGGAGAGAGGAAATTGATAATGCTGCTTTACTTGGCAGACAACGTTTCCCTCTTAATTCTGTTTAACTATGTCCTGGACGGCCACAGATCTGCCACAACCCCACTATATACCATTAGGCACATCAAACTGAAGAAGAGTTTTGAAATATGGTGTGCCAACTCTTACTCTGAAAGCAAATTCAAACAGACAAACTTTAGTTAAGTCACATTGAAGTAAACATTAAAAAACTCATTACAAAACACTACTTGGAATACACCTCATTAACAGAGGAGAATCGTTAGTTTTAGCTGGAAAACATTCAACTTCCAACATGATATCACAGGCAAATGGGACAATCTCGAAACGTGATGATCAAGAAAAGTAGAAACAATAACTGATGAATTTCATGCAAGCATCATTTGTTTTCCAAATTTATTTTACTAAGCAGGTGGGCCACTGCCTACTGCAGCTGTGCTACTCGTCCTGGTCAAAAGCCTACCAAGCTTCAGTGATACAGAAATTAAAAGGAAGGGAACAGCTTACTGGTGGAAAACCACTATGATACACACCACCACCGTACTACATACTCAGGGGTCAAACAAACCTGGAACTGAAGTAAGGAAAGCCTCCATATTAGATAAAAATCCACATTTTCTTGTTCTGCTTGTCAGTGGGGATCACAAAGCAGTGGTTCGGGTTAGATACAGGGGAACAGTAACATTCACAGAGACAACACTGTAACCTGCTCCTTGCTGATGATTTTCCCAGCAGAGGCACCAAATGTGACCAGGAGTCGGCTGGGACAGATTGCCAATGATCAGGGCTTTCCTCCTGCCTGGCAGGCTACTACTGGTTTGGGACTTTGGGGGTGCACCAGCCTCATGACTGAAGGACCCAGTCTGACAGTCAAGTGGGATGCTGATTAAACTACACATCTTCTTCCAGCAGCCGAGACACCTGCTAGAAAATGAGGTAGATGGGATAAGAGGAAATGGCCACAAGTTGCACCATTGGATATTAGGAAAAACTTCTCCACCGAAGAAGCTGTCAAGCCTGGGAACGGGCTGCTCAGGGAAGCGGTTGAGTCACCATCCCTGGAGGGATTTAAAAGGCAGGTAGATGTGGCACTTAGGGACGTGGTTTAGTGATGGACTTGGCAGTGTTAAGTTTACGGTTGGATTCAATGACCTTAAAGGTCTTTTCCAACCTAAGTGATTCTGCAGTTCAATGAAAGATGAGTCTTTGTGCCAGCGGTGTTCTGAGTGTGCGGTGACACTGGTGGCACACAGTGGAAATCTCACCACCAATTCCTGCAGAGGGTTATTACCGGGAGGCAAAAGGACCTTCTTGCTTTCTTCGTATATCGAATGCACACAGAAGATTGATGACTTGAGTTGTAAAGTTGTTAAGTACACGCAATCCTACTGAAAGCTAGCCATTAGCTACATCCCTGTCCGCAAAACAAGCTTTTAATCTTCTTTCAAGCACTCAAATTTGTGCCTAGAAGCAAAGAAATTAATCACAACAATGGCGGTGGCGGTGCGCAATCAGAAGGAAACAGATGGTGTAATGCAGTGTTTTCCAAACAGCAGCACTCTCTATCTCCAGGAAAATAATCTGAATATTTTTCTCTTGCCATTGGCATTACTGTAACAAAAGCTCTTATTAGAAGGATTTTTTTCTCCGCTCTCTATGACATCAGCAAATTATGTAGCAGTTTAAGGACAGTAATATTCTTTGAGTATGAGTTGGCAGAACCAACTAGGCTGCATCTATCTCTTCTTTCACGTCACATAAATGGCAGCATTCAACGGGTAACACCTCCACGATTATCTTTAAATTACCACAGACAGCCTGATGGAATCAACAAAATCATGCCAATGAAACAGGGCTCATTTTTGTCATGCTTCATTTCCAGGCCTGTTTCTGACCTCGGGCACAGTGCTGTACACTGACAACAGGAGCAGTCATGCTGACTTACAGCTGTAGAGTCTCTCTGATTCTTCCTTTCATTCCCGGGAACTCTCACGATGTTGCAGTACAATACCTTCAAGTCTGGATTGGGAATCACTAAGTTAAGCTGCCATCACTTCCATCATTGCTGGGTGTTCTCACTGGTCCTTTCATCTTTTTGTTTGTACAGCAGGCTTATCTTTATGGGACATCTCAAATGCCCTACTGTGAATTTTCCTCCAAATCCTAACAGTTATTTACAGGCCCTTCCTTACATCCTCACATTCAATGTGAAGCTGAAATGCTCACATTATAGGACTATGTACCCCTCCCAGCTGTACAGTGCAGGAGGCTCTGGTAGCATAATCAACGCTGCTCTAGTGTTTCTTCTGTAGTTCTTCCACTCCCTAACAAGTGCTGATATGCCACTGCCACTCTGGTGTTGCTGGTTCTCCTTAACTGTAGATCTTGTTTTAAGGGAAAAGAGTACATGAAAGCATGGCACCTCTCATGCCTGGCACTTCAAGATCCCACCCAGGATTCTACCTGTGGGATCCTGTGTCTAGTGCTCATTCAGTTTTCTCCCCTGGAGTCACAGCAGGGAAGACCTTCTGCAAAGAAACTTCAGTATAACAAGTGCCATAACATGCAGAGGAGCCAATCCAGAGGATTGCAGGAGATATCTTGCATGAAGAACATAAAAGACTATGAAAATCATATGGGGAATTGCAACTAACATACACATAAGCAGAGCTCAGAAATTACTGTTTCTTGGAATAGTTTCTAAAAACCAAATATAAGAGTACATACAAGTTAAAATCTCAGTCTTCTAAAAAATGTGCAAGTGCCACCTGTGCATTTCAGTGTCAGTACATTCACAATAACAGTGAAATTAAGTGAGGGGAGAAGAAAAACAACATGTTTAGATTATTCTGTTTAAAGCATGCTTCATCAATTATCTCCAAACACATTTACGTTGTTGAGATAAGCAGTAGAAACAGAAAGTTAAATTTGTCCCATGATACACTATTGAACAAAACTATAATTTTACACACATTAAAAATACAACATACAAGCTACTTCCAATCTGAACTCTGTTTTACAGAGTTGAACACACATACACTGTAACAAGGTAGCACTGGTTGTTGTTATGCTTAGTCCTCAGTTTTCTTAAAACCCTACATAAATGTTGCTTTATGGCAAATTGCTTGCGTTGATTTTTAAAATTAAAACCATGTTGACAAAGATTAATCCACACCAGAGGCTAGTCACTAGGCTAACACAGTAAAAAAAGTAGACAGAGGTTGATTTTAAATGAAAAAAAAAAAGTAGCTGAAGCATTAAAGAGACAGAACTTGGTATTTTTACATCCACAAATTCCACAGGGCTCTTGTAGAGGAAAAATCTGTCTGAAAAATGGAGAAATAAATCATTATTCCACAAATATTCCAGTATTCTTGAAATATAAGAAAATAATGAATCTTCCTTTTTCAATGTGGATCAGATGAAAACAAAGTTTAGGTATAATCTTTTGCCTGTAATATTTTTGTGCTTGGTAGAATTGGATAGGTGTGCTTTTATTTCACTTTCAGGCTACTCTATCAGAACATTCTATCTAACAAAAAGTTTAGAAAGGGCTGCCACAGCATAATCTAGAGAATCTGTGAACTGAAATTACCTTTAATAAAATACCATGACATAGAAGGTGAAGCTGCAGTGGGGATAAATCTCAGAAGCAGGCATGAATGGAGGTATATCCTGGCAAACCTCAACGATGTTACAAACAAACTCAGTATTTCCCAATAACATAGATAGTGATAAACATTCTCAATATTATGGTGCTGATTTATTAAAGGTTAGGAGTTAAATTAATTATTCAGTTTCATGAGAAATCTACACAGAAACCCTGAATTAAGTAATGAGAGTGAATTAGGTTAGTTGTCCAAGCTTAATCCTAACTGGATCTGTCTGCTCAGAGACAAACCACGATTGTAATAAGCATCAGATGAATATAAGTAGATCAGGACTGAGATAAATGGACAGCTTGCATTCTATTTATACTTGCACATTATGCTGCTGAACCACAGCTGCCAGTCTTTAAAGCAATCTCTCTCAAAAAAAGTGAAACTAAAATAAATCCTAAAATTAATCCATAATTTAATTGCACAATAAGAAACACATAACAATAACAAAAAAGCAACATATAAAATTAGGGTTGAAATATTCTGGAAGTGTTAATATTTAATTGTCAAGATAACCAAAGGTTTTAAAGCCTAACATCTGTCCCTCTGATTTAAGTAATCTTGTATTGCATGTCTGAACTTACTGAGGGTTACTAATAAATTTGACCCATCTCCAGGAGAACAAGTTCCTCCACCAAAAGCAATAGAAAATACTCAGAAAATCACAGTGGATCAGAGAACTAACTAGAGGAGAACATTTCTTCATGAGCAGCCAAGCAAAGTGAAGTTTAACAGCTAACAGACAGCACTTCAAGTTTCTCCTTTAATAAAAGTCCTTTAACTCCTGAAGGCAACTAGCAATCAGTTTCAAAACTTTAGAGATATTCTGACAAAGAGGAAACTACACTTACGCTGGTGAAGACCAGGAGGTCAGAACATGGGGAAAGCCTGGCTAGCATCTGGTGCCAAGCCAAAGCTGCAGGTAAAGGCCACCATGATCTCAGAGCTAATTAAGCAACTGCCACCATTAGCTCACTCATTTACTTGAATTCTATTAGGTAAAATAACCTGGCAAGTGACAATTACAGGTTGAGACTGATCAGATCTGCTGGAGGTATGAGGCCTGCCCTTCTGGTCAGAAGTGAAAGCATGTGAAGAACAGGTATCTGTTCAGGTTAAGAAGCTCCTGGGAGATATTTTGGCCCTATGCTCGATATGAGCCCGCACTTTCACCCAACCACACCATCTCAGCTCCATGTTCTGTACCCGACTGCTGCTGCTGTGAGCACAACAAAAGGGAGAGAGATGACCATGGCGGGTGCTGGGCCTGTAGAGAGGGGATTTTTGCAGCAAGAGAAGGAGAAAGGAAGTGATGGTAAACCATTCACAGCTGTGCCTGCACACCACAGAGTCGCTGCAAGAGGAAACTGCTGACAGAAACCAGATAAAACAACTGGCAGCAAAAAGAAGTGGCTTGAAATGGTTTATCAAATATAGCTTTATTGACAATGTCCTGTAAAGATACCACAGTTTCAGGCATATTGGCCATTCCCTGCACCTACAACCTGGGGCACAGTGGTCATCCCCATCATGTGCCAGCTGCATCTATATACATAAGTAGTTGCCTTTATACATTAAGTTATGCTAGTGGAAGCTCTGTTCAAAAATCACCTGCGTCTGTGCGTATATGTCTATGTATATCCATATCGATATAAACACATAGGAACACATACAGCTGAATAAACCATGCAGTTAATGGCACTGAGTGATCTTCCAGCAAACAGCTCTGTGAGTCTAGACGGCTGCCAGCAAGGGTGGGCCCTGGCTATAGCTCATGGTACTCTCAACACTCAACATGTACAGTGAGAAATGACTGCTGTGCACCTACATAAACAGATGACGCCTTGCCGTGCAACCACAGGCCAGAAACACCCTTTGAGCCTTCAGTCCCTGCTACCGTGATTTCCTTCCTCTGAAAAATGCTCTCTGTTGCCATGTGCCTTGGACCCAAGGGGTCCTGTGCTCAGTTCTCACCTCTTCTCTGTCAGACTTGAATTCTTTTCCACATTTCACAATCTTCCCTCTTTAGTCTCTCCATGAATGGGATATTAATAAAGTGAAAGACTTTTCATTTGAGTGGCTGCTTTGAAATTCTTCTGCATGCACTGTTGCACCAATTACAAATTTATATGGCAGTAATCCACTCAGCACAAAAGAAACAGTGATATTAATACTTCACAAAGCTGGTATGAAGCTATAAGTAATATCTTTTAGGGACCTTTCAGAAATGCTGTAAAAATCCCTAGGCTGTAAGAACCCAATACAATTTTTCTCAGGCTACTGCAGCACAGTAGGTTTTCTACGCAACTTTTTGAAATGGCCATAGGTGTACAACAGTGATAAATCACATCATTGTTTGGAGAAGGAATGAGAATTTCATCATATTAATGAACACAAAGAATTCATGAACTGCTGATTTTGATGATTGGTCATGTAGGGCTCCTGCAAAATGGGATTTTCCTGTGTTACAGATAAGCACACTTAACTGAACTGGGATGAAGGGAGTTACTGGTGAGACATCTGCCAATTTACTAAACAGCCAACGTTTTAGTCTGTTCAGAGTTAGTTTGCCTCATTCTGCTTATCAGGCAGTCAATTCTAACAGACATATTTTGATCACACAGTTGCAATTAAACACATTCAGGCAAATAGATCTAAACACACAGTGAGAGAGAGACAAGGGTCTTTACGTCATCTGGAACTGCAAAGGACTTGGGACAAGTCTCCATTTAAGTTTAAAAATGAAAAGCTCTTTGACAACTAAGAATCAACAGACAATTCCCTTCTGAAAATGTGAAACAAGAGCTGTGTGATACACAGTTACCATGGATGTAATTCTTAGAAAGACTGAGAAAATCATTCCAGCTATAGCATCTTACCAGCAAGCACCAACACTGAACACAGCCACAATCACACAGGCACTTGTTCGACCTGACACCGTACTGCTGCCAAAGGGAGGATTTCTGCTCCTAGTAATTTCTTCCTCTTGCGTCCTTGGTATGGGCATTTGCATTTGTGCAGCTGCATGGTGGTTTATACATGAATATGTTCCAGGTAGGATAAGCAGGACAGGGGGCATGTGATGTGGCTGCTGGTTGAGGAAGTCAATATCCCTGACATGTAATGCAGCACGTGGAAAGCTGCTGAAATGATAAAACACCTATTGATCTCCAGGTTGGGCTTATTGTTTAATGATTATTTCCTAAAATGAGTACTGCAAGCTGTGCTTGTCTCTGTTAGATTCTTCAGAAGAGATCTTCACATGATTTAATAAATAATAATAAACCGATTATCAATAAACTATTGATTACTATTTATGGCTATACACTTAGAAATCTGACAAAGGCACGATACAGAAATTTATTGTTAGAGTTACAGCCTCCAAATAAATTATTACATCAACATGTGTTGAAAGACACTGAAGATTTTGCGAATTAAATATACAAAGTACAAATAGGCAGTGATGAAATTATGGCTCCTTTTGACATGGTCATAAAGCATGAAAACAAACATCTTTGTTAGTATGGAAGATATTGAGAAAGAAGTCAAGATACGACAAAAAAAAAAATCACAGCTTATACCTGAGCAAAGCTATTCTCCTGCATATTCTCTCATGTGAATAAAGCCTACAAAGGATATAAGATGTGGATCCCCATGGCTGTACACTTGTACAACCAAAGGTCAACTCCAGCCAACAGCCTCTTCCCCCCTCTCAAATTTTGGTCTCATTTGTTACACTTGGATTCAAAGTTGGGTTTTTTTCCAGACAATCTAAATGACGCTTCTCACTTGTCAGTTAAAGACAGCACAGTGACAGCAGTTTTTATTTGTCTCTTCTTTATATGGAAGAAATGTTACACAAGGATGTGTTTCTGAAAAGTGTGACCATTAAAAACACCACCCCATTGCTTCACTCTTCATCTGCCACTGAATTCCACCAGCCAACCAGGCAACAGGTCCTATGTGCCCTGTTCATGTACCCAAGGACACAGGAGGCTCCTGGAACATCTCCATACTGGAACAACTCCAACCTTGGAGGCATTCAAGACTCAATTGAACATGTCCATTATAGGCAGATTGGCTTTGAGCAGGTGGTTGGACTCGATGACACCATAAAAATCCTTTCCAATCTAAATTATTCTGTAATCACCTTGCCCATTTAGCTCCCTCACTGTTATCCAGATGCATTTACTGCTTTGATTCCCACTGAGAAAAAGGGAACTGTTTTCAAGGTTTAATTTATATCAGTTGTTTCAATTTTCTAGTGAATTAATAATTTAGTAGAATTTTATCTCCCTCATTTTAGAGTTATGTGAAGAGGCCAAGTTGTAAAGTAAAACATTAAATTATTTACAAGTTGTATACACATGCAGGCAGATAAACAGTGTAGCATTATATATTTAACAGTTGTTAGAAAGGACAGAAACTATAAGCATGACAGCCAAACCCCTTTGTCAAAGGAGAGAAAAGTAGTCTTCAAATCTGTGTTGATTGTTTTAGACATTAAAAAGAGCTAAAGGAAATGTGTTTAAGATAGATCTAGAGTCTCTACAGACCTCAGAGCTACCAGAGTAAGCAGTTTCTGGCTGAAAATGAAGATATGAGGATCAATTTCCCTACTGGCAGGATTCTTCACAAAGGGCAATTAAATCCCTGCTCCATGTTTCAGCAGAATGAAATGGAATAAATCACAACTGTGCAGAACTTTCAAGCACTGGTAGCTGATTAGGTTATCACAGACTAGGAGAAGAAATTGTAAATTCATTTGTAATGGGTGGACAGTGCTATAAAACATCAAACAGATCTTAAATCCTCAAGTCTCCAATTATCCACTCTATTCAGTTTGCTTAAATAAGGGATTATGCCTTCTTACATTTGTGCTCGGGAAAAAAAGAAATAAATAATATTAAACTGTTGAATTTTTATACAACTCCAAATAACCTCCACACATGATGAAGACAAGTACGGTGTAAAGAATACCCCATAATTCAGACTTTCTAAATGTATTTACCATCCTATACATGCAGCTGAACAACTCTTTTCAATAAAATTTAGCCAGAAACAGCTTTGGAAAATGGAAATAGGTTTGAAGTACCATCTGAATATTTACTACAAAGTAACCATGATACACAACAAAATACCACCATACTTTTTTTTTTCCCCCTGTAACTTCACTTTTTTCTTGAAAACTTATTTTAAAGACATTTCTTTCTTAATGTCCATATATTTTACACAAAGACCTTCTGTTAAAATTCATCTGGCTATCTGACCCCCCTCTTCCCCCAAATGCACAGACAGACATAGTCATTAAAGGATTGGCTGAACAAGATCTCCTTTCTTTTCTGAAGGGGGCCCCTCTAACAAAGGACCTTGGAAAGTAGTCTTTATTGTTAGGCACCGGGTGATGCAATCTTTTATAGCAGTGAAGATTTAGGATCCACTTCCTCAACGTCCTGATAAACAGTCACATCTCTTATCCACACCGTATCAGAATCCTTCTTGCTTCCAGTTTTGACAAACTGTTATTGTCTGTCATTGATTTTAAGTTCAGCAGGAACCCCTCTGAGCACCTAATACACGCTCTACCACACCCAGAAGGTAGTTTTCTATCCATAACATGTGCTAAACTCATAAACTCTGGTGTAACCACAGCAAGAGGAAAGGTTAAAAGCATCTCCAGCCTCAGAGCTTGCCACAGCACCCCAGAAACAATCTGGCCAGGAGCTCTCTCCTTTCCCAGATGCAAGCCCCGGCCTCCTCTCACTGGTAGAAAAACCAGCAGGTGCCAGAAGCAGAAGGATCCCCAGCAGAAAAAACGTATCTGCTGGAACAAGGTGGACATGAACCTGCCAGCTTGGAAAGCGCTGGTCAGTGAGACTGTAGCATGAGGGGAAAGGAAGCTGGAACTGGGTGATGGAAGATGTTGGGCAAAAAGAGTCACCTTTTAGTGGAAGGAGACACCAGGAAGAGGCCTGTGGAAGGGAGGGGACTCGGTGCAGGGGCGGCTGGGGAGGGACGGTGGGAACTGAAGGAGCCTGTGGGCAGAGGAGACACAGGAGCTGAGAGAGGAGGTGCAGTGTGAGGCTGGGTGCAGCAGACAGACCTCAGGCAGGAGACCAGAGGAGGAACCTGTGTAGAGCAGCAGTAACACGGCACCAGAAGGCCAAGATGAGAGCTAACTTTGCAGGACATATGGGGAGAGGGCAGAGCAGCTCTACCATGTAAGGGGAACGGCTTCTGGCTCTGTCTGAATGCCCACATCCTCACTGTTTGGTGCTGGCTGATTGCTCCTTCACTTGGAGTAGCGCTGTAGTTTTGCTGTAGTGCGTTAACGAAGGCAAGCAAGAGCTGGGATCATCCCCTTCATATTGTACCAATAAACAAAAGATCCCTACCATGCAGGCAGGGATAGAGGGGGAGAGAAAGATGTGCACATGTGTGAACAAGACATCACGATTAAGAAACAGCAGCTTATTTTGACATTACAAGTACTGATTCTTTAGGGGCACAGATTTTAATGCAGTGTGGTAAAACCCAACACTTTGGTGCGTGAGCTACTTTCATCATCTTAGAGATGATGATTAATGCTCTACAGAGAAAAAAATCCAAAGCCTTGGACAAGCAATCCTACGTCAGCAGGACAAACATAGATGGACCTTTTTTGCTTTTCAGAGTGTATCTTAAGCCTCAAGTTCACAATTTATGGTGCTTTCCCAACTGAAAGAAGAGACTTGAGAGCCCAAATATACTCTTATCAGACTATAATGCAACAAGAACTGACAGCATACACAAAGTAGGGAGCATAGAAAGATGTATTTCTCACATTAACTTCTCAAGTCTTATAAATAAATAATAAAAGTTAATAACCAGTAAATGACCAAAATGTTCTCAGTTAACTTTTAAGATAAATAATTTAGCATTGCAAGATGAGTTTATTATGAGCATAGACTTCTAAAAAGAAAAAAAAAGAAACCTCTAACAAGTATGCCTCATATAAAGGCTGGCAATACAGCACATAGCTGCCATGTAATTCGGCTTTTCTTGGTCAGAACAGGATAAATAGCAAACTTTAACAATATTTGTAGCTCTCAGTAGATGGCTTGGAATAAACATCAAAAAAGGTGTCTCAGGAAAAAAAAATTACTTCTAGTTTTTATCATTGCAGTTGATCGCTTACAGATACTTAAATGGTGCTACAATGTATGCTTTGTCTCTAGTTTAAGCAATACTGCTTTTCAGATTCTTTTCTCACATTTAATTTTAGATTCAGCTAAGGCAAAACTGTAAACTGCAATTGATAATATTCAATGAACACAACGAAATCTCAACCTGAAAGTAACACTTTTAGACCCAGTCTGTACATTCAGCTTTCACCCTTGTGCCTTCCCAGATCACCATCCTATCACAGATTTGTTTCTCCAGGCATAGTGCAAGGTGAAAATGCAGAGGAAAACACAAGTCTAAGTCAATCACTGGTTGCACCTGCATCCTATTTACTCACCTTATGATTTAAGTATGTGGTACTTGAAGAAATTCCATTACTGGTTGATACATACTAGAAATCTGAATTCCCCTGTAATTTCTAGCTCTACAGTTTTCATCTTCAAGTCTCTTGAAAAATATTGCTTGAGGCATCACGTGTTTGTTAAAGAGGTCAGGTAAATGGTGCCATATAAAATACAACTACTGCTGCCTTCTACAACAGTGAAATTAGATTTTGTGCAGAAAGGTCCTGGTTTGAGTTATAACAGAACTACTTCTGCTCAGTGATCTTTATTTTCAGCTCAGTCTGTTCTAACTAACTGTGCTTTCTGAAGTCAGCAGCATGTTTTCACAGGCAGTGTCTGCTTCTAGCAGTGATAATGCCCCATGTTTAGAGCTAGTACCAATACAGGTGTTCCTGAATCCAGTACCAGAATCCAGCTCCTGAACACGGTTCCTGGCGACACTGGGCCCAGTCTTGGACTTCCCCAGTGCCTGTTCCACAGCATCAGTGGTGATGGTGGCATAACTGCCATTGGTGGTGGTGGGAGTTCAATACTGGTTTTGTATATTATTCTTGTTATTAAAGCTGTTCTAGATTTCTTTCATAATTGATAAGTCTCTCTCCCTTATTCCCTTTCTCTTTTCCTTTGGGGAGGGAGGAGGGTTAACAGAGAGTGTCTGTTATAGGTCTAGCAGACTGCCCTGACCCTAAACCTTGACAAAAACCAAACTGTACAGATATCACATCTCAAAAGTGCAGCAGTCTTCAGTTACAGGTAGAGGAGAGAATGAGCAGAAATGTCATGTTTCAAATTCACATAGCATGGAAAACTGAAAGACTGATACTACACCCACTGAAATGAACCCCAAGATGGTGAGCTTAAAATTAATTAACTTGAACCCTGACAGAAGCATGCATCAAGAAGTCAAGAGTCTCAGACCATAAACTGGGTTTAATGAGCAGTAGATCCAGGCAGATCTCTGCAGAAAACAAGTACCCACAGTACTGTAACAAACAGATCAAGAAGCATCTTTCTGCTTTGCTAGCCAACAAACCAACGGACATAATGTTCTATCACAAAATACCCATTTCAGATTTGAGGTTAGCCAAGACAACTAAACTTCTGAAGAGATGACTGCACTTGGCTCAGTAACCCAGGAAACACAAACTGTGAGAGATGGTCACAAAGAACCCAGGAGTTTCACTTTTTCACCTCTAGATTAACTGCAGAGCACTAGTGAAGGGACAGTCCTGTCCCATCCCTGTTCCTCGAGGGCCACAGTCACGTGTTCCCATTGCTGCCCTGGTAGCAGCTCAAATGACCAGAACGTGAGGCAGAGCAGCCTACAGCTATGACAGTAAGCACACTTCTCTCCACAAGAAAAAACCAAAAACCAAAACCAAACAGTTTTCTGTTGAATCCAGAAATTGAACCAGTTCAATGGTGCACAATTGCCAGGTACCCATCTCTCACCTGATACAAGAGATACCAGGGAAAGCCAAAGGCAAGGGACAGAAAAAAAGTAGGACAAACTATTTCTTTAAGAACTTTCACCAGATGGCATGTGGCTTCAAAAGGCATTTTAACTTCAGCTAAGAGTGATTAATAGCCACAGATGGTCCCCAGGAATGGAGAGTGTTCAAAAAATATGTAACATGGCACTTCAGGATATGGTTTAGTGGTCATGATAATGTTAGGTAGACAGTTGGACCTGATGATGGTGGAGGTCTTTTCCAACTGTAATGATTCTGTGTTTTTTGTGACAGTGCAGTCACTTCTAGATGCAGCTCAGAGGAGCTGCACTGATGGGCGTTCAGAGGACACTGTTCCTTTCCACTCACCACAGCAGGCAGCTCAGACCATCCTTACTAGAATAAAATTGGCCTGTGTAAATACCTGCCTGTAGAAAAATCCCATACAAAATCATTTTCTCTATCTAGGTACCTGAATTCCTCAATTAAATGAAAGCAGAGCTGAGAAAATCAATGTGCTCATGGAAGCATGTTTTCTCTACACATTATCTAGAGATGGGCTGGGAAGGTATTTCACAATAAATACAAAGAGGTCGTAAGGCAAAGACTTCCAAAAGAGACTTCATCTTCATTAAGCCAAGTAAGGCTGTCATTTTCCAGTTTTCCACTATTCATAATCAAGTACAGGGTGATACTACACTTGCACTCATGAAAAAGTATATCCAATTCTGACATTTCTTTTTTAAGAATGTGTAAAGCTGAATTTAAGCAATTAGTTGTTCTTGCCTAGGCAATCAATAGCCAGATAAAGCAAGTGCAAATTACATGGCAACAGGCTGTAAAAAATACATAATCTCTAACTACAAAATGGAATTGAGTCTTCACATGGGAGAATCTTCCCAAATGAACAGCTTTTGAACTGCACCATGTTGGGCAATTACCTGAGCATGCAGGCAGCTCCATACTTCCTCAGGTGTGTTATATTGTGTTTTTCAGTCATGATATAACAGTTTTATAAAGCAGAAGATCACAGAATCACAGAATGTTAGGGGTTGGTAGGGACCTCCAGAGACCATCGAGTGCAACCCCCCTGCCAAAGCAGGACAAAACTAGAGCAGATCATGAAAAATCAGGTTCTTTCCATAACTTATTATGCTGTCTCTGTCAGCTGACTTCAGAAAGAATAATGATTTCTTTTTCCATAAAAGTCTAATGTCTCCAACCTGTTTTTCCAAATGAAGAACAATTTTAGATATTAATTTGGCTACTCAGACATACTTTAAACTACCTTTGCAGTAGAATAAAATATAATCTTTTTCACAGGCTTACATGATTCTGAATATGGCATCTAGAAATCAAATACACATTATATTTAGAGGCACAGAATATTAGTCTCATCTGCTTCAACAACACTGTTTTGCTAAATACTGCTTATCCTAAATTTCCAGCATTCCTTTTTTTCTTAACCAAAAATTTCTTGCTATGGGAAATTATTTTGGGGGGGGAAAAAAAAAAAAGTTTTTCCAATGACCATTTCTCAGCAGTTGGTTGAAGTTTTCCCTTTAGTACTAAAACATATTACAATCAATTCCAAATTGTAAAGAAAAATCATTGAAATCTGCTTGCTTTCTTTTTGCTGATAGCTTTAGCAGAAAATTGCCTTCTCATTCCAAACATGGCTAAAGCTCTAATAAGGAAACGATTCTAATCCACATGCTGAGGGTAAACCCAGATGTGCTAACAAGATGTGCCCGCAAAGTGGTTTAGGACCAAGTGTTTTCAAAAAGCTTCAAAAATTAAAAACGTTATTAAAAATCATTGTGGTTGAAGCTTGGTTTTGGTTTTTTTTAAACTAGCCTAATTTACTAGGTGGCAATAATGTGGTTTATTACTAGCAGTCAAACTATGGCCAGACATTAGAAAGTTTTGTCTGGGGAAACTGCAGTTCTGTTGACTAACCATCTGTCAGAGCTTAGGGAGCTGAGTGTTGACTCAGAACCATACAGAGCCACAATGATGCATTAAGCATTCTCAAATGTGATATTCTAGCTCATTTCCAGTCAATTTCTAAAAAAAATCCAAAAAACCATGAAAACTGAAATGCTTAAGTAAAAATGCTCTCATATCTTACTGTTTCTAATGGAACTTCAGTTGCTTACTGACAGAAGCAACTGAGCTGAAGAACAGGACCAGACAGGAGCCCCGGGTATCCACGTTTACCTACAGCCGTGGTCAAACAGACGCCCTGCAGGCTACCTTTGTGTGAGACAAGGTGAGGGTGACTGCTGCTGTTGTCACAGGCTCCCACCCGAGCCATGCCCTGACTTTATCAGGGGAGGAGACAGGCAAGTGCCAAGCTCTCCCTCACCCTGCTCCCTCCCATCCCACCCCACCCCTAGGAAAGGAAACCAAAGTGACCAGGGATGAGGGAAAGGCTGAGATACTTAATGCCTTCTTTGCCTCAGTCTTTAATAGCAGGATGAGTTGTTTGCTGGGTGGCCATCCCCTCGAGCTGGAAGACAGGGATGGGGAACAGAAGGAGGCCTCCATAATCTAAGAGGAAATAGGCAGTGACCTGCTGCACCACCTAGATGTACATAAGTCTGTGAGGCCAGATGGGTTACACCCAAGAGTGCTGAAGGAGCAACTAGAGATAGGTCGATTCAGGTTAGACATTAGGAAGAATTTCTTCCCCATGAGGGTGGTGAGACACTGGAACAGG
>WUAM01000143.1:23529411-23541851 GCA_024336885.1 Actenoides hombroni
GCTGGATGGGGCTCTGAGCAACCTGCTCTAGTGGGAGGTGTCCCTGCCCATGGCAGGGGGGTTGGAACGAGATGATCCTTAAGGTCCCTTCCAACCCTTACAATTCTATGAAATTCTATGAAATTTTACCAGCAATCCTGGCTAATGGGGGAGGTCCCAGTGGACTAGAGGGTAGCAAATGTGATGCCTATCTACAAGAAGGCCTGGAAGGAGGATCTGGGGAACTACAGACCTGTCAGACTGACCTCAGCGCCAGGAAGGTCATGAAACAAATCATCTTGAGTGCCATAACATGCCATTTACAGGACAACCAGGTGATCAGGCCCAGTCGGCACGGGTCCATGAAGGGCAGGTACTGCTTAACAAGCCTCATCTCCTTCTATGCCAAGGTGACCCACTTGCCGGGTGAGGGAAAGTGGACATTGTTTACCTAGACTTCAGCAAAGCCTTTGATACTGTTTCCCACAGCATCCTCATGAACAAGCTGGCTGTCCTAGGCCTGGATGGGCATACACAGTGCTGGATAAAACACTGGCTGGACAGCTGGGCCCAGAGAGTGGTGTTGGATGGAAGTAAATCCAGTTGGAGACTGGTCACAGGTGGTGTTCCCCAGGGCTCAGTGCCGGGGCCACTCCTGTTTAATATATTTATCAATGATCTTGATGAAGAGATTGAGAGCACCCTCAGTAAGTTTGCAGATGACAGCAAGTTAGGTGAGAGTGTTGATCTGCTTGAGGGTAGGAAGGCTCTTCAGCGGGACCTGGACAGGCTGGATCGATGGGCCAATCATACGGACTTCAACAAGGCCAAGTGCCAGATCCTGCACTTGAGCCACAACAACCCCAGGCAACACTACAGGCTTGGGGAGGAGTGGTTGGAAAGCTGCTTGGCAGAAAGGCACCTGGGGGTGTGGATCGCCATCCAGCTGAATACGAGCCAGCAGTGTGCCCAGGTGGCCAAGAAGGCCAAGGACATCCCGGCCTGAATCAGGAATAGTGTGGCCAGCAGGACTAGAGAAGTGATTGCTCAAGTGTACTCAGCACTGGTGAGGCTGCTCCTTGAGCATTGGGTTCAGTTTTGGGCACTGCAGTGTAAGAAAGACATTGAGGTGCTGGAGCAGGTCCAGAGAGGGCAACAAAGCTGGTGAAGGGCCTGAAGAACACGTCTTATGAGGAGTGGCTGAGGGAACTGGGGTTGTTTAGCCGGAAGAAAAGGAGGCTGAGGGGAGACCTTATAGCTTTATACAACTACCTGAAAGGAGGTTGTAGAGAGGTGTGTGTTGGTCTCTTCTCACAAGTCACAAGTGATAGGATAGGAGGAAATGGCAACAAGTTGAAGCAGGGGAGGTTCAGGTTGGACACAGGAAAACCTTCTATACTGAAAGGCTTATCAAAGACTGGACCCGACTGCCCAGGGAATTGGTTGAATCACCATCCCTGGATGTATTTAAAAGCTGTCTAGATGTGGTGCTTGAGGATATGGTGTACTAGTGGCATTGGTAGGGTTAGATAATGGGTGGACTTAGGATCTTAAAGGTCTTTTCCAACCATAGCAATTCTGTGATTCTGAGCTTGGCAGGAACACAACAGGACTCGCACCTCTGCAAGCATGAACCAGACCTGCCAAGAGGTATCGTGGGGGTCACACCCCTTATTCTCCCAAGAGCAGGCACAGCTAGAAAAACTGCCTGAAGCCCACTGATGGTACTGTGCAGTGATGCGCCTGACCTTATTTCTTGCCAGGAATGTTCCTCCCTCATCAATTCCACCACGCTTGTCTGACGTTTCCTTTTTTGCTGTCGAATACAGATAACAAGTTACTCGAGGCAGGGAGCTGTCGAGTGCGGTGTAGCTCATCTGCAAAGGGCTTAGCAGGCTGTGCACTGCCATATCCACTAACGAAAGTAGAGCAGGGGAGATGACCAGTCTTTAAAACACAGTTTCGCTTATTCACAGCTTAACAATTTATTAATTCATTGCCTAATGTGTCATTAGGAACACACTTTCAAAGTCAGTCTTTGACCCTCAAAAAATTCCTTTCTAAAGGCATATATAGTTCAAACTAAGCTTTTTTTTTTTCCCCTTCAGTGTCTTGTGAATGCAATGGCAATTTTCAGAGCCTGAGATCTCCAGTACTAGTGATGCTATAAAATTAAATCTGATACTTTTAATAACTTCTTCCTGAGAATAACTCCAGTAAATTGCAGCCAGTGCAGCTGCTGCCTGTGGACCTCAACGGGATGAAGGGCTCCTGAGAGCCAGGGTGGCCCACGTGGACCCAGATAGGTGATAGGGCAAGATCTGCAGGGGGGCAGGCTCTGCAAAACCCTGGCAGAGCAGCCAGCATGGCCCAAGCCCCCTGCACAGGACAGTGGCAAGCAGGCAGTGAGGCTCGTGAGGCCCCACAGAGGCTAACAGACAAAAATAGCGCCCATGTGATGATCCCTGAGCTGATCTGCTCCCAGGAGCAGGAACCAGAGAGAAGGGTTAGGAGTGGAGAGTGGGTGTACAAGCTGTCTCACTCCCTTTTCTTCCACATGTATCTTTAAACCTGAACACTCTATACTGCACTTGCTCCTGTTTAAGGGCTAACTCACTGTACCAGCCGGGCATCACACATCCAACCAGCCAGGCTGCCAGTCCAGGGCAGTGGTGATGTTGAATGAGCAGGAAGGCTCCTCTGTCACACCACTGCCTGCTCCTGCTTTCCTTCTCCGAGAGGTCACACATCAGAGAGTCTCCAGCGACACCGCAGCTCAGGCAATGTCCACGTGCAAAAGGTCAGGAGCTACTTGATGGGAAAGGATGGGAGAGGAACTCCTGAGGGAATGTGGGGGAACAGGAGGGGCTTCTCCGCGACGCACGTGCCAAGTGGTAACACCCAGATCCTTTCCTGCCTTGGCAGCTGCACATCGCGACCGTCTCAAATACCTGTACTTCCCTTCAAACCACTCTGGGATCTCTCTAAACTCCCATCCTCCTTAGGGGATAACACTTTAAATCCTGCTGGTTCTCACCAGCTCCAGTAAGGGTTCCCTGCAGCACCACATACATGTCAGGCAGAGTCTTTACTGAATTCAGTCCTAGATCATTATCTTTAAAGAACCGGTGAGAGGTTGTTTAAAAGTAATGCCAAATAAAGCCCAGAGTAATTGTTCTATTTCCATGTTTTAAAAGGCAAGTGGTAGGATGCAAAAAAAGTTTGTTCCCAATTTTCTGAAGGTTAGATGGGAACTGTTAGCGCTACTTTAACTTAGATAGCTGCTAAGCACACTGTGCAAAATTAACATCATAGTATTTATTGTTCTCCTGATTCAAAATGTATGGCAGCTCTCTGTGTCATCCAGCTTTTATCAGACCTTTTAAAATCCCTGTTACATCTTAAAATATAAACAATTGCTTTGAAAAACACCTCCACCTGCCACACTGAAAATAATTCATCTCCTGTCTTCATACAACACCACGGAGATGCTGTTTCTATTAATACCCCTCTCTGCTCTGGGCTGTGTGCTCTCAAAGCAATTCAGGTATACTCTTTTCAAAGGAACTGACTGGGAAGCAATGATGGCACTGAAGTCAGAAGCGCCCTGTCCTTGAAAGGCAAGTAAAGCATGAGCTGGGGGTAAGAAACACTGAAGAGACTCAGCAGAAGGAAATTAAGAAAATATACAATCAGAAAGTTGAGAATGCTACGTGTTGTTTTATATCTTTTTCTTACCTTTGCTTCATAAATTACTCGAGAAGTGTTTTATCTGATGTGGAAATGACCATTTTTTTCTATAAGCTGCTGATACCACTTTGAATACCATCAACTTCAATGACTTCCTTTTGATCTCTCCAATGTGCTTAGATGCTCTTTGCTTCTCTTTACCTTGAAATCTGTAGTATCAGAACTCAGTACCCCACAGGTCAGCTGCAGCCTCAGCAGTCTTCAGGCAGAACCCAGAAAGGGAATTTTTGACTGAGCTGTGCTCGACAAAACCAGCTGTGCCAGGACCACAGCAAGTGTCTGGGTCCCAAGCAGACTGGAGCTGTCTCATAATTAGAGCCTGGCATCTACGCAAGCATGAATTAAGTAACGATGATGAATTTTCATCACTCTTGTGATTCTGTGTATGTAGGTCATAGTCCATCATAACTATTAAACACAAAGCTATTGTGCTTCAGACACTGTATTAGGGGGGCCCCAGCTTGACATCCTACTAAAAGACTATCTATGAGGAAACCATCCAGAAAGCTTTTTATACCACCTCATTTTCTGACAGCTTTCTATTCTCATCCAAGCTGTATGACCCAACACACCTGGTTTGCTTCCCTACCCCATCTTCCTCTCCTCTTCCACTGGCAGTAGTCAAATTAAGCTGGGAAAATCCCTCTCTCAAACACAAACATGCTTTTTTCCTCTGCTTTGTTTCACTGAATGTTTGTGGGAGCTTTTATTTTGTTCTGAAATATTTTTACAAGAATAGACCGTTCTATATCAATACACTTTGCCATTACAAATATGCTGAACGTCTGAGTGAAGTGTGTCAAAAAACTGAAATGCTAAGTGAAGAAAGCGTCAAGCTGCCTTTGTTAAATCTGGTGGGTAACAATAACCAAGTTACAGACTCTGCAGGAAGCTAAAAACAAAACCCAGCAGAAGAATTACCTGGTGTTTGGAGAGATGAGTGCACGGTACACGGCAGCAAGAGGGGAAAAGATGGGTAAGTTCTTCCCAGCTGCACAGCAGGCACCTACCTGTCTGAGAGTTCAGGCACCTCTCAGAGGCAGGCAGGGAATCTGACAAACCCACTCTTATTTTTCATCTCACCACGAGTTCACCAAATGAGTCTCATTCTTCATTGCAGTGAACCCGAAAATTGAAAATGCTGAGCTAATGGAAATAGGGAATAATTAACTCAGTTACAGATACTCAGTGTCAGCCGGATACGGAGCCGTAGGGAACATTAAAGTTTGGCAGTTGCTTTGGGAGGTGCTGTGCCTGTAGTAACACATGCAAGGTAAACACGGAAAGAGGAAACAAATGAGTCATGCAAAATACTGGTTTGTTTAGTGTACTCCATGGGCCAAAGGCTGATGCAAGGCTGGGTTTGCAAAGCTGCCGTTAAAATACAGGCGTGTGACGTGAGGTAACCTGAACTGAGTGGCTAAGTAACACAGGGTGACGTGGAACAACCAGCAGCCCAGGACAAAATACTGACCAAAGCAAAGCACCTTGTCCAGCTCAGAAGCCAGGCACAGGGCTGTTTACAGAAAAGTTGTAATTTATTGCTTGATATTTTTAATAACAAAGTTTGTTGCCCGAAGAGTCATTTTTAAGATCAGCTACGTGTATTATTATTTTCTGTTTATACCAATTATTCTGTTGTTTCACATGCAAGGTTACCCTTCCTTTAAATTCATCAGGCTATAGGCAGGAGTTGAAAGAAAAGGAAGGGACGTTTCTGGCTCGAGAAGAATTGAGACTATAAAAGAACTAGGACAGTCACTTCTTGGTGCAAATTTTCTGCCCGCTACATAAACTTCTGAAGACAGAAAGACTTTAGTAAGATCAGCATTTAGCAAATGCCTCAAGCAAATGAAGGGGGACAGCGTTTACACCCCTGAAGTGACAGCACAGGTGGAAAACCAAAGCGTTCCTATCACACAGCAGTGTGGTTCTCAACTTACCCCTTTGCCCAGATTTGAAGAAGGCAAACTATCCAAGAGGGCTGTGAAGGGATCTATTGTTTGAAGCTGCCCAGACCGCAGTAAGTCAGGCTCCAAGATGAGGATCCTGTCTCTACCTGGGCCCAGGACTGTGTGCTTACACCGACTGTGCCACAAGGCTTGAGCTGGCTGCACCCACAGTGCTGTTAAAGGCAACGGCAAAGGCTTGGCTTCCAGACAGTCTGCCTCAACCATGATGCCTGCATCTCTACATGTGGAAAGCTGGGTGGCTCATGCTCAAGCTATGCAGCTATGGGCATAACTGGAGATTTTAAAGTGAGGTCAGAATAGCCAAGATGGTATTGCAGGCTTACCTCAAGAGACCCACAAGTGATTAATCCATATAAAAGCATCCAATATAATGCTCTTTCAGTCTGAAACAAAAGCATATCTGGCTGGTATTTAATAGGATAAGACAAAAGAAACAATGAAATAAAATTAAAGTGGCTTTGCCAGATATTGTAAAACAGCAGGCTCAAACTTCTAGCTGAAATACACTGTTTCAGATACTGAAACTTAAGAAATTGTTGGGCTGACTCAGAAACAACCAAATTGCAAGTAGCTCACTTTATCTGCTTCACTGGTCAGCTTAGAGCAAACACCTTGAAGACAATGCAGCCTGTGTTACAGATCACACCCCGTCCCTGCATCATGCTGTCCCTTTTCTGCAGAAGTTCCCTGTTAGCTGATAGGCATGAGGTAATCTTGCCACTTGGCTCTTTGCGGTTATAAGCGTGGCAGGCAGCTGTGCCAGGCACTCTTGCCAAGAAAGTATTCTGAGTCACTATGATAATAAAAACACATCAAAGTAACAGGTTTTTTTCTTATTTCGTATCACTGAGTACATAAGCTGAGGCAGGGCTTTCCTGGCTCTGCAAGCTTTAAGTACATCTACCCAAAGTCCACAAACTGAACGGGAGACTGACAATCATACATCCTGCAATCCTCTGAAAAGCCACTCTACATGTGCCATCATTTACTGTTTAATGCCTATTTTGCTCCAATCTCCTGTTTGTCTGTTGAAAGATATCTGCATAGATTGCAATTTTCCTACTGTAGTTCAGCAACTGCCATTAAAAGCAGTGAAAGGCTGGGGCAGATAAGAGAGGTCACTGACAGTCCCAAAAAAAAGTGCAAATGGATATAAAGTCAAGTGGTCTTTTTTTTTGTTTTCTCCATTGTATGTAAAAAAAAGAAACCCTACTAAGCCTAAATGTTTTTGGATGAATGATGATGTTTGGTTAAAAATAAAGTTTAAGCAACCTTAGCGTTGATCAAAATATTTTTCCTTGGATTACCAAAAAGGCAAGTGTCTTCAAAAACGACAAAACTGCTGCCAACCAGTTTCACTAGATCCAGCTGTTTCAGTAGTAAAACAAAGATTTTTGATTTAAGCTGGACTACCCAAAGAAACAGATGCCATGTAGGTGCATGCAGAAACCGTAACAGCACAAGCTCATGGAAAACATGAGCAACCCACTCCTAATTGCTTAATTGTGTCTGTTCAGCTTCAGCTCCCACCCTTATTCTTGAAATTTTAAACCTCATGACAGGGAGAGCCTGACAGCTCTGTACCCTCTGGCCTGGGAAATCAGAAGCATTCTTCGTGGTTAAGCTCAGCTTGGGGGCAGGAAAGCTGAAAGTAAGGGCCACCACACGAATATCAGGCAGAGGCACCCCCCACTACCATGAAATGCCACCGGTGTGCAGTGGATGTCCTAACACACTGAGGGTTTCAGAGCTCTGAAAGGGACATCTTCAACTCTACCAGCTACAGAGACAGCTGGCAAAGTTGCCGAGTGGGAATTTAATGCCCTTCGTGCTCAGCCCTGCCTTCCTGCCAAATCAAAATACGCACCCAGAGTGTTCTGCCACATGCAGAAAGATTTTTTGGGGTTCCCAAATTGGAAAACCAAGTGAACTGAGGAGAGGTGCTACAAGAGTAAGAAAGAGGAGGCAAGCTTGCAAGAGAGCAGGAATGGGGAGGACACGTGGAACAGGTCCTTCCAGCTGCCCACAACTTCATCACATCCCTTCAGTGTGCCTGAGGCTGTCCCCATTGCTCCTTGCAGTAAGCCAGCTCTTTCCAGTGATGCTGGCACTTGGAGGTGACATGCAAGTCCACTCCTCCTACATCCATTCCTAATTTGTTCAGACAGGTGAGCCAGCCTTCAAACCTTCAAATCTCTGCCTGTCAAGAAGATAAAGCCAAGGAAATGAAGTGTAAAGTTTTGGCCCAAGCTGCAAATACAACAGAAAATCTGGAACTACTGAAAACTGCCTGAAGCTGAAATGGCTACGAGATGCTACCTGTACTTAAAATACTAGCACTGAATATGTATTTACTAAGGAACTACATATATGTTTATCTTCCTAGATTTGCAGCTGTTTCTTCTTTTTGCAGAGTGCTACAATTTTATTCAAGGAGAGGCAGTAGATGTGAGCTGTAACAGTGGCACCTTTCCAGGGTGGAAAGAAACCATGAGTGGGGCTACCACAGGCTTTAAGCCTCAGAATGTCAGATTTGTGTTACCTGTTTGTATCAATTAGACAACACTGTGACTGCAAGGCTTCTGAGCTCCGTGCTGATGCAGATGTCAGTAGTGACTGCCAGAGCAAGTCACAGCCTTAACCCTACTTCTGTATTAGTCAGAGCAAATGGAATCCTAAGAAGAAAATCCACAGCAGATAGTAAAATGGACAATGTATGAGGTACCATACTAGAGCTATTTATAACCTGGGTCTTCAACCTCTCAGCTCGTCTTCTGTGGGCAAGTTCTGCCTATAAACAGAAATGTGTGGAAGAGGGTCTAATTTAATGTAGCAACAGGATTCAAAAAATAAGAAAAGTAAAAACTATGGCCAAATGAAATGTCATTATCCGTATAAAAAATAACAACAGACAAAAACAGGAGATAATTTTTTTTGTAGTATCAATAATTCTTTCACAGTTTTCCTGAGGAAAAGAAAAAGCCACAATACTAACGGGATAAACAAAAAACAACCACCACACATAGGAAAAAATAGATAATTTCTTTAAATCACTTCTGCCTTGCTTTCAGGATTTATATGGAATCAGGGAAAGCAATAGTCTGGTCATCCAAGTCCAGGAGACCATTTGATAGAAGGTAAGTGGCTGGGAGGACTGAGCTGCATATGTGGGGGGAAAAAAAAGGAATTTGCCATGGCAGCACCCTTCTTAGTTGTTGGAAGAGGGCAGGGTACAAGGTTATTTTGAACTGAGAAGCAGGAGTTAGAGAAGGAAAATGAAGAGGATTACAACTAGACAGCATAATTTTTATGATCTTAATAGATAAGTATGTCCAGACATGGAAGATAATGTATCTGCGAGGCATTGGAGATAAACTGAAGGCGGGCAAGATGAGAGAAATAATCCAAGCTCTGCCAGCCAATGCTGTCGAGATCTGTCACATGTAGGAGAGAAAGGCACTCAGGAACTCTGTGAGAGGATCACACGTTCGTGAGAGCCAGAAGCGGAGGTCAGTAATTTACCACGGGGGCTGGGAGTGTGAGCAAATCAGAATTCAGTCAGAGCAGAGGGAGCAGCAGGACCACTAAGGAGAGTGCTGGTGCTGCTGCGAGGGACCAGCAGCCCAGAGAGGCTGTGCCAGCGCCAGACTGAGACAGGGACAGGGGACTTGCCAGCGGGAGAGCAGCCAGAGGCGGAAAGGCTGCTGTGGCAAAACAGCCAAAGATGACAGAACCCCCCAGACTGACCACCCCAAACCGCAGGCAGCGGGGAGATGCTGGCTCAGGGGCTGAGCCACTCCAGGCTTCCCCCCGCTCCGGGCAAGGGGCTTCCTTTCCGAATGTGCTGTCTTCTCTCCTTTCAGTGCACACGGATTTTAGAGGAATTCCTCCTCTGATTTAGATCGTTAGAACTACCTGGGATGAAGCTCAGCCTGCTGCGGTATCGTTGGAAGAGAGTCTTTTCCCTCGGGTCCTACAAAGGAGAAAATCCCTGGATGAGTGAAGGTGGATGGCTGCACTATGGGGCAGCCAGGGAACCTTTGCATTTCAATTGCTCCTAAGAAGGGAGCTATTGAAAAATGGGCTTAGAAAAATCCTGCACATGATCTTTGGCTGTTAAGGAAATCTCTGCTCACAGAAGGTTTCTGAGTCAATAGAAAGACAGCTCTGAAGCCAGGCAGTAGATAATTTGACTCAAGCACAGAGTATATAGCCCAAGAATGGGAGACAGCAACATGGAAACGGTCTAAGCAACCTGAAAGGAACAAGGGGGCGGGGGGGGGGGGGGTGGGGGGGGGGGGGAGGAATAAAAAGAACAGGGAAAAAAAAAAAGAAAAAGAAAAAAAGGAAAACTGAAACAGCCACCTATAAATATAACCATTGGGTGTAGCAAAGGTGCCTCTGGTTTGGCAATACCCGCACAGGGATTACAGAGAGGAAAAAAGAGAAAGAGAAGGGAGGGGAGAGGGACCGGCTAAACCACACGAACGTGAAATTGGCAGTAAAGCAACAGCTGCTTTTTTGGGGGAAAAACATGCAAGTTTAACAAGCTAAACACCAGCAGACAGTGAGAGCCTGTCGGCAAGTGTGAAAGCAGCGCTCAGAGCCGCCGGTGCCTTACATGAAGGTCACAGCGTAGCTCCATCTGCCCGGCTGAGACAAACCAGCTCCGTCCGCAGCCTCCTTCCACTTCAAGTCAGGAAGAAAAGGCTCCCGTATTCCCATCCAATCCTACCATTCGTTATCAACAGTTATCTCGCCTCAGAAAAACTACAGCAACTATTTTAAGGGAGTGGAAAAACTCATGTATGAATTATTAAAATCAACTGCAAAAGACAACATGCCCTGGCAAGTATCAAGCTGTCTTTTTTTTTTTCTTAAGCATTCAGAAAATTAAAGCAGGCAATGCAACAAATACCTGAACATTTAATAAAGACATATTTTGAAAATAGGAAGATCAGGGGGAAAGTCCATAGGAAAAACAAGGAAGGAGAAAATAGTATGTATGGTGACCTTTACTTGTAATTTAATGCTTGTTCTCAGCAGATTAGGTCTTGCTCTCCTCCCCCTCCAATGTTACTAATAAAGTAAAAGACCTACTTCCTCTATCCAGGGAAATTGGTGCAGCTGATCTGACCATTCCACATTTGTCATTTAATCTCTCTGTTCATGAGACTACAGCATCAGCCAGCCATTTTGCTAATTACCTCCTCATAACACACGGAAATTGAAAAAGCTGAAATAAGTCACTCTTAGGAAGCAGAGGACCAGGGAAACGGGAAGAAAATAATCCAGGTTTTGATACTGCAGTGAATAACACCTTAAATATTCTGTACTGGCAAACCATCAGTTTGCCTCAGATGACAAGAAGGTGCAAGACTTCTGACATCTGGTAACAGATGAGGAATAAATGGCAAAAGAAGCAGTTTCAAAGGATGCAAAAACCACATCTCTTCTCTTTCCAGGTAACTTTTTATTCTGGAATATGTTTACATGTCTGCATGGGAAAGAGCCAGGAAAATGCTCCTAGATCTAATCACAGATCCCCTTATTGTACACCGCTGTTCAGTTCTAGTTTTGAAGACATAAGCATTCATTTTCAAGAAAACGTCTCGGAAATCGTAAGAATCTTTCTTTCTCCAGTGCTACGACCATTTTAGCAGATCTGCTGCAATTTTTAACCCATCCAGATGTAAAGCCACATTTACCATGATCCATGCATTCAACTCTTCATTCTCATGAAAGCGCAATTGAGACCCACCCAGAAGACCAGCTTGCAGTGCCTCGCAGCTTTTCGTTGCCTCTTATCAGACCCATTCTGCCAGACAAATCCGTAATTCCCCCCACTTCGGAGCTACACCCGAGTCAGAGAGAGAAAAAGGAATCAAGACCCCTTTTATTTGACTAGGCTAGCAGCTACCCAAAACTATTCAAGAGGACCTTCAAAGCTTGCCTCATGAATATCTAAGCGCTAAAAATGTTAATTAGCGTTACTACAAACAGAAGTTTAACCTTGTGACAAAAGCTCTTAACGTTTTCTTTTCTATGAATTCGAGCATGCATAAAGAATGCCAGTCAGATTAGCAGGATTCCCTGTAAACCCTACAAAATCACGAACAGCACCCACACAACACATTATTTAAGACCAGCAGCTCCTCCTACCAGCGCACTGGGAAACCGCATTTAATCTGTGCATCAATTCTTCTAAGGCCATTTCTTCAATTTTCAGCCAGCATCTCATTCTCTGATAAAGCAAAAAGAATCCACAGCAAACATGCTCCCCCTGCTCCGCGAAGGAAGGAGGGGAGGGGAGGGGGATCCCCCCAGAGCAGCCCACTACAGCAGTGCTTGGCAGCCCCGCATTTCAACGGGCTCCACGGGTCCCCCTCGGCACAAAAGGCGGCAGGAGGGCACGATCCCTCCGGGCAGCTCGAAGCCGCGGCTGTTAAGGCCAGCAGGACCGCTTCAACCTCCTCTCCCCTCCTCCGCCTTTGGGTTTGCCGGCAGCGGGGTCCTCGAACGGCAGAACGAAGGCCAAGCGCTGAGGAGCCGCCGTAGCGCGGCCAGCCCCCCGCAGCCCGCAGCGAGCGCTGGGAAGGGCCGCGCTCGATCGAGAGGGTGGCGAGGGAACGGCGGGCTTGCGGAGAGCCCCATCCTCACGCTGACGTGAGCGCCGGGCTCCTTCCCACCTTCTTCCCACGTGAGCGCCGGGCTCCTTCCCACCTTCTTCCCACCTTC
>WUAM01000143.1:23550861-23567715 GCA_024336885.1 Actenoides hombroni
GAACAGGTATAGCTTGCCCCCAACAATCTTAAAATGTCCTTTCTTCTTTGTACAGATTACCAGTGTTCGCCTGTTCCAAGCACAGAACAGGCGGTGAAATGAAGGCAGACAAGTCAGGCTGGCAGAGCTCCAGCTCTACCTCCCAGGTTCATGTGATCTCACAGCTAGCACGAAACCCCAGCCAAACTCTGCCCGAAAAGCAAAAGGCTCTCTAGGAAAAGGGAGAATAGAAAAGGAAAAATAACAAAACGGTGTGGCTGAGCTGCTTATTACAATAGAAAAAGGCAATTTACCTTAGTGGCTTGGCAAAGAAAAAAAGAAAGGAAGGTAACTAGCCGGTAGTAAAGGCTAACAGTATTTCAGGCAGCACCACTTCCTGAAAATGTCTTTTTTGTTTGTTTGAAAACTGCATTCTTTCTCTGTTACTGTGTGAAATACCCACAGGTAGAAAGGGCAGAAAAGAGCAGCTGAACTGAAAATGCATCAAGTGCGCCAGTGACTTACAGACACACACGTAGATATATGCACACATTCATATACACACCCTCTGAATTTTATTGCTGACGTTACTGCAACACCTCTCCACAGCTCATTTTTAGCTGTCAGTGCTGTTTTATACTAATGGAGCTTTTCTGCTCTAACTTCTTGAGCCGAATGCTGCAAGCTGAACAAGCAGCTATTTTTATATATTCCACAGTCGCTGTAATTCCTCGGAAAGAAGGAATTAAGAGTAAGACGTTTAATATTAATTTCATTTAAGAGGCTGGTTAACCTGCATAGCTTAAAAGTCTTAAGATGAAAATCCTGACAAGTCTCCTACTGATTTTAATCACACTGGGATTTAACTACTCTATTACTTGAAGCCACAATACAATACAGATGAGGTTTACCATGCAAAGGTTCTCCTTTCCACGTTGTTAGATAGATTATTTCAATTAGCTTTGAACGTGTCTCATTTTGAGGAGCTAAACTCATCAGAATTTTCCAAATTCCTTCAGTAGAAATTCAGTTTTAATGAAAAGGAGCTCTTCTAACACAGGAAAACATTAGCTCATAAACACCTGCAGAGACTCATACCAGTCCTGCAGCGGTCAGTAAAGGAACAGGTCTGTAAAGACATTTATTTATAAAATTGGGCAAATAGCCTCAAACACTGAGAAATGATAACTACTATGTAATACCTGCTTATCTTACCTGGATGTGCACTTCACATCAATCAAATTACTAGTACCAAACAGAAAACTCAGCACAGATACACTTAAAAGCTCCCACAGTAAAATCCAGCCAGTCCTTCAGGGACAACCCATGGCCATCAAGCAAACAAAGGGAAGTGTCCAGCAAGACAAATACTTTTCTCTGCCAACAGTTATGGTGATCCCAGTTCTATGTTCATAAAAAAGAAAATGAAGCCTGAGTCCCCCCTCCTTGAGCACAGTGACAGCACCAGGGACAGGAATAGCTCCTGGCTCTTTGCTGGACCCTGTATCCGTGAGTGGCTTGTGTATTACAGCTTAGGGACTCCTGCCCTTGTTGACTTGTTTTTAAAGGCAAAAAAAAAAGGTCAGGGGCTATTTAACATCTGCAGGGACAGGCTGAGAAGTCTGTAATGCCATCATCATTCCACAGAAGATGTACTGATGTTAATCAGACGACAGAATGCTGTTGTCACTCCCATGAAAAAAGCCTTCCTGTTGCAGACAGAATTCTAACACAGAAGAAATCTCCAACTGCCTCACAAATTTTGGGCTTAACATTTTTGGTTTGGTGGGGTTTTTTTTGTTTGTTTGGGGGGTTTTTTTGAGTATGCAAACAACCTCATCAAAAATACTTGGTATGATGGTCATAGCCTGATTTTCTCCATATACCTGCTAGCTTTATTAATCTAGTTTATAAGCAACCCCTTGAAAAAAGGTTTTTTTATCCAGTTTTTATTTGAACTATGCTGTAGTGTACACAGCTTTGCAAATTAAAATTCTAGTGAGATACTGAGTATGATAAAGTTTCTCAGAGAATATGTAACAGCTCCAAAATCAAGGAACTTTCCAAATATATTGCCTAAATGGAAGACTTCTCCCCAGAAATGCACCGGCACTCTTTTAGCTACCAATAAAAGCAGTTTCTCGTAAGAGATCATTTAAAGTTGCTTATTTTTAAGTACATATTTTTTAAATGTACTATTTGTAGCCACCAAGGAATAGAATGGACCTGATCCAAACAGCACTAGCTACTGTTTTTCTGAAAACTCCCTTAATTTGAACCAGTGGTAATTACTCTAACAGTGAACACCTACAATGTTCCCCTTGTACGTTACTAATGAAATCTCACATTTATACAGTTGTGACTAGGAGAAGCAAGGGGCTAATGAGTAGAACTGAAGTTACACTCTGGGTTCAGAGTATAATTGAAGTTACCAGAATGTACAAGTGTTTAAGAGACAGCATGTTACTGGGTTTTTCCCCCCCTCTGATGCACGTGATGGAGTCATCATTGGTCTTGATATTGTAACCTGACCACACCGTTCCACACAGTGATGTTGTAGCACGTATAGAACTCAGTCCAAGCTGCCAGCTTCAGTAATGCCACTGAGCAGTGCCTAAAGGGAGCTTAGGTATGGAAAACAACACAATTTCAAATTATGAGATGATACTGAGCAGGTTTCTTTCCAAGAGTACGTGAATGTAACAGATGAGCATTTCAAGTCCCTGTGAGTGTCACAGCTGATGGTGTGTTTTGCAGCACTGTAACGTGTTAGAATTGGCACATCACAGTCGCTCACCTATCTTTTCAGCTGCCTTGCAACTTCTCCTGCAAATACCCAACAATCACGTAAAATGGTAAAAAGACACCCATTTTATAATTTAAAATAGTTTTTAAAAAAATTTCTACTCATCAGGTATGTCTTCTCAGGTAAGTTTGGACCAGGGAGACTTCAGACTTCAGTCTAGAGTCACCTGTATCCTTGGATTCCTCAAAACCTGAGCAGAGTCATGGCCAGCCCCTTGCTTTTGTAAAAGCTTTGACTGCAGCACCCTCCTGGCTGTTTGCCACAACACAGCAATTACAGTTCCAAGACATCACACTAGGGAATCCTGACAGCACAAATGGCTTCCTCTGCTCCCCTATTGCTTCAGCATCATGGCTGGAGGCTAAAACCACTCTGTGTGAAAAGATTACCGATTATGTTCCAAACAGATCTGAACCGGACAGAGGACAAAACAAAGAAAAGGTGTCAACTCTTTGGAGGGACCAACTCCAGAGAAGAGCAGAAAAGCCCCACTCAAAACCCCCCTGCTGTAATGTGAACAGGCTTCCAAGCACAGCACTCTTGAAGTCCAACTCCAAACAGGTAGAACGCTATCTGTTAACAGGCACTGAGAAATTACAGGAATACTGGATTCATTGCTTTTTTTAAAAGACTCATGACAGTTTCCCACATCACCATCCTTTCTCCACGATCTTTCCATTTTCAAGCCTCTTCTGAAGACAAGAGGGGGAAGGATGTATCACAAGCACAATTTTAAATGAGGGCAGAGCACACACGAGTTGGTTGAACATTATCTTGCTTCTGCCTCAAGCTGAATTTTGCATTCTGCTTCATCTAGCGCTTTCCAGACAAGCTTTGAAGACTCCCAAGATGCAACATGTTCTCTCTGTGTAAACCCACAGACACAATGAAGACCTGATCTTAATTAAAACTTCTAGGGAAACGCTGCAGTAAATATATTGCTATTAATATAGTATCAATAGCATAGCAGAGGAGTTTCTTGGGAGGGAACAGAGGCGTCAAAACTTCAGCAACATATGGTTTAAGTAAGAAGAGCAGCAAGATGCTTTCCATCCTACAACATTATTGGTCTGCAGGAGACTAAGACCCCTCACATTTGCTTACAGAACCTGAAAAATAGAGTAGGGAAAACACTTCAACAACATTGCTGGAGTTTCTTTTCCACAACAGCATTTATCTTTCTGGCTTTTCCCACCAGAAGACTATAAGACTTAGCTTCACAGAAAAGGTACTAATGGCTTTCTTTACCAACCACAAAAATACTTCCTTCTTTTCCCCAAATAAGTATTTGAACAAACACGAGAACTAGAGCAAAACAGCTGCTCTTCCCACCACATACCCACCACACAAATTGCCCATTTTAAATATTCACCATATCACACTGCTGTAGTTCTCTTCAGAGCAGACTCTTCCCAGCAGTCCCCTGATAAAGTCAACAAATGTTAACACGCAGATTGCATCAATTAAGAGCAATAATTTGATAGAAATCAAAACCCAATAAAATGGCTACAAACACAATGATTCATCCAACACTAGCAATGGTATGAATTATGACACAGAAAGAGCTTTCATACTGTATTTAATTTTAAACTTTAATTACTTTACCAGAAAACAATCTGCAACCAAGTTTCTCATGCCTAGCTCTGGGAAAGCTCCTTTCCCAGTCTACACACAGCTCTCTTCTTCAAGTCAGAAGAAATGTACTTTTTTTGCAAACTATGTTCCACTTTTTCTAGGAATACAGAGTATTAACAGGTGCTTTTCAGTTGTGATTAACAGCTTGCAATTTAGCTGTCAAGCCAGGCATGGATGTGATCCTCAATGTAAAACCTGCTGCATTTCAGGCCAGGAAACTTAGTCCAGAACTTCTTTCACTAACTGTCACGTTCCTTTCACATGGACTTCAGTGACAGAAGGCCAGCAGCCAGCTAAAAGGTGAAATTAGCACAGCTAAGTACGTACCCGTGATTATTACAGGCAGCCCCATGCCTGTGAAGTAGGTATATACACTCAGTTACTGCTCTGCCTTCATTGCTTTCATTCTGATCCCAACAGCTCACTAAGTTTCCTTTGTAGATCAACCAGTCGACACTTGATTCACTGCATCAGCAGAATACACAGCACCTAAGTCTGAACCTAACGTAGCTGTCCTCTGAATTTCTGGAGGAGAAGCAGCAATTTCCCATTCAAAATCCTCCAGATGACACAAGACAGAACTACCTTCCCTCAGCTTCGTACCCCAGGCTTGTCTTCCCAGGACTTGTTTGTTTCTTCTTCCTCCACAGAAGTGCCATACTAAAAATCTTCTTGAAATCTCTTAGCCTAGTTTAAAGAACTGAGGTGAAATCAAGTACACCTAGCTCACCTCCAGCAGTGGTTTGTTTCACTACAGATTTCATTCAGAGCAGGCTAAAGACTGTGCAAGCTCCTTAAGTAATCTGTTTAACAATCCCCACAATTAGGTCTAAACCTTCTCTGCAGAAATCAAGTCCCCGTTTTCTTGTTCTTATTCTATTACATATGGACAACCAGAAAATTAAAACAAGCAGATGTCCACCTTCTTCCATAACTTCCAAAGATTTCCACTACAAAGTCAGAAGATGTGTGAACTCCCTTCTGCTTTCTCCTCTAGTCTAGATACACCCTCCTTACTTCCACATAAGTTGTATTTTGTAACCCTCTGACCAATCCTGCCAATGTCCCCTGGAATTTCTGCAGGGTTTTTTTGCATCTTCCCTTGTTGCCCTTGAAAAAAGTCTCGTATTCTGGCAGAGACCTCACTAGTACACAAATAAAATGATTACTCTAATAACTACTTCCTCTTAAGCCAGAGCAGAAAATGAATCATTCTGTAGCAGCACCAACATCATTAGCTCATCCAGGCTGAAAGAATGAGTTTTTATTCCTTTGATGACAAAGGAGTCATATCCTGCCTTGTAATTGTATATTAAATGCAAAACTGCATTTTAGTGAATTTCACCTTTCCAGTTTTGGGTCACTTTTCCAGCTTAGAGAAGTTTGCATGAGTACGTGTAGATATTTTTCAATTACCTAGGAGGATTTTAAAAAAATTCTGTAACTAAATGAAATGCAGATGTTAATAAAGACCAGCTTCTATCAGATGCAACTGCTAATCACATTATAGAATCATGTCCATCTCCACTAGTACCAAGGCAAAGGTCACATCGTTCATTTATAAATGTAGCAAACCTTCTGCATGGGTAAATATAAGATCAGATGGTACAGGAAAACAAAATGTATTCTTAAAGCCTGTATCTACAAACTAGCACTCACTACAGTTTTCTGCTTACAGACCACAGCAACAAAAGCAAGGTGATAAGGTGCAGCAGTATTTTGTACTTGCTTCTGAGCAGTTTCTCTAGAGTATGATTTTAAAACTGTAGGAAGGTAGGTCAGGTTTCTCTGGGGTAACTATTTTTTGCTAATCAATTAGTTTATGGAATTACTTTAATTTCTTATAATAAGCATCAGTCCTCCTGAGCAAAGGTTTTCACTCTTCACTGGCTGCCACTAAACATTTGTTTTTGTGGAGACATCACCCTTCTCCGAGTGAATACTCGGCTATTCCTTTACTTGGGGTCCCTGCCCTAGTCTCATTGCTAAAATTCTTAAAGCCACCAGTCCTCTTCCTAACCCAGTTTGGCAGCCAGCTGGACAATTTTCAAAATACACGGGGTTTTTTGCCTCACCTGCTGTGCTTTCTGGCACCTCCTGCTTCTCTCGCACAAGCTGCATGATATCTGACACCACGACCTGATGGTGTGTGTCTTCCTCTTTCTCTTCATTACACTGGTTGGCTGTTGCAAAACAGCTGCAGCTTCCAGTTTCTCTGCACGGGATCAACCTCCAGTACCAGTAGTCAGACATGAAAATGCTGTAAGTTGATTTCTGAAATATGAAAACAAACAGAAAATCATTTTCTGCAAGAAAACAAAGCACCTAGCTACTTGAAAGAAAAAAGGCTCATATAATGTTAAAATTGACAGTCGCATACAGAATATTATGTCTTTGATTTTATTTAAAGAAAAAACATGCAGTAGAAATAGCCATTTGTTGTACCACATGCAGTTCATAATAGCCATCCAAGGTATTGCACCCAAAATAAAAACTTCCAAGACTCCCCTGTAGTTTCTCAAAATTATTATAGTATAAGTCAGGGAGCTAATCACAAAAGAAACGCAACCCAAACATTCATCAAATTATATATGATCATAATAAAAACTGCATAATGGCAAATAATATCAACACCACTCCATATCTTCAGCAGAACAAGTCAATATCTTAAAAGTACCTTCTGAAACCCAGTTTAGCTAGGGGAAAGAGCACCCCTGAACATGGACTGTCAAAAAGGGAAAACACTTAAGAATAAAATAATATTTTTTTTTTTTTAAAAAGGGAAAAAAAAAAAAGATAGTATGATACCCACGATACAGGGCTGAAACTACAATTTGACATTTTCATAGACAGATTAACTGAAGGAAACCTTGACAATAGAAACGTGGCAAGAAGCAGAGATGCTTTGGATTCTACCACAGTGTCCAGGTCCTTTGGGGCTGCCCTCTTCCTGAGCAGGAAGGAGAAAAGAGCACCAGTCCCTTTAGCCTAGATTGAGCTAATTACCAGGCTTATTTGTGATTACAGGTAAGAGAGCCAGCGTGTTCTTAAACATCTGCAGGTTTCTCAATTTACATACACAAAAGCCATAGAACCAGGGTGTTTTTACTCTTTTATATAAACAAAAAACACCCCCTTCTTGAAATGACACATAAATCATCCTTAACTGCATAAGATTTCTTTCACATGAGGAAACAGATTGAGCTTTCCAAATACTTCCAGTTGCTAAAAGGTATTTGGGAATTCTGCAAAGTGCTAGCAAGGTGTCATTTATTCAGAAAACCACAGGATTACTCCACATCCAGAGATGGGTTTGTTCCCATTCTCCTCCAGTGGGCACGTGGGCAACAAAATAATGGCCCAAATCTCCAAGCACAAGGGACCTGAATAAGCTTTTCCAAGTCTATCTGGAAAACACCAAGCCCAAGCAAGGGAGATGTGTATTTAATTTAATTTAAGTTTAATGCTTTTTGGATAAGGAAAGATACACAATCTCCATTTGTCCCACAAGCATCTAAATCTGTTTCTAGTGTATCACTAGCTTGAGTAACAGCATCACACCAGACCACAGATGTTAACAATGGCACACATAGTGATTCTCTACATCCCATTTAAAGGTGGCAGTTTTGTAGACCTGAAGAAAGTAAACTCTATTTTGAAAGGCTTCTTAATATAAAAGGGTTATCTGTTGAAAAAAAAAAAACACAAACACTAGACAAAAAAGGACCCATGCATTATTTAGGGCCAGATCTCCCAGGCATCACCCACAAAGGATAAAGTGCTCTCTCTGTCACTTACTACATCAAGAGAAGAGAGAATTTCCAGATAAAAACCTCTTCAAATGCTACTGCCAGATGTATCACCTTCCCAGTTTAAAGGCAATAATTCTGTTTTATTTTAGCTGACATGCTGCCAGTTTCCTCAGTTCCCCATTTGCCAGTTTTTTACGTCCCGTACCGTTTGTCAGAGGATGGGTGATACCATTAAAAGCAAATCACTCAACAATTCCTCTAGCTGCCAGACCCCGCTGGTTCAGCACACACATGCCCCGTGTCACAACAGGTAGAGGCGAACAGCTACAGCTGTACCAAAGCACATGCTGCTTGTAAACAACGTGTGCAGTACCTGCTTTTAAGCTGCATCTGCCTCTGGAACTGCCTGACGTGCACGTGCAGCCACGGGCACAAGCGTGCACACAGCAGGCACCTAAAACTCTGTACGGGCAGGGGGGTTAATGAAAGAAGCACTTCTTAGCACTCCAATGTGCTTTTTTTCTCAGTTCTTTGGGAGCAGAAAGGGTTCTTACACTTCAGACATTAAACAAATAGATATTGCTTCTTAAAGCCACTCGGCAAATGTGAAAGTTTTTCTGTCCAGAAGTTCTCCCTTTTACCCCCACAACTGGGGCAGTGACAGGGAAGTCTTCTCTGAAGGAGACAAAAATCCCAGAGACTTCCAGTGCTTTTTCCCCTGCTGCTGTGCAAGGTGAGCTGAAAAGCAGCTAGATCTATGCTTTAGTAGTCAGCAGATTACTCTAGGAATACATTTTTAATTTACTGCCTTTCCTTAAGGAATGGAAACTCCTGAAGATAACCAGAAATAATTATATCCAAACGTGCAGTTAGAGACACATATTTATGACCTTAATCCTACTTTAATTAATTAGTTTTCTGACCCACTCATCATCTTTAAGAGCACTAATGTGAACTTAGCTTTTAAGCTAACAGCTCAGGGACTTAGAGAGCAAAGAAGTTGAGGAAAAAGAAATATGGGAGGGCTGAGACATAATCACTACATCTGCTTTCCATACTTTCATGAAGAGAGGGAGCTCACAAAGACATTCACAAAATTGACTGGACACTACAAGAAGGACATTGAAGTGCTGCAGGGTGTCCAAAAAAGAGCAATGAAGCTGGTGAAGGGTCTGCAGAACAAGTCTTATGAGGAGTAGCTGAAGGAACTGGGGTTGTTCAGTCTGGAACAAAGGAGGCTGAGGGGAGACCTTATTGCTGTCTACAACTCCCTGAAAGGAGGTTGTAGCAAAGTCGGTGTTGGTCTCTTCTCCTAAGTAACAAGTGATAGGACAAGAGGAAATGGCCTCAAGTTGCACCAGGGGAAGTTTAGATTGGATGTTAGGAAAAATTTCTTCACGGAAAGGGTTGTAAAGCATTGGAACAGGCTTCCCAGGGAAGCAGTGCAGTCACCACCCCTGGAGGTATTTAAAAGACATGTAGATGTGACACTAAGGGTCTTTTCCAACAAAAATGATTCTGTGATTCTAAGAATGCCTATAAAATGGAAAACATAAAAAAGTAGGGGAAAAAAAAAGAGCCCTCAACTTATTCTTTTCTCTTAAGAGCTAATGTAAAATGTTCCAAATAGTCACAGCATCCTTGATGGATGTATGTTCACTTGAATCACTGCAATGATACTGCAGACACGAGTAGTTTGTCTTATATTATTTCAAAACAACCAAAGATAAACTAATGCCCTCAATCAGCATAAAAACTAGGCTGATGTACCAAGGAAAAAATCCCAAGAATGAAACCTCCATTTGCCATTTTGGTCCTGAATCTCAGTTTTGCGTGCTAAAACCAATACTCCTTGTGGGTTTGGGTTTTTCTGTTTTGGTTTCAACCAGACTGCAGACATCAAAGTTGGTGAAATACCCAATGAAAGGCAAGGGCAGAATTTGGATCCACTTGTCAGGGCCTGAAGGCACTGATCCAGACTTCACTGGTCCTCACCAGCCTCAGCCAAACCCTCTACCCATGGGCCAAAGAGCTGCACATAAGTTCAGCCCAAGTCCTTCAACCCCTCCTTAAGCTATGCCATTGGCATGCTTGTCTACAGCCCTGTCCCCTGGGCAGGCCTACATAGCCAGCCTGCTTTGAGTCCAGACCCTGGACTCCCTGGAGGGGCAAAGTTCATTGCTCACTGGATCAGGGACAGCTGGTAGACCCTGCTATCAACAGCCAGTTCTGGAGTTCAGACCCTGCAAGCGGTGTCCTGGTTGAGTCCGTGCTGGGGCCCCCTCAGCCCCTCTTGTGCAGCAGCTCTCTGACACCGATCAGTAAGGTACAGCTTACACAAGCTCAAGGACCTGCTTCTCAGCTCAGTAAAGTTTATCAGAATACAATTCTAATGGGGATACAGCAAAGCACACAGGAACATGTGGGACCTGGCAGAGAACATCTGATGAACCTGATAGTTCCTTCTGGAAATGGGCACAGATACGTTACAGCTTTGGCACGTGCTCTAGGTTGGGAAGGAGGGAAAGTCCCCAACAGCACAGTAGGTACCACAGGTCACTGTGAATTCACAGTCCTCATAAAAAAAGCTCTGTCCTCCCCTTGTGTTGCCAGTCACTTCCAGAGGGAACATCGGGTAGGGGTCACCATCCCCCCACTTACTACTTTCTGCACCACTACTTATGAAATTCAGCCAAAAGAGCAGGTTTTGAAAGCAAGAGTCCTCCTATTTCAATCGCTCTGCACACACTTCATGGAGCTTACTTCAGTCTCCCGTCCAAAATTCCCCTTTAATTCAAGACGAACACTGCAAAGGGACTAGTTAATCATTACCTTCAAACATAACCAGATTACGTAAGGTGCTCAGTGAGCTCCGAAACTTCACTCGCTATCAGGCAACCGCTTCCCCATGGCGGTTAAAGCCGACTCCTAAGGGTGCCCCTGCTCCGAGGCAGCACGCGCTTACCGCATCTCTGCTGCTGCCACACAGCGCGAGTTCTCCAGCTACTTCCCCGGTTATTTAGGCAGGGCGTTATTCCTAATCCGGTGTAACACCAACATTTAAACCTATCTCATTTGATAGATCGTTTGTGCAGTATTTTCAGATTGCCCCGTGAAGTGCCTCACTCGGCATCTAACGCCTGCGGCCTTTCACCACGCTTTCAGCACTGCTCCATTTAAGTCACTGGGCAAAACATGCATTTTCATGGGGAAAACTGGTCCTAATTTAGCACGTACTAAGATTTCACACTCCTAATTTTCCATGCACACAATGACACTTTATTCCAGTGCTCTTAAAGAAAAACTGTTTAAGGTGTTATCCGGCTTGAACAAGCAGGCATAAACTTGGGAATTCCCCAAGCTCAGCACACCTGTATCAGCAGAGATAGTGGAGTTCAGCTGAGGAAGTGAGAGCTCATCTGTGTACCTCACAGGTCTCTGCAGGAGAACTGCACTGAATGCCAGCACTGCCGTAGTACTCCTCAACATTTCTTTCTTTTAGAATGGATTGGAATACAGTGAATGGTATTTAAACACATCAACATTGTTCTGGTGAGAATTCTATTTTATGTGCATGGAGCTGGCTGCAGCATTCTGCCCAGTTTTCATGCTTCACAACACTGGCCAGTCATTCTTCCTACTGCACAATATACAGGGCAAGTGCAAAATACAGAAGACACACGTGTATACTATAGCCCAGATTCCTCCCACCTAAATTCAGACATCAAACTGAGAGGTCTAAGTTAAGAACCTACTTGACCCACGTGCATTCAGCATTCACTGTAGTAAAGAGAGCTACACATCTCCTGAGGCTCACTGGCCCCTAGCATCGACTTGAGAGAACCCAAGGCAACTGTAGACGAACTTGAGCTTGTATGATCTCAAGTCCCACTTTTGCATACGTTACCAATAGAGTGCCAAAAAGAATGAGTCATATAATAAAAACAAGAAAGCATTTTAGGATTTTAGTAAAGCCTATGAAACGACCCCGGTTTTGCCTATGGAGATATTGTATTTCTACTCTTGCCCCTCCCCCAGTCCTTTCACATTTTGTTCAGAAAGACAGGAGAAAACAACAGCAGCAAAGCCCCAGACAGTCTCATCTTTCTCTAGGGCATGTAGAATACCCTTACGTGTTTTAGGCAAACAAACCAAAAATAAAGACTAATTTTTTTTTTTTCCTCATTTGGACCTCTACTATGATCAACACTTAACTTCACTACTAAATAGTCCTTCAAGACAAATGTTCTCATTTTGTATTTAAAAGCCTTTCACAAAGCATTAGAAATCATCAACAGACTTACGTAGGAAATGCCAGTTTCAAAGAAATTGCAAGACTCTTTAGCAAGAGCTAAACTGAGACCCTTTCAAAGGAAGGGGAAAAAAAATCATCAAATGCGTATCATAAAATAAATGCTTTCTTATTTATTAACCTTTTCATCTTATAGGTAGCCACTCTTCTTTTGAGGAACACTTACAAGTTTAAATGAAGTTCCTCAGCTGTCTTCCTTCCTCCTTTCACCACGCAAGAAAAGTTTCTCCTTTGTTAGTTAACCCAGAATCATGCATCATATTTTAAGACATCTATCACCAAAAAAAATAAATTAGGTAAACATACACGCACCACAGAGCGTAACAAAGTTCTCCCAAGACTCAAGCAACCTTCCCTACCACCTGCCTACAACACTCTGCTTGGAGGTGCAAGAATAGCTTCAAGTACGCTCACTATACGTCCAGTCCACCCCAAGTGCCTGCAGACCATCAGAGCAGAGCCCAAGGACAAGAGAACAGCTTCTTGCAGGTATGAAAGGAGGTATGGACAAAGCCAGAAGTTCCTCCTCCTCTTCCACCAGCTGCAAGCACCCTAACCTAAGTCCTTCGGAAATCTGGACCTTATACACACACTATTTCTACTGTGGATGCTCCACAGGAAAAAGCAGAGGCCCTCAACTTTAATACAGTGTTGGATTTGTAAAGGGGCTTGCTGTCTGTTTTGTACAAACTTCTCGTCTAATGGTGGGTGAAAGACCTTCCCTATTTTCAGTGTATGTAACCAAAGAAAACCAGAGTCTGAGGAGTGTTCACATCAATGTGAGAAAAGCACCATATTCTAGAATTCCAGTTGCCTAGAGATCACTATTAGCAAAAGCATCTTTTCCTTAGTCTTTAAAACTCCCACCAAACCACCTACATTCCTGAAAACCGAGCTGTTGGAATTAGGTGTCTAAATTTCTACTCCTCCTGCCCCCTCCTCCTGCCCCCACACACCACAGTTTCCTTGCCCACTCATTTCTCCTGACACCCACGAGAAATCAAAGAGCCACGCTGGCCTGAACATGGTGTCTTCTAAAGCGGCAGGCACGGAGAGCAGCTCACATCTCTGTGAAACTGTTCACAGCCGGGATCTGTTTCCACTCAGATCACGTTTCAGCGATTTTTCTCAAGACCCCAGAGAATGACAAGCTCGATTTCATTTTGAAATTAAGCCTGAAACACAACAGAAGCCGACAGTGCTACACAGCGTTCTGCGGAGCACCAGGTGGTTACGTGCTTGACCCCTTATTTTAAGGGGCTGATAAATCTCCCCGTATTCAAGCTGTTCTCCTGATAAACCCACTCTCCCACCTCACCAATGCGTTTTTTATTGCATGTGCGAAGCCGTGACAAGCACGGGACACGGCCAGCAGCATGAAGCTGCTGTGCAAACATCAACCATTTAACTTGGAGGTACCCGTGGCCAAGCATTGCAAATCCTAACGTCTAGACTAATTCAGTTGAAAGAAGCAAAATAAATGTTACTTTCTGAGGGTCAGCGTATACATGGCATGTTCTGTTTATTTTTAATTTATTTATCACAGAAACAAGCATTAGAATATTAGCAGCTTCTCCTGAGATTAGAACTTGGGATGTCATGGGCCTTGCTCTGGAGACAGATCCTAGGAGAGTGCCTGTGCTCGGTGACCAAATAACAGGAGTTTGTGCTTTCCTAAGAGGACACAGGTCTCTAAGAGATCACTCGGGTCACTTCATCCCACCAACTTGCTGACAAACATATAATAGGTGTCCAGTTTCAAAGGGCTCACGGAACATCTACTCCCCAAGTCCCTTCTCTCCCTCCCCCCTCCCATCGCAGATCAAAAGCATTTTGCAATAATCCATAAAAAGCCCTCAAGCCCAGTAGCTTCAGCGTTCAGCCTTTCACCAGAACAAGCACGGCAGAAAAAAAAGGCATGGCTGAGGTTTCCTGAGGCTCAAGAAACCTTGCGTGCAGCCTGTCTGGAGAGATGGAGAGCACTGCCAAAGTCCTGCGCCTGCAGAGTCTGCTGAACGCGAGTCAAGGCAAGGGAGGTCCTGTAGGAAAGAGGAGGTAAGTTCTCTTCTGATCTCTTTGGGATCTAATTTTCTCTTGTGTAACCATGCTGATACTTCCTAATGAAGTTGTTATAGATTTACCCAGCAAGGTAATCTTGTTAGAAATAGCAACTGACAACAACCTTCATCGTGAAAAGAGCACTGTATGAAAAGTTTCAAGCAGATGTACATTTTAAGATGATTAAACCCGGTATTTACTTTGAAGCTCCTGCAAAACCTCAACAGTGCACACAGGTTGCTGCCTCCAAGACAGATTTTACGGACATCTTTGTCATTGAATAAAAGCCTTTCCATGCAGCTCCTGTAATTATTTTTGTATAGCCAGTCCTGAATCAGTGAGGCACATCACTTCTGGAAGCCATCTGAAACACAAGGATTTCAAAGTTCAGCAGAAAAAAACGGTGCAGTTGTAGCCCAGACCTCCCTACAGAAGGGATAAGGGCAGAAAAGAGGGTTGTGTGTAGTGGCCAGGCCCAAAGCACAAGACGTGTCACGCAACGGCAACAAGTACAACAACCGTGCTCAATTCTCCAGCCTATGACTGTGTATGAGGCACGTGCCCTAGTACCTTCTTGAATTAGGGTCCAACTCAAATGTTCTCCTCTCCTACTTAAAAGACAAGATGTGTATTTTGTTTAGAATTGGTATTCTCCATTTTTCAGTCTGCTAACCAAACTTACACTGGGTAAGCACTTTCAATAAACACAGATCCTCAACATTATTGTCACTCTTCCACTCCCCAGACCAGAAAGGCCGTGTGTGCACTAATAAACTCCAAAAAGCATCTGAAGATCACCATAAAGAATCAAGCAATAGGAGATCTTGCAGAAAATAAATTTGGGCTTGTTTTTTGGTTTTTTGGGTTTTTTTAAATTTTCTTTCTGTGCCTTTATTATTTCCTTTCTCAGTCATTCTGAAATCACTACGTCACACTGGCTTTAAAAATGAAGTAACGGGTTCTCAGGAGCAAATCAATTGCCAAGTCTATCCAGATAAAGTTTTATGTTCCTTTTCAAGGTTTTTAGCTAAAAATATCTTTAAACAAATCCTTCTGCCTTTTAGATTACAAACACGTCTCCTTCCTTTGTTGTTTGTAGATACAAAAAAACCCCCAAAACCCAAACAAAACCAGAAGTAAAAAAACCCAACAAAACCACAACAAATCTACAGACAAGACAGCTGGCTAATTTATTCTGATAGTTCAGCCCCAGCGAAATACGGAAAGTAAATAAACATCACAAGAAACATCCTATTTTACAGTCCGCGTGATTAACCACTGCAGGTAACATCAGCCCACAAAACCCTGCACCTAAACCATCTTCTTCCTACCAGGGGACCGCTTTGTTTCTGCACTCCCGGGATGCTCCATGCACGGACCACAAGGCCGGCGGCACAAACCCCGCTCGCCCCGAGCTCGCAGGGCGGGCTGCGGCGGGGCAGCCCCAGCTCCCCCGGCCCGCGCATCCCGCGGCGCCCACCGCCGAGCTGCCTTTAACCGCTGGCTTCCAGGCAGGTTTCCCCGCTTGCCTTTGTTTCGCTTCCTCCCCTCGCCCGGACCTACCGCCACCGAAACCCACAGCGGGGGACAAAAAACAAGAAAGAAAGAGAAACTCCCTCCCTGACAAAACGCCCACCGAGGGGTTCTGGTCACCAGCAGTGAAGTCCCGCCGCCGGTGCCCGGTGAGCAGCGCCCGGCCGCACGGGGCGCGACCCCGCACACACACACGCCTGACCCGCCCGGCCCGGCCCGGCCGGCCGCCCTCTGCCCGGGGGCAATCCCACCCTCTGCCCGGGGGCTCTCCCGCCCCCTGCCCGCGGGGGAGCGCCGCTCCCGGCAAGATGGAGGCGCTCCCCGGGGGCGAGCGGGGGCCGGCCGGCCGGGCTGCGCGGCGCGGTGCGGTGCCGCCCGCGGGCCACGAGGCGCCCGCCTCCACTCACCTCGGCGCCCTGCCCGGAGGACCAGGTGGCCGCTGCCGCCGGCGCCTCAGCAGCTCGCCCGGGCGAGTGGGGCAGCGCCTCCCCCCGGGGCCGGCAGGATGGCTGGTAGCGCGGGGGAGGCGCCGCGGGGCCCCGCCCGCGGCCGTGGGGGGAGCGGAGAGGGACCGTCTTTTGTCAGGGCCCCGCTCCCCTCTCCAGAGCCGGCACCCCGCCACCCCGTGCGTGCTCCCGGGGGAGGCGGCCAGAGGGCCCTTTGTGTGGCGGAGCGGGGAAGGGGAGCCGAGAGCTCCTCCGCGCCCCGGGCCCGCCGGCTGCGCTTCCCTCGAGCACCTGTATCGCCTCGCCCGCCGCGCTGCGGGGCGGCAACCCGGG
>WUAM01000143.1:23567762-23640510 GCA_024336885.1 Actenoides hombroni
GGCCATTGGGACCGCACCGGGGTTGGGCCGGCGGCAGCGCCTCACTTCGCGCCACGCCCAGACGGTCCGTTAGCGGTCTGGGGACTGGGGGGGGATTTAACCCGAGAGCCGAACTGCGTTTGTGCCTCACGGCTGCCGACAGGTACATGCCGAGGAAGGGACCCCGGGACCGGGGTGTGCGGGGAGGCGGCCGGGCGGGCTTTGCTGTGAGGAGCAAATGGCTGGCGAGGCCGGCACCTGGCAGCGCGAAGCTGCTCCCAAAGGGCAGGTGTTCACCAGGTAGGAAGAAGTGCCGGGAGCTGGGGTCTCCACGGGCCTTCTTCTGGGACAAGCCGTTCTTTCCAGGAAAGCGGTTACTACCTGTAGGAGTGTCCCCTCATCGCTGGGGACCCTGCGGCCACGGCACCGGGATGCGGCCTGGCTGTGCCGCGCCGAAGTTTCACAGCCTCGATGCTGACACTTCCTTGTATTCCTGCATTTGGCTCCCAGCGTTTTGAGTTTGCTTTGATCAGAACATCTATATGAAGATAACGGGGCCTTTTGCGTTTACATCTCAACTGGACAATTGAACTGCGGGAGGCAGATTAATTTTCCTGTTAGTAAAAAAAAAATAAATCCGAAACCAACAGCGCAACAAACCAACCAACAGCACATATTTACGTTGTTATTTGGCTACCCCCAAACGGCGAAAGCTTTGCCTATAAGCCAGCCAGTGCCCAGCATGTGCTTTTGTGTGCTGGATGTATGAACACCTGGGAAAGGGGTGCTTGAGGGGAGGCACTGGTGATGCCCACAGGCTTCTCCAGCCCCTTCTCCTGTCAGGCAGTCAGTGATCTTCCGTCCTTCGCTCTACATTCCTGCTGCACTAGTGGGGGTTTGCATTCATGAAAGCTCAACTAAATTTTCCAGGATTGAGGAGAAAGCGGGGTTTACCACATGTTTCTTGTGCTTTCTCCTTTCTAAGTGAGAGGCTGATTTTTGGTGCACCGGTTGTCAGAGATACGCTGTGCACGCTTGTCTTCTTCCTAACCTGAAGTGCTCTTTCTTAAAACCTGGTGACCCACGGCAGTGTCAGGAGGTGGCTTATAGAAACAGGATTTCAGTATCTAGTGGCTTCTTACAGCGGCTTAACCCAAAATGCACGTCAGACAGAACCTGAGATGCCGGTAGGTAATCAAGTTGCCTTAGCAGCAGCCATGCTCTGTTCTCCTTGAGATACCCTGTGCTGCAGTACGCTGTGGGAAGGAGTGACCCTGCGACACTTCACTGCAAAACAGGGGACTCTGCAGGGAGGAGGTGCAGATTCAGATAAATCCCTTCTTACTAATTTTTTTTTTTTCAGTACCTCACAGGAACGTTTTCAGTGTTGGTTAAAAAGATCTGGTTGGTTGTCCAGGGAAAAGGGCCCTCATCATTAATGATGATGTGCAAGAGCAGTGAGGATGCCTGAATTTTGACATCCTGTCAAAAATAGCTTTAGAAGAAGAGCTTGTGGAGCGCAAGGGAGAAATTGATGCAACATATAATCTAGATTTTGGTTCTGTTTCGTGTTGCAGGCACTTTTTGATCTCTACCCCTGTAGCAGTGAACTACTCAGGGATAGGCTTCAGGCTTAAACAGCAGCACGCAGCCATCCTCCCTGCTGATTCCTTGGAGGTGGTGGTGTCCCCAGCTTGGTTCTGCCCTAGCAAACCAGAAGCCTCTGTAGCAATTCCCAGCACAGCTCGTGGGTCAGCGTGTGGGCCAGGGGCCATTCCCAGCAGACTGTCTGCATGCAGCTGACCTATTTCAGGAGATAAGAGAGTTTAGTAGCGCGTACGCAAGCCGTGTTGTGCCAGCTGGTTCCCGTGCCAAAGGACAGTTCCTGACCTGCTTTGTTTGCTAGCAGAAATGGGAGGTCTTTGACTTTTGTGATCCCCATTGTGTTCCGCGTCAAACCAGAACTTTAGGCACTGACTGGTTTCAAGCAATGAGAAGGCAGATGAGAAGATCTGAGCATTTTTTGATCAAGCAGGATTTCTGCAGAAATCTTTGCCCAAGAGAAGAAGCAGTTGCATTGGCTAGTAGTATCAGAACTTACAGACAAAATTTCTATTATGAATAGCCTTTCTTTTGTTTCTTCACAAGTGTTATTTCTTCTACATTAAATAAACTATATTCACGAATACAACCTTGGCTTTGATAAGAATGCACTAAAAAACTCTTTTCTTTTTTTTTTTCTGGCCACGCCAAGAAGCTGGGGTGAATTTGAGCAGGGAAGTAGTTACGTTTCAAGCAAATGTCAAGACCAGATGGCATTTAGGAGTTCTGAAGAAATTAATAAAGAAAGTAAGTAAGCCACTAGACTAAATGTGTGCCTTCACATCACAAAAGCTGAAGATAAAAATGGGTTGGAATGAGCTTGAAATATCTTAAGATATCTGTCCTAACTAGGAGGAGTAGGGTGGGATTCCTGGGAATTGTAAACCAATGAAATATTAGGGCTCTGTCAGAAATCATGCCGCAGAGCCCCTCCTTCAAATGCATGTAGATTGATTGTATTTCTGGTACCCTTTCAGCGTGAAAGTGCCATAAATAAACACAGGGGTAGTTTTCCTGATTTATTAAAAAAAAACCCCAACCCTGAACTTCTCAACTTTGCTCTGGGATGAGAAAGCCCATACAGCTCTAACAAGTGCCGAGCTGTTGGACCTGCTCATCTACTGCACAGCCATTGCAGACTGCAAAGGGCCAAACTCTGCAAGGTGTTCCAGACTCGCTGGCGTAGCTGTGCTGTGGGAGTCAGGCTGGGGAGAGAGGCAACAGGATGTTCAGTGAAGGGCCTTTTCAGGAGTTCCTGTCTCCCTGTCTCATGCTCTGTGCCTGTTGCCAAATTTATCCAGAAGAACGCTCTAAAATACACGTTTACTTGACATTGTAAGGAGTAAGAAGAGGTGGACAAAGGTATCTAAGCAGGGAATCATTACTGTGTGTCTGTCCTGTGTGGTCTGGTGTGATTCTACACGCACATAGCTCAAGCAAGAGGAGAACCAACTAGACATTATCTTAGTATGAGGTGTACCTGTTTCTGCCAGTAAGGAATTCTGGAGAGGCTACAAAATGACAACAGGTTGGGTTTCAGGGAGAAATGAAATGAATTGTGTCTATCAAATATCTGAGACCTTTCCTTATTGAGCAACTGCTCTAAGCCACGTCTTGTACAGAATCAGAAACTGTCTGTAAAATCCTTGTAACCTACGGAGAAAAAATACGCAGAAAATGTAGCCTCAAAGCTGTTATTTGGAGAAGTTCTCCAGGGCATGTTAAGAAGATTTTTGAAACATGATGAGAATAGTAATGATTGCCCACAGGGAAGGGGAAATTCTAAATTATTACGTAGTTTTTTTTAAATAGACTGACAATGGTTCTCTTCTTTATAACTGTGGCAATAATCAGCCAATGATGTAAAACTGTTGAGGAAAAGAAATGCAGTCTGCAAAAAAAAAATTAAAGAGCACTTGAGACACGTGTAATAAAGCACTGAGTTGAAAGATTTATTAGTGACAAATACAGTGGCAATGTGATGAACTGGGAAAAGGAAGAGCCCAGACTTTAGAGAATCCCATTGGTACGCTGCACGATTCCTTTTTCTTGCAAGATGTGAGCAAGGTGTGTTAGAAAACCTCGCCTGTCTTCTTATTACACTGAGAACACTGACAAGCATGACTCACAGGCTCAGGGGACACTGTGCAATCATACTCTGTTTTCTTATGGTCTAAAGTATCTCCAGAAATTCCTCCTCCTCTGGTATGAAATGTTTACCTTAATACAAATCCTGAGAACTCACTAAAAATAACAGCAGCCTCTCCATAAATAATAGAGAAACTTTTGATGTCATGGCCATTCTGTGGTTGAAAATTCAAGCAGAATGTGCTAGAAATAGCAGCGTGGCCCATCATTGTCCTTTTAGCCAACACTAAGTTCAAATCTATCCGAAAGGGCACTGCTGAAGATTCAGCTTGTTATGGTTGGGTGATCCTTTAGGCCTTCCAGAGCTCTTGATGAAGCACAGGACGACAAACGGGATTGCATCGAAAAGAACTGGCTTGGGGAGGAATCGAATGGACAAGACACTCTAATATGTGCATGGTATAGGAAGAAAGCTAATGAGCTACAAGGAAACAGAAGTGTGCACACCAACTGCTCTTTGATGCCCTTCCTGAACTTCTTCTGAATTGTCCAGGCTTGGGCTTTAAAAACCAGGCGGTAGAATGGGAGACTTGTTAAGTGTTGTCACAATCTCTGTGAAGACACATGGGGTTCTGAGATGAAGTCATTAATTCTAAGTCTTGTGCTGTTTATTTCTATGATTCCCTGAGCTAGTCACTGGACCAACAGTGAAGATTCGCTCCAGTCTGGTAAGAGGAATGAACAAACCAGAAAGAACATTATCTCCAGGGATTCAGCTGACAAAGGGAGATCCTTTACTGGGACTTTCCTGTTGGTAGGTACTAGGAAAGCTGTAGCAGCAGGAGCAGGGACTAAGGGAAACCATAGCTAATCTGGAGGAAGACTCTCCATTTATATTGCTCTAAAAAGGCAGGTTAAAAACTTCAAACTCTTCTGAAACCCAGAAAGGGCTTTCCCAGGCTCTTTCATTCTGAACAAACCAACACCACGTGGGAAGCACCGGCAGCACCAGGCGGGCAGCGTCCCTGCGACTGGTGCCATAGCTGCCCTGCCTGGCAGAGCTTCCATAGAGGGCCTGGGAGAGCTGGGCAGGCTCTCCCTGGGCAATGCAATCTCAAACGTTTGTCATGAGACAGAAGGTGGTTTCCTACAGGCATAGGGAAACGTACAGGGCAAGCATCTCCCTGCATGTGGATTTCTAGCAAATTTGTGCTGGAAGTGGCCATGGAAAATCTGTCCTGTTGTTTACCTCGGGAGCTGGCACGGGATCAGACTCTTCCAACTTCTGGTGCCTGTAAAGCATATGTGATATGTGGAGCATGTGATTCTCTTTCCTCTCCTCGCTTCCTTCCTTTCAGGGTTATAAGAGTCAGGCCAGGCCTGTCGTTAGCAGTCTCACAGCTCTAAAAGGTGTTGGGAGGACTGGGAGATCTGTCTGCAACCCTGAGTGCGAATACCTCTAAATGGGAAGAGGAAGATTCCTTGGCTAGACCTGGGACTCTAAAGGTGCCTAGGGCCTACAAAACTCCAGAGCTTCAGGCTACAAGGTCCAGACCTTGACAGCTAAATAAGATTAGTCCTAATCTGTGTATTAGGGACGTGTCCCCAAGCAACAAAAATCATGTGGGAGGACAAGCTGTAAGTCCATCCTGTTAGTGGCTTGTGCAGGAGTCCCAAGTTCTACCTTTGCTATTCACATTTCAAATTTTGCACGTCTCCATGTCTGTTGTCATAGTGACAGAAGGCACTGAGAATATTTTGTCTTTTCTTGCTGTATATGTTTTCTTTTCCTCCTAGATTATATTTTTCTTTGCTTTCCCAAGAGTTTAAAGAACAACTGAAACCATGAATGGAGTTCACTGTGCTTATATTTGGTACTGTTAGACAGTAAATAGATTTCCAGTATCTGACAAACAAATAGAATATGTACTAAGGACTTGGGCTGAATGTCATGATTAAAAGTATCTTGTAGGTACTATTTGTTCTTATCTTGGTATACCACCCAACAGAGAATCTTCTGCTGGCTGTAATGGGAGCTCAGACACCTGCACCATACACACACAGCTCTAAGTGCCTGAACCTGAACCTCACGCTTGGCTTCTTGGAGCATGTTCGATGTTGAGTTGTTCAAATACACAGCTCCCACTTAACTCCAGCCTTAGTTGATGCAGAGAAGGGGCAGAGAGGGAGAGAAGACTGGAAAAGCTCCTGGGCCTAGAAACGTGGCCTGCTTTTGTCTGCACTATGCAAGGTCTTGAAGTCATCAGTGCTGCTGCCTTGTTCTGTGCAAAACAGAAACTGCAGATCAGAGATTTAGGTTGTGCATCATGACACAACTGAAATGTAACGATGATGAACAATAGTTAAGGAACTAATTTATTTGGGATGGGCCAAAATCATGGACTTTCATTAAAAATCAGTAAGGAAGAGCGTGTTAGTTTTGAGTACATCCAGTGTGGTGGTAGAGCGTAAATGGATTTGCAACCCATGAACCCTGCTAGAAGAGTGGTGTAACAGGGCACCAAGATGAAACATCTGTGAAACAGTCATGTAAAAGATGAGTTGCAGGCAAATGTTCAAAATGGACATTCATCAAATTGGCAGGTCAATCCATCTGAGATGATGCCTGAACTCTACTGTGCATCAGTGACATTTATTTTTATGCTTAATACTTTCCTAATTCCCAAGCCAACATATTCTAATGTAACATCTGTAGGGTCCACATAGAGATGAGAAAGCAGATCAGTGACAAGAGTATCATGGGATCTATAGTGTCTGGCAGCAGGAGTCTGGTTTTTTTGCACAACATCCATTTTCCTCCCTGAATCAGCAGAATTCCAAACATACTGCTCAATAACTGGATATAAAATCAATTATGATAAATCAGAACTGGTAAGTGTGTGTCCCTGAAACGTAAGGGGAATGTAAACCTTCATACACTGAAGCGGTTAAAAAGTTATTAGGGTGGTTGTATATTAACCTTATGAAAAACACCTTCTAGAAACCAATTGTTTACTGTTCTAAAATGGCAACAGCTCTGAAACAATGAGTAAGGGTGGAGACTTCAAATGAGCAGATAGATTCGTTGCCAGTGAAATTAAGATAATCTCTCCTCTTTCTGTACTTTCACTGTTCATGTGTATTTGGAAGGAAAGAGTTGGCAGGTAGTTCTCCTGAGCCACACCTGGAACTCTAAGATGCCAAAGCTGAGTGCACGAGTATTACTCAGATAGGCTACAATGGAACGACTGAAGGGCTCGGGATAGCGGCACGCTGCCCAAAGTGAGTGGAAGGATATAACCATGGTTGATGTAGAACCAGATCAGTATGAGGGAAACAGATCTTTCAGAGATGGATAAGAATTTTCTTGGGGGATGGGGGGGGAATGTTAGAATGTCAATAGCCATTCCTCTTCTGTGTTACCTGCAAATCTTTGGATATATATGAAAATGGGCCTTTTCTCTCGTTTTACAGATACTGTCACTCATAAAAAAAACTCTCCCTGGAGACTCTCAAACATGTGAGTAGTCAGGTAATGTGTCACTCAAACCAAAATTGTAGGATACAGGTAGTTTGTGATAAACTCAGAGGATTAATTCCTTTCTTCTGGTACCTTCCAATCACAAATTTTTAGAAGAAAAAAAAATGAAAAATTGAGTAAGTGTTCTGAGACCACGTATCCTTTTGGCATAAATGGACTCAATAAGGAATGGGTTCATTTCCAAAACATGCACAATTTTAGTTAAGGATGGATGAGCTTATTTTGAAGCTTAATTTGCTTAAAAAGAGAAGTGAGAAAAAGCAGCTGAGCTGTCTGCAGGAGGCAGGTGAGAGAAAGAGATTATCTGCCACGTGAAACGTGCCCTGGGAGGGGGGCGGTTTGTGGTGTTTGCGCGCACGTGTTCAGGTATTTGTGGTACAGAAGTGACCAGGGCAGTAACCATGGTGGTGGTGACTGTGTTGCTTCAGAGCTGCTTGTTTCCCTGCTGAAACCTCCTCTGAGGCAGCACGAGGGAGAGAGAGATGTCTCTTCTTACCACGCACGGGACTGCGCTTTGCTCAAATGTGGAAGGAGAGGTTTCTTTGTTTTCAGAATGAAGCACGGGGTGCATGGAGTGCTGCGGGGAAGGGAGCTACCCCAGCATAGAGAAGAGGCAAGAAGGGAAGATGTAGACATATGTATCCCATTTCCTGTCTGTAGGAAGAACAAGAGCAGGTATTAAAGTTTGAAACCCTAGTCAAGCTCTTTAGATGGACAATTCTCAATTCACACAGATTTTTTTTTTTGCATGTACACATTTTTTACTTGCCCAAATGTGTGTTTTCAGCTGACTACCTCTTACTTTATATGTTCACTTATTTTTTTAAAAGTTCTTCCTGCTGGCTGCTCAGAGCAGTTGCTGTTCTCAAAGTTTCCTCAAACTATTCATTACCCCTCAGGCAGCACATCAGGCTGCATACGGTGCAGCAACTAATGTGGCCTCACCTTGAGTCCTGGGCGCAGTACTCACAGGACAATAAGGATGTGGAAATACTAGAATGCCTCCAAAGCAGGGCAACAACCATGGTGAGAGGACTAGAGATCAGCATGACTTCTGAGGAGTCTGGGGATACTCGGCTTGTTCAGCTTAGAGGAGCCTGAGGGGAGACCTCATTGCTTTCTATGTCATGAGAGAGAGAGGGGAAGGAGGTGCTGATGTCTTCTCTCTGGTGGCTGGTGACAGAATGCAAGAAGACAGCTTAAAGCTGTGTCAGGGGATGTTCAGATTGGACATTAGAGAAAATTTTTTCATGGGAAGGGTGCTCAAGCACTGGACCAAGCTCCCCAGGGAAGTGGTCATGCCCCTGAGCTTCCCGGCATTCAAGAAGTGTTTGGACAATAGTTTTAGAACTATGGTTTAAATTTCAGATTGCCCTGCAGGAGTCAGGAGTTGGACTCGGTGATCCTCGTGGGTTCCTTCCAACTCGGGCTATTCTGTGGTTCCATGAGGAGCTCATGTTTTATGTGACAGACTGGGAGTCACCTTTTCTCCAGTTTTATGACAAAGAAACAAGATCAAAGACCTCAAAAAACGCCCCAAAGATCTTAAAACTCTTGAAATAGCTGTAGTGGGACATCCTAAATTTAGGTTAGCCAGCACTGGTACTTTGATTTACAGAATCTTTTTAATTGCTGCATATTGAAAGCTCTTTGCTGCAATACTATGAATTCAACTCTTCTGTGCAGATGGCACAGTGTGTACAATTAAAAAGATTTGCACTAAATAATCTGCTCCAGGAGCAAAATCTTATGTTAATAAAGATGTTCTCCAAACATTTACCTTATGGTTGTTCAGAACATGTTAGCTGCTAGCAAAAGTTCCTGGTATGACATGCAACTTGAAGACCAAGATAATTTTAAAACAATGAGCAATGTGGCAGGGCAGGGGGTGAAGCTGATCAGCTTTACTCTCATTGTAGCTTAAAGTGGGAATGCTGTGGAGTTTTGTTTCCTTGGTTTGCTGTTTTCAGAATGGAAAACAGAAGTAACTCAGTATTTTTTTTTTAAATAAAATATCGTATTTCTGAGCTGTGAACAAACAACGTAAAATTGCAGACCCTGAGAAAGTGTATTTTAAATGAAGTCCCAGAATTCTCTCCAACAGCTCAGTATTTGCAATAAGCATCTATTATATTACACATAGAGCAGTACTACCTAGGAGTAAAATCATCATGGACTCAAACCTATTAAGAGAAGAACTGTTCTTCTGGACAGGCACTGCAACGGATGGGAGTGCAGCCTCTGTGCAGCTGCTGCCATCCACACCGGGTGATGTTACAGGCTGTCGGGTAGCTGGGCATTTCCCATCAGCACGCAGAAGTCCAGGGGCTCCAAGGAAGATGGATTTCAAATCATCTGCTGTGGGCCTCACCCAAGACACGGAGAGAAGCCCGACTCCTGTTGCAGCACAATCTACAGTGGAAGGATTTTCAGCTTTTTTCCATCTGGACCAGTTCCTTTCAGCATCGTGATGCACAAACACTGCTTTTGGGCTAAACTGATACAGAATTTGCACTTTCTAAGAAGGGTCACTTGAAAGCCAAAGTGAATCCAAACTGTTACTGAGCTGCATCAGTGTTAAGCTTTGTGGTCTTGTGCTTGAAATGCCTTTCTGGGCTATAATTTTCTCATAATAAAAGGGAACGCAATACCTCTTCATAGCTAGGACTAAACAATTATTTAGACTTCAACCTAATTAATATTGACAACATTCTTCAGCTATGCAGTTTATAATCATCTTAGAAGCAAGCTGCTCAGCACTTCCTAGAATACTCCTCTTCTAGGCTGGCTCCTCAGTTGGAAGTATTTTCTGAAATAAAAGTTGGTATCCCGCTTGATGTTCTTGAACCCTGGACCAGGATTTGTTTCCCTTTTTTCTAAACCTCAGTGTTTCTTGGATTGCAACATCTAGCTTTCAAATTTCATTTCACACATTTCAGTGTGAAGTATCTTTACAAAACATGTTTAAAATCTCAAGGTAAATGTTGATGTGCTTTTTGAAGAACTATTAATACTGTTTTCCTTGTTAGAAACCCGAAGCACATCAGTTTTTCCCACATGAAGTAAGGAGACTGGATGTGAACAGCTCTTCCTGACACAATCTGAATAGGGAGCCTCTGAACCTTAGCAGGACGCTGCATCCTGGCTATTTTTAAAAGCTTAATGCACCATAAGATTTCTTAACCAAAATGAGTAATTGAGAACAACAACAAGCCTTTTGATGGTTTAAAATTGAATACTATTTCTATTTGTCTCCTTTAAATTGAAACTAAACACTCTAATTATTAAGAGTCACTGCTATTAATTTACAGCAGACTCACCATTTAAAAAAGAACCGATCACCCAAGTAACTTTCTGATAAACACATCTATACCTGGATGGGGGACAGCAGGCATCTGACAGACTCCTCTGTATAATGAAAGGAGTCCATGGCTGTATTTGTGCTTATCCCTGACCTTTTACTTCACAGTGTAAATGAAGCCTTCAAACGGCTGTGATTTCTGCTTTAGGATTTGAATGAATTGAAAAGACCTGTAAGCATGTGTCATGGAAACACACACCAAACAAAGCTTTATTAGAATGGTCAATTACTATTTTTTAATTCCTGCAGAGTATCACCTGAGGAAATTGGAATATGCAGAAAACAAAGCCAAGAATCTGCAGTCTGTCTCCAGACTCTCTCACTTCGTATCTCAATAACCTTCGGGAAAGATTTTATACAGCAGTATTGAATCTATTGGAGAAAAAAAAATGCAGTCCCATTGTAGAAGATAAGGAACGCTTTTCAATTAATTCTACAATGTAACAGTAAAATAATATACTTCAAAGAGCTAAAGGAAAACACAAGAACTTTAGAATACTGTTCAGAAACCAGTGACTTTCTACCCTATTTTCCTTTAAATGAGTAAATATATTTTTACATGTCAAATAAAAACTGTCTGCTTAGGAGGTAAATTTGCTTCTCTGGCTACCATGTTCCTCCTGAAATCCAGATGCATCCTTACTTTATGCATTTTTTATTCATTGGATGAATAAAGGGAATAACATCTTCCATACTTACCTTTTTTTCCCTCAAAGTACCTCCTTCAGAAGCTCATTCATTAAGAACACAAGATTTTTTTATGTACAAAAAGAAGATGGGTAAGATATGCTTGTATTGTTTGGATAAAAAGTTTATATAAAAGCAAAACCATTACTTGAAATCTTAATTATGAGAAATGTGAAACCAACATACACCACTAAGTGCCTAAAGACTCTACACAGCCTCTGACTGGAAGAGGAAGGCACCCAACCTCACACTCTGAATTGCTTTCTGTAGGCTGTCCAGGATACCTTCAGTCTGACTGTGCCAATGTACTGTACAGTGCAGAATGGCTTTGAAACTACAGAAAGTCCCCTAACATTGCAAATCTAACTGAAAGAAAATGATGGTATTTCTGTACACTTAGACTTGAGAACCTCTGAACCCTGCTACCAACTCAGACGGCATCCAGAAAGATGGCTTTGCCTTTAATTTAGTTTCTTTAAGTTGCCAGCATCACAAAAGAAAGGAGAAATAGCTCTGGGTACCCTGCACAGCAGAACCGTAAGAGAACACAGACCTTCTCATGTGTAGCTTATGAGTTTAGTTTGGAAAGAACTTTAGCACTTACCCAATTTGTGCAGGAAGAACAAAGCTCTCCCGGACCAGTACCAATTACTAGTTGCTTTGCAACAAACCTGACACACCGCTCAAGTGCCATCTTTCTCTGAATTTCCCTTTTTGTTAGCTTGCTTTTTTATCTGGCTACATATACTCCCTGAAAGTAAACGTGACTACAAGAAAATTCAGTAACAGAATCAAACACTCATTCCATTTTCTGTTATCTACTTACATTTTATTACAGACTAATATGAAACCATCTCATATTCATACTAGAATTATTTTAATTACTTGTGAGCAAACTTAAACCAGTCTTGTTTATATTTATTGCAAGCAGATTCATGACTCCTGCTTATATATTCTACATAAGGATCCAAAATGTGACTGAATATAAACAAGTTGTATTTGATTATCTACAGAAATAAAAGTTAAAAATAGCACTGAAAAGAAACTTTACAGTAACGTATTCACACACTGACTCTTCAAATCAAAGAAAGTGGTATATGATAATCTAAACATTAGATTTGAAGGCTGATTTATTTTCAAATAAATGCACCTAAAATTGTACAATTAAAAATAAAGTGTCAGCATTTGGTACTGATGGCTACAGACATCTTTAATGTACAAAGCACAGATAACTAACCCCCAGCCCCTATACAGCAACTTCCGCAGATTCTACTTTCCATTAAATCATGAAAGGACATTTAAAATGCAATGTGTACATCACACAGAATTTATGTCAGAGACAACGCAGATTAAAATCCTGTGAATTTTCATAAGGTAAAAAAATTAAAGCTATATAAAGTGATTTGTAGATTATTCTGCAAAGTAGAATCACATACTTTTCCACTTTCATAATACTTTCACAAATTTCCATTAAAGCTTTTTTAACAGAGACAGTAGCATGAGCACAATGATCCCACTGGCTTCCAAAAGAAAAGTAGTGCAGTTGCTCAGTTAAGCTCTTTTTTCCTTTTACATTTGCAAGCCAGTCGGGTCAGGACAAACAGGCTAATGCAAGCAAGAAAGTAAACTGTAAGCTTTTACATTACGTGGCTGAACAAACACTTATTGTACATGGTAAAACAAAAAAAAAAAAGATCTTTTGCCACAAGCCACTGGAGGAATATATAAACTTCAGTGGCCCAAAAGCTTGAAATACTTTCTAAGCCTTCACGGACATTTGGTTAGTGCTTACCAGTTTCAAGACATTTATAGAAGCAGTTATGGAGACACTATGCTGTTAAAGCTGCAACAATTTAAACAAGGCAAGTTAGGAAGTTATATAGATTTTATACTTTCCCCCTTTAATTCTTATCTTCTAATACGTGAAAATCTGTCTCCTTTCAGTGTCCCATCCTTAAGAAAACATTCTAATGCATTTTGATCTAACTTCTACTTTTTCATCTTCGTATCAGCTGATCCATTTAGACTGAAACTCCAAGTTCACACCCGCTGCAGTGAACTAGGTTTGCATGGTGATAGTAACAGGGACTGAAGCAAAAGCACATCAAGTGAAACCAAGTTGGTGTTCTATGTTTTTTCCATTAAATGGTCTATTTTAACAAACAGTACTGACTTTTAAAGGTAAAAGTATTGCTAAATCAAAGCAGAAACTTCCACTTAAATTCAAACATTCTTTCTCCTCAAAAAAAATGACGTGTTTAGCTAAAATTCCCCAAGCACTCACACAGGTGTTTCAGTCTGAACAGCATTGTCAGTAATTTCTAAGTGCATGGCTACATGAAGTTTGCAATGAACTGCTTTGTTAGTAGGCAGAGCAGGAATGCAGCATTTTCAAAAACATCAAGCAAAAATCTTATTTAAGGCTAAAAGATGGAACTCGGAAAAGTAAACAAAGCAGGAGGCTTTACAGAGTAAAAAAAGCCAGCAGTAAATAGTTTAGCACTGAAAGTACAGAGCTCTAATCACAGCTATCACAAATATCAACAAAACATCAATAGTTTGGGTGAGACTGACAGAACGACAGACCTGTATTTCTTATTTGACATTCATTAGAATTTTAACATTCAGCCACAACTGCACTCTAAGCTAAATTTAAGTGGCCAAAACTCATAGATATAAAAAAAGCCTTCAAAACATATACTTAAAAAAAATAGAAATGGTGTGGTAACAAATGTATGCGTAAAACAGATTTATAAATAGCTACATTATGAAAAATATTTCAGTGCAAAGGCAATTTTAAGATTTCTAAAAAATACATTACAAATAATTTGTTAACTACACACAAGAAATTTGTCACTGCTACCGGTATAAAATTTATACCCATATTAACTTTTTAAAAATATATACACCAGTGTTTTATGTAGGGGACGGTTCTCACTGACCAACATTCAAGTCTGCAATGGCAAGTGTATGCACAGACACCCACACACCTATGTATGTATTTCAAAATGTTACTGCTATGAGGACATTCTTTGAAACATAAAAGTGCTACACGTTAAATGGTAAAAATACCTTCAGCTGTGGTGCTCGCCATCAGACTTGGAAACATTCTCTTATCTTTGGTATACGGAAAATTTCACACCTCACTTTACAATCTCTGCTTGTCCCCGGGCATTCTAATAGTATTCCACTGTTTGCTTAATATGGAAATCACTCAGAATATTGTGAAGAACATGTCCTAGTAAGTTATTTTTCTTTTATTGGAAAGTAAATTAGTTAAGTAAACTGTTTTGCCTCTGGTTTTCTTTAAACACAAAGGGGAAAATAATTTTTCTTTGCCACCCTAGACCCTTCAAAAGACAACGAACAAGGACTTGGCCAGGTCTTCCAATAAAGGCTGCAGCTCTGATTCCAAATATTCTGTTTTCACATTTAAATAATTTTTTAGCTAATGCCCTCCCAGAAGTATTTATTGACTATGGTTACTAACCAGTTCTAACCACCAGGCTGAAACGGATTGGAATCAGACTACTCCTTCAGATATTTCTGCACCCCAAAATAAAACACTGGACTAAAGAAACAAGACAAGTACACAGCTAAGAGTTGAATTAGTGCAAGGTAACGCAACTGTCTCAGAGAAAAGAGAAGTGCAAGTTGGCTGTCATTCTGAAAATAATCCAAGCAGAATAATCCTTGCAGTCCCACTCGTTTCTGTATCACAGGAGGGTTCAGCTGCGGGGAAACAGCCGTGTGCCACCTCCTGGTTTGCTTCAGAAGTTAACAGCCGGCTGCTTCCTAACGCAGCTACCAAGCCCATTAGCCAGTGTTTTAACCATCTACACAGAAAAATCCAAATTAAGAGGATGAGTCCAGATTTGGATTTATTTGGGAAAAACAGCCTTTCATCTTTTAAGGAAAAAAAGTGTGTCCAAAAAAAAAAAAGCTTAACCTATAATACTTTCCGCTGTGCCTGTTTTACAACCATGGGGACGGGAAGCGGGAACGCCGGGGCAATCTGCATCTCTGACAAATTCACAGAGGCCTTGTAGGCAAAATGCTTACATTCAGTTTTTGAGCAGATACCGACCAACACTGATGACATTCACCTACTTGACAGCCAACGTGACTTCATACGGTGCGTACGTACTCTACACAGGGATTGTTTTGCCTATCTTTCTACAGGGGAGCACTAACTGAAAACCAGACATAGCCCTGATTTGGCCACTTACAAGGAAGTGAACATTAGAGAGTGTTTCTTGAAAGCAGATTTGCACAGAGGAAACACCAGTTTGTTCTACAGAAAGAGCAAAGAAAGAGAAAGGACAGAGGAAAATCAGAAACAGCACTTGTTAAATAGGCTTTAGGAGACTTTCATTGGAGATAACTGAGGTCATTGCTTCTGGCTGAAAATTAAATCTGTTGATCTCAAAATGTAGGTCACTGACTGAAACTATACACTTCAAGTAACAAAGAAAATGACTAGAGATGACAGAAGCAGTAAATGCACAAAAGTCTTGACACAGGATGAAGAGATTTTTTAGTGCTACCAGTCTCACAGTACCAGACTGTGCAGATTGTTCATTGCTCCAGTAGTTCAAAACATAAAAAGAGGCCTATTGGCCTGGAAGGGTTCAGACTTCTAGCTCTTGATCTTGTTTGTCTGAACACTACCTCAGACAGCTGAAGCCAAGTATAGTTTAATATATTTTCTGTGACATGTTTGTTTCCTGAAAAAAGAAATAAACAAAAATACAGTTTTTAAAGGCTTTGACTTGGTGTTCTGTCACACAGACGTTTCCAAACCTGACCCACTGTAGTGGTAGCCTGCACTGGAACGGCAATGCTTATTGGAATAGCCAAAGACAGATGGAAGTACCGAATAATCAATGCCTCTCCAGTGCGTAAACATCATTTTTTTAGAATGAGAATTAGACCTTCTTGCTGGGGAACTGCTGCAGTCACTGCTCCTGTATCTTGGGCTTTTCAGACAGGCAAGAGGTGTAAATTCCGAGATGTGCTCCTGACAGTGCCTCGATGCATTCTGTTAAGGGAAAAAAATCCAAATACACAGTAAATAGATGATTTTGGAGCTAGAAGTCTACAGTTGTGCTATTTCATAGGGCCTCTGTACCCTTGTTATAATAATGCCTTTCACTAGATCATTGCTCTCGCCGTTCGCTTCATGTGACAGTATAACCCCTCCTGTTGTTGAGCAATCAACCACTTCCAACATGATTAGTTTTGTATTAAGACCTACACAAGCAGGCATTATTTTATGTATAATCTCTAAACCTGATGATGGGCTCTTCAGAGAACAGATAAGGACACAGAGGACTGCTTTCAAGGTGAATTGTTTTAAATCAGGTTCGTATTTCATTTCGCAATCTCTCCTGGCACATCTTTTTATTTCTGAACTTCTATACACAGGACTTCTTACAGGGAATTTTAATTCAAATACTTTGCCCCAAGTAGTTCCAAAGGGAGGGAATTACTTACAGTTGGTTTGTGCTAGCAGATTAAAGTTGCAGAGGTTTAATGCACTTGCTTTGTATTTCTAAGCACTCTCTGATTTTGGACTTGCTTAGTTTACATGTAGCATCTATAGAGGCAATTTATACTAAACAGCACAATAGTATCTTGGTCTAATAGTCAATTAAAATTTATCTGTACCACGTAATCACTCCACACGCTGGAAGAATTGACACTTCCACTCAGGAAATACTCAGGACTACAGTAACAGCACGGCTGCGTGACAAGACCCTGGAACTTGTGCAAAAACCAACAGAAAATTAGCGCTGTGCTTTCCCCAATGAGTTTATCTACTTCTTCTCACTAAATGCACACATAATTTCCAGGTTGGAGAGGTATGAAGGTTTACGTGGTGGTATTTAAGATACAAATGCATTATAAGCATGATTCAAATCAATGTTATCAATTGCTCTCTCCATAAATAAGCCAGTTAATACTCTATTCTTAATCATCTTCCTCCTTCCCTGTTAACAGCAGCACAGTAGCAAAAGGGACAAAATCACAAAATAAATATTAATTATGTAGCTTAATAAAGTTTGGCTGACATTTAATATTACATTTTTAATGTCAATCACAAGCTTGAAACGCTGCTCTTGCATAACTAAGAGCAACCAGAAACCTCTCTTACAAGAGTTACTCTTGGTAAAGTCAGCAAACTGTACCAAGCTGCTCACTAACAGTGAGGCCTGAGTTCTTTTAAACACAGAGATAGACCAAATACCAACATTAATTCAGAAAAATGTAGATAATGAGGTAAAAGATTAGCAGACTTTATTTTGGAAATGTCTGAGGCAGTTGTCATACACTGGATGGTGACTATCTTTCCTATTCTATATAACTATACATATATTCTATATAACTATATTTTCCTATTCCAAAGCATTTTAGTTACCATACGTATTTCTAAAAACAAAATAATGTTTTTTCTACACATAGCTCCAAGGCAAGGTCTTTCAATCTGCCATGCCTGAGGCTCCTCAAGAAAGCTGGAGTTTTTCTACTACTACTTGTCTAGCAGTCATTAAAAGTACATCAAAAGCACTCCTCATTTACCTTGAAGCCCTACAGTCCACACCAGCACATTACACTGCATTTGTCCTCTTCACATACTGGTACTTTGCACCTTCACTTAATTCCTCACGTGCTGGTAGTGGTCAGGAGAGCATGAAGGAATGGGAGCAGGTGTGGCATCTAGGTGGGAATGTATGTGACTAAAAAGTATAGCTTCTTTCTTATACTCGTTCATGTAATCACTAATGTGGCGAGGAGATGCTGTAAAGCAGAGACCTTCATTCTGCTGCCCTAATGTTTGAAGGATGTAGGAGCTCACCACTCACGGTGCTGTATCAGGTCTTTGGCAAGACTACCACGTTTCTCTCTTGACCTGAGGCAGTGATGCAGCAATGCACTGCTCTCTACAGAACATGTTACTGTCAGATACGTGGCCCCACTCTCCTGCCCGAAGCTCCTATTCACAAGTAACTCACTTCCTTTTGTATGGTTATTTTCCAGGTTTAATGTCTGCATTTGGTCTATATATGCATTCAAGAGCATGAGAGACGATGGACAAACTCATGTGTGAGAATTGCTTCTGACTTTATGTATTCTACGCCACGGTGTAACGTGAGGACACTGCAATAACGACTGCAGTTCTTAGAGAAGCAATGTCACGCAACATCTACACATAACACAAAGTATTTACAGGATATAAATATACATATATATATATATATATGTGAGTATATTGATTCATTGTTTTGCCTTACATGAGGAAGTGTCCAAGACAAAAAGATCTTACCTGTGGCATGGGACATCTCTTGCAAAAACTAGGCTCTCCAAGTAAAACATACTCATTTTGTATCAATATTGATAAAGTACATCAAAAACTCTGGAGGAAACAGTTTTTTTGTAAATAGCACAGTTCATCAATAGAAATGAATCCAAACTGGCAACACGTACAGTACTGTTACCTAGCTTTGATCTAATTATGGCTCGGAAGCTGAAAGATTTCCTTCAAGAAGTGGCCCATCGCTGTTCGCCAGTGCATTTAGGGCAGTTTTATGTCTCATACTCTTCTGCAAGGATGAGGAAAAACAGTGAGACTCTTGCCGAAAACAAGAGGGAAACGTGAACGAATTGTACCATTTGGTACAAATGTAACTACTGTAGCAAAGTCCTGTAAAAGTGATGGATTTTCTGACAGACTTAAAAAGGAAAGGTTATTCAGTGTAAAACAAGGCTTCTATTTCTTGATCCTGAGATTAATCATTTGAGTCACTCTGAGGATGTTTTAATTCCATTTCAAACTCTGTTAAAAATAGTTACTCTCAAAAGCACTTAACTGTACCATGACTAAGTATCATAGGCTGTGTCCCCTGCTCCTCTGACAATAACCTGTGCTGAATGGGAGAGGTCCCCATGATATGATGAGGCCAAACTGATTCCAACTTAAGGAGCGGATGTCCCGCTTCGCTACTCCCCAGAACAACTGGTACGCTGAAGGGGCTCACCAAGGTGATGGGGCCAGTGCTAATGAAGGCTGACTTACAGCTTAGTCACTGCACCACAGAGAGAGAGGGCAGGGGAGTTACCAAGCTAACTTCTTCCATGGGATTCAAATATTGCAACAGCAAGATACATTTCTTTGTTTTCCATGGAAGAGGAGTGTGACACACGACAAGAGCAACAGTTTGCCGATGAGCTGTTTCCTAAGAGCCCTGTGCAGTTGTTTGACAGCAGCTAAGCCCATCGAGGAACAGAAGAATGATGAATCCCCAGAGAGGCTTCCCCAGGCAAAAGTACCACTTTGGGTTTCCCCAAGCGCAGCAAAGTGTAGAGATCTCATAACAAGGCTGCTGGGCTGATCCTGTGACTGAAGTGAAAGTCAAGTAAAAAAACATCAGTCAGAAGTGAAGAGAAAAAAGAAAAATATGTCTTAAAAAGCAATGAAAGCACAGAAGTTATTTACAGCTCAGAATCAAAACACCTGACATTTCAGCTACAAAATATTTGGGATTGCTGAAACACTGTCAAGTGAAGTGACAATTAAAAGTAAATTGGCATTTTTTTTCTGCCAAGCTCCTGCTATTAATGAAAGAAGAATAAAGAAAAAAAGAAATATAACCAGTTAATGTATATTGGATATATTAAAAAAATAAATGTTTGTTTTTTAAAAGTAAAGGCTGAAAGAAACCTCACAGCTGCACAATTTCCAAGTAAAGCACAGAATTCAGCTTTTTTTTCGTTGAGCCAAAGAGTCACAGGGACACGTATGAGACACGAGCAGTTTTGGACCGAAATTACCACAAGACAACAGATTCCTCCAAAGCTTTTGCAGAATTAATGTTTTAGCCCAAGAAAGAACAGTTGATACGTATGTGTGTGTGTAATGTATATATATAAAAGTATACATGCACATATATATACATATGCTTGTACATGTATGCATGTGTATACACACATACATATATTTGTGTGTGTGTGTGTATATCTCACTGAAAAGCTCTCAGAAAACCCCAGAACTAGAGCTGGAATGTCTAAAAACCTCTTGATGATAACGATGGAAAACAATCACCCATCACACTCTGGAGTGAGTCAAGTAACTGAAAAATTTAGAAGCACAAGAACTGCTCCAAGGGCCTTATGTGATCTTACTGCCTGAGGAGAACTAATTTAGTCACCTGGGAGGTGGCTGCTAGTCCTATGTTAATCTTTTCAACTGTTCCAGAAGCCTTTTTATTACAAAGAAAGCAATACTGCTTACAGGATTGCAGTAAGTTTAAAAATAATTGGTTAAAAGCTCATTTCAAACAAATCCTAAGGCACTTATAAGCCAATTTTAGCCAGAATTGTCAATAGCGGAAAAGAACCAAATGTGTATTTTCCCCATGACTTACATGATTACAGTTGTTGTTCTTGACTGTACATTTTTAAAGGAACAAAGAAAGAGGAAAGGTATTTTTTATCTTAATCAGTTAAAAAATAAAGATATAAAATCTGCAATGGAAACCAACAGTCTCCTAGTATTAAATGAAAAGGAGTTTTCTTGTACACTGTAGGGAGACTAAGATTTACTAGCATTTTTTCTACTTTTTTAGTAAATTCTATGTTATATACTTCTGGATCTTGAGCTGTTTTCTTTCTAGAAAGAGCACAGATTTTCATAAAAAGGAATATAGAGAAAGCTCAGTTCCAAAATGCGTGGTGAAAATAACTTCTTAATAAAAAAGCTGGATTTTCTTCTATCACAGCAGAGCAGATACATGAATATATTCCAAAGCTTGGAATGGCTTCCAGCACCACATTTTCTGTATTACACTAGTAACACCAGCATAAGTAGAATTATCCCTTCTTTGTTTGGCAATCATTCCATTTACTTGGGTACGATGCAAACGTGACATTGCCTTCACCTACAGATAGACCAATGATTAAAATGACGACCTAAAAGTCCCAGATTCTTGGGGCAGAATCATTAAGTAAAATGCAATAACAACAGTGACAAAAATGATAGTAATAGTGATGGATTGTGACAACAATTCATAAAATCTTTGAGATAAACAGAAGGAGGAAAACACTATACTAAAAAAGTGTTATTCCTCAAAATATAGTTGATGTGAATCAGAAATGGAGATAATGAGTACAGTAAATAACTTCTGATGATAAGCTTTTTACTGTCCTTTGAATGAAATGGCCAAGCATGCAGAAAGGCAGAAAAAAGTCACCTTTTGTTCCATTAGAAACTTAGACTGCTTGAAGTCTGAGAAAGCATAAAGATGGTGGACTGCTCAACAGAAAGGCACTGATGTTTAGTCTGATTTCCCCAGGAGGTTGTAGGAAGTAACCGTGCACATCATTTACATTTAAAGCAAGGCAGCAGTTATTTAGACAAAGCGGATTGGAAGACAGGAAGAAACAAAGAGAAGGAAGAAGAAACAAGGAATATATCTGGTTAAAAGTTAAAGATTTTCTACTGAATACTAAAAAATCAGTATTGCTAATGTTAAACCCAAAGTCTCCTTTACAACTGATTCATTTTCCAGCACTGGCATACAATGTCTCTAAGAAATGCTGTAATACCTTTGTCTGGGACCTTTGTTTGCTAGCTTGTTTCTTTGTAGGAACCCATCCTCACTTTCTTGAAACTTATAAATTAAGCATGCAAAACCTATACCAAGACCAATTTCTTCCACAAGTAGCATATATGGCATCTATTAAAGGTATTAAAATAGAAAGATGCTAAATGCTAATCTGCCTGGGAATCCTTTTCTGATATTCTTTATTCTTTCCTGTCCGCCTGAAGTGGGGCATTTGCACAACTGAACATTTCAAGGAATACAAAACAATAGTAAGGGGTTTTACTTTGCAGATATGAAAGAATAATTTTTGCTTTTGCCAAAGGGGAAATTTTACTTTCCTGGGAAGTAAAGTTCCTACATTCCTTTCCTCTTAAGGCAAAGTATCTTCTCAAATAATCATCAAAATGCTAACTAATCCCTGCACACACAATCACTAGTCACTCATTATTTTAACCTACCAGTGGCAGCTGGTGGGTTGAAAAGGGCCAGGCCAGTAACATTAAGTTTTACATTTCTCTGCTGTCCTTCAGCTTCTAACATATATAGTAGATCAAAGTTTGTTGGGATGAAAAATAAAGGCAACATTTTCCATTAAGGTTGGTTTGATGGCCCCAGAATAGTACTCTGCTTCCCACAAAACCTGGCTTCCCTTTCAACCTCAGCAGAGCAGGCCTGTAGGTACAGAGTGCTCTCTCCTTTTGGACTGATCAGAAGAAAGGAGACAACTTTTCCCCTTGGTACAGCAAGGTACATTTATGTACAACTAATGTATCAGAACAGGCAAAATGTAAGTTGAAGTATGAAAGAGGAAAATATTAATAGGATACGAGTAAGTTTTATTACCTGTGTTTTTGTAACAGGCACAGCTTTAGTATATAATAGTTTGCTAAGAAAGTATTAATTTGAACTGATCATACACTATGAATGTTGGCACGAGTTTACTATATATTCCTTACCAACATACTACATATTCACCACATTTCCTTCAAGTGTACAAATCCTAGATTTGTTCAATAAACACACATGCAGCTGCAGAGTGCCTTGGTATAGGGCTGCAACTGCTTGTGTAAATCCCTACTTTACAGGGGATTGCAGTAAAATCACATGCTCCCTTCCTACCAGTTTTGAGTTCAGCTTATTTTGGCTGGCTTTCTGTTTTAGATAACTATGCTCACCTTGAATGGCAAACACTAAAATGTCCACATTAAAGTTTCATTTATGCAGTAAAATGACCCGGTGTGAAAGATGATGACTTCAATTCAGGGGTGTGAGCAGTGTCTCCGAATACTCCACAACAGCAGGAACAACTGTTGTCCAGGCCAATGTGAGTGTCTCCTACCTACCCTCATGGAAATCCCAATCCCCTTGCCCTTCTCAGGCCAATGTGAGTGTCTCCTACCTACCCTCATGGAAATCCCAAACCCCTTGCCCTTCTTATCTCCACAGATCAGGAATCATATTGAGCCATGTACCCGTCTCCCTCCCACCATCCTCATCAGCTGATTTCCCCATGGTAGAGAGGCACAGTGGTACCCCAGGGTTCAGGTAAATACCACCATGTAAATAACAGGCAGCTTCTTTCACCATACTGCTCAGAAGTGGCTAGTATACAACCAGTGATACACACTACAGACGGGGAATCTTGTGGGGAATCTTGTCTAATCTTGTCTCTAAGCTTGAAAGAGGTCTAATTATCAGAGACTTGTGATATAAAAAACTAATTCCACAATGAAAAATATTGTTACCTGGATTCTTTCTGTTGCTGTAGGCCACAACTCTCTGCACAAGACCTTCTTGAGAACGTCTGGAAGAAGGCTGACAGTTATGAGCAGAATTATACCCAGCCACGCAGGACCACTAGACAGCATTTGCATGAACACATAATACATCCTCTGATAATTGAGAAAAGGCCTAGTAAGAAAAAAAAGATTACATTGATATTACATATCAATTTACAAAACTAAGACTGGCAGTGTTGAATATAAGAATTATGATAGTGATGAAATATTGCCTGTTAAATTTCCCAGTTTGTGACAGTTCATCCCTCACGGTTTTCTCTAAAGAGCTAAACATTCAGCAACTAGAGAGAAGTACCCTAAATCTTGTCTTCCGTGCTGTAGGAAATACCACGCTGTCCTCCTTCCCAAGCTGCCTCTCACTTGCAAAGATAAACCAAGTTATATTCTTATCCTGTTTATGCTCTTCCACTTACTCCTTATCCTGCCCCAGAAATTTTCCACCTTTCTTCTCAGCGTCCCACCTATCACTTTCTTCCTCTTTCCCAGCACACTCTCATTTGCATGTATCCTCAAAGTAAGGCACATGGAGCACACCTTTCTTCATACCTCTCAAGCTCCCCATAGCTTCTCTGATGCTTTCATGTTATGTTCCCTAACCTGTTCACCAGGTTTTATCTGGCCCTGCTTTCACTGCCTTCACTGCTGTGTTTCGCTGTATCTCCATGGCAGTTGTCTGGTCATTAAATGCCACCACTGTTTGGTAATGGGAACCAGAGGCCACGTTTACTGAGAGCAACGCTGCAGCATAAAGCCTTCATACAAGTAGGGCAGTTTCCAGCTAGTTTCAAAAATTTGATAGAAGTCTTTGCAATCTAGAAAGGGAATCGAGTTAAAATACATTGCTGCATGGCAATAGTTACATCTCTAATACACAGCAAGGCTGGCTGGAAAACACTATCAGGGAAAACGTTGCTTCTGCAAACTGTTTGCATTCTGATGCTTAAGAAACTGAGATCTCATCTCAGTGAGAAAAAAAAAAAAGAGAAGAGGCTACTTAATATCCAAGAATTGGACAAGCAGTTACTCATTTGCAAAGGACACATTGAAATACAAAGCCTTACTCCAAATTAAATGGCACCTGAATCACCATGCAACAGTTAGCTTCTGCTTTTTCCCTGCTCCCTCAAAATGTTTACTTATGTATACAAAGTAGAGCAGTTGCAGCAGAAGAGGTTAGAAGAGATAACCTGGTAACTAGGCACTCTACATGAGAAATGCAAATTCAAGTTCCTAATGGCAATCAGGCACAGTAAGAACTTGAACCCGTTTCAAGTGGATCTTCTTCCCAAAATTTCAGTTTCAAGTACCCAGAATTTTTTAACAGAAAAACCCAAACCCACTGCTTTCAATCAGCTACGTACAAGCTATACTCATTCTTAAAAAGCTTCTCACCAACAGCAAAACAACTAGGTGCTCAGGCATCTACAGTGAATCTACTTTGTTAAATAAGGGGGCAAATAATGAGCTCGAACACAGGACTCCCAGTCACCCACACAACTTCAATAGGAGTTCCACTCCCTGGCCCTAGTTTAGACTGCTACAGTTAGTTCTCTCCAGGACAAGCTGAGTAGATGGGTGGCTGTGCCAAGCTGCACAGATGTGACTTACTCTGTGACATTTTGTCTCAGACAGGCAGCCTCAGCTCCTGGAGCCAACCCTTGGACTGCTTTTGACTGACACTACTGAGATAGCCACAGTGACAGTCTGATGTCTGACAGTCCTCTCTTCACAGTCTCCTTAAGAATATTTTAGCAGTCAGTCAGTGAAAGAAGATACGAGCATTCTGTAATTACTATTACTCATACAGTTAAAATGTGACTTCTATTGGGAGTTCTGCAATACATAAAAGCTAAGCTTAATTCCGTTTGGGATAAAAGAGTTAAATATTTAGCAACTTTATAGCAAGTGCAATTTATATTAGGGTTCATACCAAATAATTCCTCCCCAGAGCAGAGAAAAGATAATGTAGAATACCAGTGATCCCCAGATCATGAAGTGATTTATCCACGTCCAATAGTGTGTATCTAGTGCAAGCTGAAAAACAAATCCAAACGAGATTATGTGGTGTTATTACTATCTAGCAGCAACAGAACACTCAGCAGGAGATGAAATAAAAAGACACCCTTTGAAAAAAGGGAAGGATTCTACACGGAATTAGCTAAAAAAGGGTTTTCAATTTTGAGCACAGTTAAGAAGGCACAGATAGTAAAATTTATATTTAAATTAATTTAAAACTGTATTTAAACTAATTTAAACTAATACAGCAATGTATGGTCATAGAGATAAACCAATATATGTAAGCAGCAATTAGAAAACAAGCTCTAACAAGTTTCAGTGAATAAGATACAGCACATTTTACCTTCAATGTAACTGTGAATACAAGCACAGTGAACACCAGTGTTCCAAAGGTCCAGTTTCCGAACACCTATAAAAAATGGTCCAAAGCAGTTATAGGTAGTATTGATCACTGCTTCATCAACAGTCCAGAATAAAGCTCTTAAAGATACTATCACTTTGTATCAGGAACTCACACTTAAGCAAAACCACGGAGTTCTTACATGATCTATCCAGTGCAAAGTGTTTTGGTTTCTTGCCTCTTTGTGTACACACCTGACTTCATACAGACAGGAAAAAAACACAATCAACGCACTCAACCTGAAGTTCACAGCTATGTTTCTTAATAAAAATCAAGTGTAGCACAGTTAAGAAATCACTGAGATTTACAAACGAACTGCAGTAATTTCATCAGTCTTCTTGGATGTCATCTTTTCCCTTATCTCCCTTCTCTGCTGTCCTTGGTATCCCACAATTTCTTGGAGGTTCAATAGCATGTTATAGGGACAAGTAACAGTACAAAAAAGAATGTGATAACCGTCAAAGCCATTAAGTACACAAATGTTCTGCATACATTTTAAGATCACACGCTATTGAATTACGGTTGATTTTCTCCCCACCTGCATAATGAAATAACACCACTTCAGCTTTTAAAGGGGGCAGAAACGATCATTAATGTCAATGGAGAGAAGAACTGGTGGTGAATATGGTCACAGATGATTGCTTGGACTGCAGGAGCTGTGAGATGACCAGGTTCAGGATCCAGATTAAAATGTTGGGGAAGTAAACAACAGAGTTAGGACACTGTATATTAGAAGAGTCTTTGTTTGATCCAGGGTATTGCACCCGTAAAAGAGAAGGGTACCCAAAATTCTGGAAGACAACTGCTGAGATCTCATGAACTCTCTTCTGCAGGAAGACATGGAATTTCAGCAGAAGACCCAGCTGGCCAAGCAGAATGTTTATCAACGAATCAGAAGGCAAAATGGGAGCATGCAAGAGATGACAACATGGGCAGGCAGCAGAAGGGTAGCATAAAAGCATTCCTTGGGACCACAGGAACAAAAGCATAGACAAAGCTCAGCGTGAACTAAGATCAGTGAGGGGGGTTGAGGGTAACAAAAAAATATATTTTCAGGTATCCTTGTTCCAAAGGAAGAGCATAAGTCCACTGAGAGAATGGAAAGACAACCTTAGTGGAAGGTGTTAAAGAAAATGGTGAAGTCTTCAATATTCTGGATATTAACCTTCAGGAGCAAAACCTGCTCCTTGCATTTAATAGCAAAGCTTGGGAAGGAAAGGAGCAGCCAACAGCGTGGGAGCAACAGGTTAGGGAGAAGTAAGAAGGGAGAGTAGTGGATGTAACCTGTTTTGAATTGAGCAAGGAATTTGAGACTTGACTCCAACAGCATTCTCATCTGGAAGATAAGGAAGCAGGGGCAGGGTAATCTGATGACTACTTGAGTTGAGAACTGGCTGAACCACCAGACTCAGAAGTTTAGTGCTCCAGGTCCTTGATGTTTGGTTGACTGCTGGTAATCAGTGAACCACGCTAGAAACTGGTAGCGGGGATGATATTGTTGAACATCTGTCGGTGGACTGGATGGTGACACAAAGAGCATCATGAGCAAATTGCCAGGTGATACAAAAAACAGAGAACAGCTGACATAATGAATGGCAGAGTTTCAATCCAGAGGGACCTCCACTGATTTGAGAAGAGGGATAAAAGATAACTTTTGAAATTAAATAAGGAAAAGTGCAAAGTTTTACACCTATGGAGGAGTAACACCAAACATTGGAACTGACTGGCTAAGCAATGGCCTGGATGAAAAGGAAGTTGCAGTGAGGTTAGAGTGGACTGCAAGTTGAATACAAGGCTTTACACTGTGCTCTCTCTATGCACAAGGGAAATGGCAAACTGAGCTGTAGCGGGAGGAACATGGCCCATGAAGAAAAGTTATTACTCCCACCTACTCAGCTATAGTGAGGAACCTAGAACACTGTAGTCAGTTTTGGGCTCCTCAGTTCAGGAGCGATGTGAAAAAAATTGGAAAGGATCAAGTGGCAGGCAACCAGGGTGACAAGTAGGCTATACCTCTCCTGTGAAGAGAGGCTGAAGGACTGACTTCATCTTGTGAAAGGGAGATTAAGGAAGAACCTAGTAGCTGCCCACAAATATTTGAAGAACAACTACAAAGATGAAGAACTGGAACAGACCCCTCTTCAGCAACAAGAAAAATTCTGCTTGGATACGAGGAGAACTTTTTTCACCATGAAGGCACAAAAACATTGGAACAGGTTGCCCACGAAGGTTATGGAATCTCCATCCTCAGGGATATTCAAAACTTGAAAAAGACTAGACAAAACCTTGAGCAACTTCATTTTAATTAGCCCTGTAGAAAGCAGGGAGTTGAACTGCACCACCTCCAGCATCCCTTCCCATCTACATTATTCTGCATGAGCTTGCCCAATATTGTATGACAAGGGATCCACATGGCAAGTGATCACACAACTGTGCTGCTGTGGGAAAAACTCTGAATGGAGACCGCAGCCAGTCACAATACAGAGATCTGTAGGAAACTATGATGAGATGATCGGATCGACAGGGAATGGAAAATAATGAAAAAAAAACAACAAATGACTGGCTGAAAGATTCATTATTCCAAGTAACCATTTCATTATTTTAAAATTGCTCATTATGGGACCAAGTGTACAGAACACAAGACGAAGTGCAGAAAACCTTTCATGTTTTCACCTTTTACTTTGATGTGTAAGATAACTTTATAGGGACATGCCATTGTTACAATATTTTGAGTATCCTAAAAAAAAAATCAGTACAGTTAAAAGTGGACAGGAATCAGGATCATGACTTCAAATTACAATCTTTACCGATCTCCTTTTTGCAGTTCAATTTTACAACACTCTGATGTCCTATCTGTCATCTCTCAGCCTAGTGTTAGCCTAAGTTTCTGCATACTAAACAGATGTGCCCATACTTTCAATAAAACCCGCCAGATCAAATAAAAAAAAATTGTAAGAACCTTCCCCTACCTCTGTTTGCCAGGCTGGATAGAAAGCATTGGGCTGCAACCAATTCCCTTACCTACCGAACTTTTTGGCTCAGAAAATGAGGTCACAGCACAGAGACACCAGACTCCATGAGGCTGCTAATTTGGCACAAAGGTAGGTAAGCAGAGCAATATGGGATGGTGTGAGTTCAAAAACCCACAATGTATTTTCAGCATTGACTATCTCAAGATGCTACTGATGCCTTCAGCCTGTGAATCATTCTTTTGTAAATCTGTTTATTAACAAATATTTTTCTACGCTCTGCTCCCAGCCTATCCAAGACTTCCACCTCTCCTTCTGCAGTTGTATTTGTTGTATTTTCCACATTCCTATTTAATTCACTCCACATCAAATGTTAAAACAAAGGGAAAAAAATTCACACAGGAAATATAATTTATTATATGGGTAAACTAAGATGGCATTTACAGTCTGCAATCACTTCTACAGTGCCTTCTTTTCTTCTTACCTTTCTTATGTAGTTGGTCTCTGACTATATGTTTTTACAACACCAATCATGTCTTATCCAAAGCGGAACACCATACACAAAGCAATATCACAAATTAGCAACAATTAGTAAGAGATAAATCTTTGGCATCCTAGTTTTGTTTCCCAGGAAATGACTGAGGCAGGCATTTATGAAGCGTATCTCAGCAACTAAAAGTACTCTTTTCTTCTATTCTAGTAATATCACTCTACAGCCTGCAAACAGTTTCAAACACATTTCTAAATACTGAGAAACATCCTGGGGAGATGATGTTTGGAAGCAAGCTTAATGGTATGCAAATTTCAGTCCAATACAGACACCAATCTAAGTGAAAGACACTGTCTTCCTTCAGTTTGCACTGGTTTTGCAACAATGGTGCTTAATTCATTTCTGGAGGGAAAGAAGAATTCAAAATTCTTGCTTCAGCACCCATTTTTACAATTTGGAACCTAACGTGGATCACCTTATATCACTGATGGTATTAGTGCTACCTTCAGCCCTTGTATCCCCTTTCCCGCTTTCTACCTTTTCCCTGTTGCATAAGAGCATGTTGGCGTCTTCAAATCTTTCACTGAGTTTTTCCAGATGTGAGCACCATTTAAATACTCGGAAACAACCATCGGCAACAACTAGTATTCATGTATGTATGAACTCACACATAGATCTCTGATTATTCCCCAACACTAACATTTTCAAACTTTTATATCTAAAATTGTAACTTAATATCTGTTTTTTACACGCACACAAGCATGCATGCTGAGTAATGATGGATTTTCTAACCCACTCTGACACTCAAGAGTCATAACGTCCCATCAAACACATTTTATCATAAAATATTAACATGGGTATCTAGATATAAACATTCAAAATTTGGAAATTAGGCACCAATCTGGCTTTAGAGCTTTAGCAAGAAGAATTTGATTGAATGTGTGCAAGGGAAGTAGATTGAAGCTTCAAAAAGAATATTTGCAATACAAAGCATTTATAAAGTGTGCACAGAAATGAGAAGTCTAATTTTCAGGGCTACAAATAGAAGCTGATGCAGAATTTTGAACATCTAGCAGAGAGCATAATGGAGCACCAGGAAAAGAAGTGCTGCTGTGTACAGTTATGTCCAATGGAAACTCATTCTGTCCTTAGAAAAGCTCTTTCTAATAAGTGCTCTCTCACACACTAGGAGTTCATTTCCCTAACAGATATCACAAAGCTGGTATTTGATGATATTTGCATATTGCATTTCTAGCGAACATGTACATTACACACAGGCAACAAAATTATGCACAATTTGTTTTCTCTCTCACTTTGAGGGTCTTTTCTATAGCCATTCAAGCATAAACTGCAATAAATTTTCTATAGCAAAGAGAGACAGCAACAAAACACAGGTTACAGAAAAGCAAAGAACGAAATAACAAAATGCAAGGAAGCAAAAAGCCTACTTTATTTTTTAAAGTTCTTGGCTCTTTACCACACCTCATATATACATTAACATACCTTATATTCTATATATTCTTTGTATTTTAGGTACTTAGAGAGTAGCAATATCAGTTCTTTATATTTTAAGTACTTAGAAAGTAGCAATAAAGAACATTTCTATCTATAGATTTAAGTGATATTTTGAAATAATTATAGGAAATATTTAACTGCTCTTTAACAGTTTAATTAAAGAACAGTGAAAGATGAAATGGATATCATGACAAATCCACAATAGTCTTACCATGTGAGTGCTGGTTGTCATTAGCTGAGGATAGGAAGAGAAGCAAGTAGCAAAAAGAAAAAAAAAAAAAGCACACAAATAAACCAGACCAAAATATCAATGGGTAAAATAAATAAAATGCAAAAGTTCTTAAAATTTGCATTCATGTGACTGCAAAGCAAGTAGAGATAGATTATTTTAAGCTGCTAAAATCATTAAAATATGTAAAAGCTTGTTATATTTAAGCTCTTTTACGATCATTCGTAACTACCAAGAGTCTTTTGATATGTTAACCAGATATTCATCAGATGTATGTTAAGCATGAAACAGAAAAGTTACTATGTAAATTCTGAAAGAATAACTTGGAATTTACGATATATATTTCTCTGAAGTTGTATCTCTCCTATGCCTTTGTTTACTGATGCACAGATTTCCTATTGCATAGACTTTGCTAAAGAGCTAACCCATATTTCTCACCATAACTCATACAACAGTTATCATCTGTGCTGGCAGTCTTGAAGAAAACACTATGTTCATAGCACAATCAACAAAAATTACCTTTGACTGATCAAATCCAACACTAACCTGTCCATTGCTGGTCACAACTGTGTTTTCAAACAAGAAATAGGCACCAAAGAAAAATACCACAGCATCAAACACTCCTAGGAATGTCCAATAAATAAATGCACGCCAGCGCAGCAAAGCATTCTTGGCAACATCTCTGTGTAAAATAAGATACATGCATTTCTTATCAGCGTGGTCAAAAATCCTAGACAAATGATGTCACTCATACTGTTTTCTGAAGGAAAAACAATTAAGAGATTGCTTGCAAACCCAACATATTTCCATATGACAACTGTCTATGACTTCACATCCAAATCCTTCCTGAGTGTCTCCTCTTTATTTTTCTTGTTATTTAGTTTTTACTAAACTCATTTAACTGCTGCCTGTAATTCTGTTTATTTCAGCTGGATGGTAAACTCCCCTGTGCTGCACTCACTTGCTTTTCAATCTTTTTACAGAAGGTATCTGTTTTCCAGTATTTGCTGTGCATGTGATGATCCACTGTAGATTTTAGATAGAAACACTAGAGGTCTCTGGAGACTTTGCTTTATTGCCCATGGAGTACTTTTATACAGAATATTGTAACAGAACAACATATTAATTTTATGTGCAACATGCAAAATGAGGATTTTGCAGCTGATTGGTCAACAGCAGAACTGTTCACTAGCATGCATTTTCTTACTACAGAAAAAATTAAATACTGCAGATTTAGTTCTTGCCCATAGTATAGTATATATCAACTTGGCACATATCATAAAACAAATGAGAGTAAATCAGAACAGGTAAACGAAAATCCTGAATTACAGAAACATTTACTACTGACCAATACTTTCACCAGATGCATTTTAAAGACTGTCTGATGACCACATAAAGTAATTTCTCCCCACAGGCAACCAATATACAGTGCAAAACCATGTGTGGCTCATCTGGCCCAGAATAACTGCACTATTACCCAAAACAACTTAGCAATAAAACTCTGTTAGATATCAAAAACCAAGGTCCTTGACCAAATAACCTCTGCTAGTTTTCAAAAACCAAAAAGATCTTCTGAATAACCATTTCTAAAGTGAAAACATTTAAAATATGGAAGAGAAAATAAAAAAAAGGTGTGTGTTTCAACAGCAATATCTTGTATTCCTCTTCAGTGTCATAGGTTAAAACGTATCACTGCATTGATTAGCCTTTGGGCATCTAGTATTGCCTCTCAAGAAGTATTTTCCCTTTGGTTATCTACTGTTACCCCTTTAAAACTTACTGGTTTTGCAGCTACAAGAATCAAAACTGGGCACTGTTCCTAATTTAGATGGCCACACACAGGTAATTGGACAGAACTGTATTTCAGGTGGCTAAGAATCTAAATCAATCACAATTTCAATGCACAGAAGTGAGTCAAAAATATGTAGAGGACAATGTTGGACACCACACAGAACACATCCTATGCAACACTCTACCACATTTTCTCTTTTCTTCAACCCTTCTGTTGCAATGCATCTGATGTTCTACTGCAACCACGTACAGAAATCCTGAGTACTTTGTTTATAACAGAGGTAGATTCCATAACTGAACAATCAAACTTTGGGGCATGATGTATTAATTTTACCTGTATAGGGAAGGCTCTCTCTTGAGTGTGTCTGCACTGACATGTTGTTCCATTAGACCGTACAAGAGAATAGGAAGGGAAGTGAAGCTGATATTGTACAGTGTCAGATACGCAGTATCGTATAAAGTCTGTAGATGGAAATAATTGAATCAGATAATTTCAATTTTATAACATGATCCACTGCATGACACTTCATTTACAATGTAATGAGTCAACTTTTTCAGAAAAAACAAAATTATAGCCCTTCACAATGGAGGCAAATACCATTTAACAACTGCCAACTTATACTAGACACAACTCTGCACTTGTATCTCACTTATCTGGAGGACAAAAGGTCAACTAAACCATTGATTGAATGGTCTGGTCCACACCTCAGCCCCTCGTGTCGTTTCCACTGTAAGATCAATTCCAAACTATCCAAACTGAACAACAGTAGAGGCAGAAATTCCTCCCTGGCACATGCACCCTGCTTTCTATCACCTCCGTGTCTACGTAACATGGAGACACGCAGGGAAGAAGGGGGAGTACTCCAGAGGTTCTTCAGCTGTGAGTGACTGTAGTGAGTTGTACAAAGAAACACCCCAACACGTCATGTGCCCACTGAACTACTTTTCCACATATGTCTCATCATTGTAAAAAGCACTCAAACTTACCACATCACCCCACGTTTATTTCCCAAAACCTATGTGGTGATCATTTATGCCGTAAAAATTGCTGTCCACACCCCCTTTTTAATTCAGAATTATATATAGCACTTAAAAGAACAGGAAATTAAACTAAATTTCTATCAACACATGTTTTCATATTTAAATCCTAATAATGCTTGCTAAAAACCTAAAATGTTTTCAGCAGTCATTTCATATTAAAACCAGGACAGGTAAAAAAAAAAAACCAAAAACATTTCTGTGATTTTTCCTTCTCCTGGAGCTTTCTTTTGAGACATTCCACAAATTCAAAGCAACAGTACTACTTTCTCCCAATTAAATCCTCCTCTTCTCCAATTTAATCCTAAAAACTTAATCTTTTTTTTGTCTAAGTCCAGTCATTCATTTGTTTGGTTTTTGTTCCCTTATTCAGAAGAAAGATCAATTTTTTCTGCACAAATTAAATGAGAGCAAGGTAGAAAAGTAAATACATACAATTTTAGAAAGGAGAATGCTGGATCCTCTCCTGAATGATGGCACTTTTATGTTGAGCAGCAATTAATTTTTCCCCTACTCTTCCATGTTTACTTTTTCTTTTCAACTAACTGAATGCTGCTATTTGTCTGAAGTTTGCAATTTGTATCTTTACATGCCAGAGAATATTAGCTAATTCTTCCATTTTCATTCTGAATTCTAAAAATGAGTAACTAGTTCAATTACTTATTTTTCAGGATTACCTCTGTCCATGTTCAGTAAGCTCAAACCTAAGGCTCTACATTTCCCACAGACATTTCACTTTCTACTGCCATTTTCAAATTTTGGGTTCCTGTATTCTTTGACTTTGAAAATAACATTGCTTTTATGATAATCCATGGAATTAATTTCTGCAACTTAACTGCAACTGCCACTGAAAATCGTACAAACCAGAATTGATGCTCTTCTTTTTTGTAATGTGTAAAATAACTGAGAAATTTTCACAGCTGAACATGCAGAGTGTGAAAGGATCCATTTAAAACAAAAACAAAACACAAAATGTGGCAGCGAGGGAAAAAGAACAACTAACCTGTTGTGAAAACCCACAGAAGAACTGATATAAAAACTGAGGAAAAATGAAGCAGACATTCTGAAAGACAAAGTGACACCGTTGTCAAGTGAAATACAAGCACTACTATATTTACTGTGAAATGCTACAGCTTTGTATATCACAGTTTTATAACATTGGTAATAGTAAACATTATGGGAACAGTAGAAAGAGCTGCACACATTAAACATCAACATTCTCATCTTACAGTAGTACTGTTAAGAAAAATACTGAAAATATTTTGAAAGCAAACTTAGAAAGCTACAGTTTCAAAATTCAAGGGCAGTGAATTTTGCAATCCAGGAGCACAGCTCAGTTAAGGCAAGACAAATAAGGTACAATCCACAGTAAGACACAAACGGTGATAAGCAAGCAGGGATACTCTGGTTAGCATGGCTCCTTCCCAGCAGAGCAATTTGAAGATGTTTCTAGCTGTGACACCAAAATTCATCCTCTCCTACTGTACATATAGTCAAACACTAAGATCTTGAATTATCTTCTGAAGGTTACTTTCTATAATCTTCCATTGCTTACTGAAAGAACTTTGATTGGATCTCAATGTTTAGACATAACAAGACTGTCTAAACAAGGTGATGTACATTATAAACTTTCTCCACCTACACTATCCTAATGAATTTAAAAACCAGTGTAAATTAAGTTATGCTAAGTCCTCAAATACTATTTCCAATTTGATTTAAAAGGCCACTGCAGAGAGAACCCAGAAAGTACTGAAAACAAGTAGACCAGTCTGAGATGGAACTTCTGAGAGAGACAGAAAAAGACAGGGCACATTTTGCTTTTAATCATACCAGAGATTACAGAATATCTTCATGGTCTGGATAAAAACAATAATCCTATTTCAGCTTTTCATCTGGCACTCAACAAAATCTCTTTATGGAATTACTGCTTTTTTGTACCACTGACTGTGCAAAGTGTCTATAGATAGATATTACCACGTAAATTTTTGAGATTTATGTAATTAGAATAAGCATTCTCCTACCTTATAAAAGAAGTATTGCACAAGTTCAGATATCCTAACATAATAAAAATGCCCATGAACAAGCAACATTTTTTTCAAATGTTTAAATTTAGGTATTGCATAGTCACTGTTTCTTGCAGCTTGACGACCTTCTTTGCCAATGATTCCTTTAAAAAAAAAAGTGATGAAGCTGTTTAATAACTGTAAGAATCACTTCACAGATACAATTATTAGAAAAAAAACCCATAATAATGCTACGACTTCGATCTAATAAGACATCACCACTTTATCTCATAAATTTTCTGGGCTAAGTTCACTAAAAGCTGTCTATAAAATAAACTGATTCTTTGAGATTGCCTGTTTTTTTGTCATTTCACTTGAATTCATATTCTGAAAAGCACACTTACCTATACCAACGTGTGCTTCTAGAATCATACTGACATCATTTGCTCCATCACCAATTGCTAATGTGATAGGATGCTCTTTTGATAATTTAATCAATTTTACAATCTGGGGGAAAAAAAAAAAAGTGTTAAAAACTCTTCTCTGTAATGGTTTGCTTATTTGGCATGAGTATAGGTTTAACTAAAAAAGACCAACACGGTTATGTAAGAAATTCTGTGAAGAGACACAAAACCAGCATTACCCAACACAACTACTATTCATAAAGATCACAGTAGTTTCTTCATGTTAAAGGTGTTTGTCCCAAACATAAAATAACATTTTTCAAATACTTCCATACTATTTTGAGAGAGATGGACAGGAGGACAGAAAAGCAGAAGAAAGGAAGATGTTGTTGTAATTACTTAATGCTGTGTAAGTGCATTAATAAATCACAAGGGTTACAGAGACAGTGTAAAATTTCAAAGAAATCCTGAAACTAAAGACTGGAAGATTCCGCTTTCTTAACTGTGCTGGTACTTTTACTTACTATTTAAGAAAAGGTAATAGGACTCTGTATATATCTAAACACTATTGAAATAGAAACTGTCCAAAAATTTGAATTCAAATCTCTCTACTAAAAATGATCACCTCTGTAAATTTGGTACAAATCAACTAAAAAGCCTTACAAACTTCCAACAGTGAAAAGTGTTGGCTAAGTACATTTGTTGAAATGAGTAAGGGCTATCTAAGTTGTACCTGAGCACTGAGAAAAAGACATGACAGTTTGAACGGAAAAAAGGAATGTGTATTCCAGTGTTTTGCTTCCTTTAAAAGTTCTTCAGACACATTGAGATGTTTCAGTAATGAAAGGCTATGTTTTTATCAGTACAAACCAGTATACAACAGTCAAGAAGTACTTAAAGATTATAACACGGGCATTTTTCTGTCTGTATTCTTCTTTCTTAGCTTTGCACTTACATTAAAAATAAGGAAGAAATATCACTCGACGGTAATAAATAATGCAAGTTCTTGTAGTATCAACAGATAGTAGACTATTCAAAGCTTGTTAGGTTAAAAAGGAAGCAATTAGTTCAGTTCATTAAATATGTTCATTTATCAGCATGTACCAACCATAAGATTTGCACAATTCGTAGATAAATCAAATCCAGGTGCACAGTTGGGTGCCATTTTAGCATACCATTATTCAAATTGCTTGGCAATAGAAAATTTCCCCTCTCCTTTTTTTTTGTCTTTTTCCATTTTAGAAGATACAAAAGTGAATGGTAACATTTTAAGTCACCATGATAAGTCATACAGAAGATTAATTTTCAGTATTTACATACGTGCAGAGCTAACAAACAATTACCAAATGAAATACAAACCTGTGCTTTTTGCAGAGGTGCCATTCGACAGCATAACACTGCGCTACAGTTCCTGCAAATTTCAAGAAAGAGCTCCCTGTAGTTACTAGAGCTCCCATCTTGTCTTGGCTTCATTATTAATGATAATGCTGCTCCATCAATAATTAAACCATAATCTTGCATATCAGTTGAAAGTCTGTTCAGGGATAAAACATAAACTAAGAGTCACTGTAAAATTATCAGAGGTGTTTTAAATTTGGCATCAGTTTTTTTTGTGAAAATGAATTGATGAAAAAACAGTGAGTATGAAAAACTGCAAAATTAATATAGTTGTAAAGGAAATTCCTTGTATAGGATTACTACTTAATGACATTTTAAAATTCTAGATTATGTTGAAAATATTCAGTGCTTCACCAGTTCAAAGACAGAAATTTGAAACCTCAGTGACTTCACCAGTGAGTATGAGTGTATAATTAATCACTTTTCAGTTTGGTTTGAAAGGGCTCCAAGAACTGCAGTGAGGTAAACTGAGTTGCAGGAATAAAGTTGATTTTGTGGCACACTCTATAATATAGAGAAAAAAAAGTTAAAGTAAAGGTCTTTGCTATTCTGAAAGCTACTTTGGTGAGGAAAATAATTTATTTTTTTTCCCCAAGGGTCTACATTTAAGGAAGCAAACCATGCTTTGAAGGAAATGCCTACAAGAGACTTGTTGGCCTGGAGAGATAAGGCCACTGTCTACATTTACAGCACATATATTTTGTGTGTAGCGTGGTAGGTAAGTCTGATATAGATATACCCTATATGGATAATCAAAATACACAGAAGTGAATGATTTCTTTATGGTTTAGAGTGCTTTAAGTGTTTTTATGAACACAAGAATATTTGGTACTATGCTGTTGCCTGTCACCTGTCTGTAAATGTTGCATAATATTCCCTAGAAAGAGAACCACATATTGTTGCTCTCAGTGGCCTCTGTCTTATTAAGAAAGTCACGTAACATATTCTGATTACAAGAGTATATCATATCCGCTTCCTTTTTAATTAGAAACAGTATTTTGCTTTATAGCATTTTTTGCCAAGAATAAATATTTTTACGGTAGAAAAATATATAATTACAATGTCAGTTGTGATTTTTCTTTTAACAGTTAAAACAGTACCAGAAATGAGATATAGAACCATGACTGTGAAAATTTAAACTTATGCGTTACAAGCTTATACTTAATTGCCATACAATAATTCACATTTTAACAACAGCAACTGAAACACAGTGTGTTGCTGCTCTGAAGTTAATCGATTGATCAATCATTTCATTGTTTATGAAACGCACAAGAGCCTGGATTGAAAATTCAACTTTTTCCTTACCCTGAGAAAGTATCCCTGGTTAAGCTGCCACTGTGTCTTAGGACAGTTTTGCTTAGGTCAAAAAGCACATCATGTAAACTCTGTTCCTCGATTTTCTTTGTGGTTAGCTCAAGTATTTGTGTATTTCTCCGGAAGAGTTTGCAAGCATAGCAAGTAGCTGCAGCAGTCTCCATTTTGTCACCCGTTAGAACCCAAACTTTAATTCCAGCTTTCTGTAGTGCTTCAATAGTGTCAGCAGCTTTTTCCTGTAATCTGTGGAAGTCAATGGATAACATACATTGATAGATTGTTTGGAAATAAGAAACTCAAAGGTCCTTATTGAAAGGTTCCCATAATCAAATAAAAAATTTCAATACAAGTCAACAGCTAAGAATTTTCCCCAAGATGAGAATCTAAAACTGTTTAGGGGAGTCACACATTATAATTAATTAGTTTTGACATTTTCAAAGTGCTCCAAGTTTCACCTTTCATTTAAATAGCCTGAAAGACGAGATGCTTCATTCCCCAGTCAAGTACTTCCAATAACAGCTTTTCAGTGCTTTCTACTAATGGCATCAAACAGTTAAGTACTACCAAGTTATTAAAGTCATCTCCCAGTTTTAGCAGAGTTTTTGATTTAAGACCTAAAGATTCTTCTTTCATTTCCTCAATATCCATTTTGAAGTTCTTTCCTACAAAACTTCCATACAATTTGTTCAATATGGTATTACATGAACTACAGGTCTATGGCTTGAAAATACTGATATTTGTACACTTAACTATTGTTACTAGCTTACTAAATTATAAAGTTACCATGTACAACTTTAGTAAGCTAAGGGCATGTAATTGATTCAAATAAAGGCTTTTTCAAATAAGTATCTAATCCAGAAAAAGAACTACAAGAGAGTCTTCAACTACTTTGGTAACATCACTAAACATAAGAAACTAAGAAATGTACTAACCGATCTTCAACAGCTGTAGCACCAAGTAAAATAAAATCTCTTTCTATCTTTTCATACACTTCTGCCAACTTCTTTTCTCGGTCCTGGAGGGCCAGCTTTGCATTCTGAAGCAGCTTCTGTGCATTGCTATATTCTTCTGCTGTGAGCTTTTTATATGCAACACACAATGTTCGCAGTCCCTCCTAACAAATACAATTAAAAGAAACAAAATGCCTCTCAGAAAAATCTTCTTAAGACTTCTTGTTGGTGTTTATGCTGGGATATTTGAAAGATTTGAATGATTTTACTATTAACGTGAAGAGTCCCATATACTCACTTTTGTAGTATAGACTAGTGCAATATAGTATAGACTAGAACACTGATTCTGTGCTGCCCTGGAATCAGTTGTACTCTGAGGGATAAACCTCAGTCCTCCAGAAGAGAAACTGTTCAGTGACCAAACTGGATGTATGACATTACAAGGGAAAGGAGAGTCAAGGTAAAGGTTTCCTTCCCTATCTGTATAATTAGGCAGTCTGAGTCAGAATAAATAACAGTAATATAAATAGTAACTCTGCAGAGTCTGATTGTGATGCCGCGTTGCAGCAGAGACAGGGACAAAACATCACAGAGAGCACTGAAAGTGAAAATCCAACTGTGCTGTTTCAGTTAAGCAAAAACTAGAATTTAGCTGTGCATTTCTGAGACCACATCAGACTTTTGGACTGTGTGATGAGTAAGAAAGGGAGTAAATGGACTGTGTATAGTAGGAAAAAGCTGTTATAACACAGAAAGTACATTTTGTCACCTCAAATATATTGCTTTTCATGACACCATTTAACTGGCATTTTATCTTCATAAACTTCAATCCAGTAGGTCTTTGTATAGTTATTTATTACCAATCCCTGACTCTTGCTATTGATAAGGACAGGTGCCAGGTGGCTGCTCTATCTTCTTGCAGGAGCCAGCCCTACTTCCAATTATCCAGCATGAAGAAATAGCTGTTGGTCTGTATTTCTCTCTTGACAGACAAGAAATGTAAACACTTCTTTCAGCTTCATTAGCCTCCTTCACTTGTAATTATCAGACAGCCTTTTAATATAGTGAAGCTTAGCAAAGCACTTGGGCAAAGAGTTTTGAAGTTTCCCTTCAAAACAAAAGCAGGTAACACTGTAGGTATTTTTTAATACAGGTATGAAAATAAAAGTACAATGAATACATTGTTTTCAGTTTCAGCACTCTATGCCAGCAAATTTCATCCTATTTATAAGACTAGTAAGTTATATTCCATTGCAATGGGTTCTGTATATTTTTGGACACAGTAAAATTCAGTATTTTACAATTCCAAATACTACTTTTTAGGTAAACCCAAGCTCTAAATTTCTTTTACAGGCAATTAGACAGTTCATAGCTCATTTCTAGCACACAAAAATTTAAGTACAAGGATGATCACTGCACTGTTTCCCCATAAGAACAGTTGTTGCTACTTTGTGCTCTAATGGATTTTCTCTAAGAATTTGTAAATCATTAAAAAGCAGCAAAGCACAATTGCTAAGGCCGGGGACTGAAAGCAGGGATGAAATTTTCAGTTAAGTTTTTCACTTTTCTCTCATTCAAAAGTTAATTCATACCACCACAGTGCCATACTAAAAAGCTAATTGATGACCTCTGGTATAACATACAGTTCTGCATATCTAATGCATCTGTAGCTCACCACAGCTGCCACTTGGAAGATGAGATGAGATTCAAATAAGAAAGTGATACAGACTGCTACCCATGCAGCCTGTGTGCACTTTGGCATACAATAATGTTGGTGCCTGGGAAGAAAAAACTGTAACTAGAGCAAGCAAGAGGTGAGAACACTCTTTTTTTTTGACACCAATATAACATGAACAGAACAATAAAATGGAATCTTACCACTGCATTGCGTTCAACTCTGGATCGTATTTGGTCAATTTTGCCTTCTTTAACTCTAGGAAATATGGAAGAATCTGCTCCCTTACAAAATAGAAATATATCACCTAAAAGAGATGGTATATGGAATTCAAAATGGCCAAATATATGTTTCTTCAAAAAAAACAAACAAACCCCAATAACTAAGTCTTCAAAAAGATTTCTTCTAACTTTTAGTAACATTTGCACTCATGCTGGTACCTGGTCCCCTCTTTTATAAAGGCAGGCACACAGATTGTGATTAATACTTAACTCTTTGATAAACATGAAATAAATTCAAGTGAAACAAAAACATCTAAGAAGAAAAAGAATGTGACAGCCCTACCTGATGAAGATTTAACAATTACACTCATACGCCGTCTCACAGAATCAAAACTCAAAACCTCTAATAATTCAAATCTGAAACAGAAACAGAGTATTTTTTAAACAATTCTTTCTCCTCCAGATCCCTAAACTGGTTATTACAACTCTGAGTATATCAATTAAAACGCCTTCTAACATGAAAAATTATGTTTAGTACTATGGAATATGGAACTAGGGCAAAATGAAACAGCACGTTACAAATAATAAACAGGGGAGGCCTCAGCTCCTAATTACTTGAAACAGAATTTGTCTGCATGATGTTCACAAGTATCTTTTTGTGTATAGACACTATAATTTATTTAACAGAAGTCAAGAAACCTTGCAGTAGAGCACCATACTGCTTATAATGGAAGTAAATTCCTAACTATAATACCTAGGCATAACCTTAGAACTTGAAATGCAGAGATGTTTACACAGAAGTCTCTAATATTTTTTGTTTTCACAGAATCACAGAACTGTCATGTTCGGAAGGAACTTCTAAGATCACTGCATCCAATCATCAACACCTCACCATCCAACTAGAGCATGTCCTGAAGTGCCTCATCTACATGTTTTTGAACACCTCCAGGGATGGTGGCTCCACCACCTCCCTGTGCAGCCTGTTCCAGCACCTGACTACTCCTTCAATAAAGAAATTCTTCCTAATGTTTAACCTAAACCTCCCCTGGTGCAACTTCAGGCCATTTCCTCTAGTCCTGTCATTACTTACTTGAGAGAAGAGGCCACACCCACCTCACCTCCTTTCAGGGAGCTGTAGAGAGCGATAAGGTCTCCCCTCAGCCTCCTCTTCTCCAAACTGAACAACCCCAGTTCCCTCAGCCTCTCCTCACAGGTCTTGTTCTCCAGACCCATCATCAGCTTCATTGCCCTTCTCTGAACTCCCTCCAGCAACGCAACATCTTTCTTGTGGTGAGTGGCCCAGAACTGAACACAGTACTCAAGGTGTGGCCTCATCACTGTCGAGTACAGAGGGACAATCACCTCCCTGGTTCCACTGTCCACGCCATTTCTGCTCCAGGCCAGGATGCCATTGGCCTTCCTGGCCACCTGGGCACACTGCTGGCTCATGTTCAGCTGGGTGTTGACCAGAACCACCAGGTCCTTTTCCTCTGGCAGCTTTCCAGACACTCTCCCCCAAGCCTTGCCTGGGGTTTTTGTGACTAAAGTGCAGGACCCAGCACTTGGCCTTGTTAAACCTCATACAATTGACTGTGGCCCATCGATTCAACCTGTCCAGATAGGGATCGTGCACAGCCTTCCTACCCTCAAGCAGGTCAACACTCCAACCTAATATGGTGTCATCTGCAAACTTGCTGAGGAAGCACTCAATCCCCTCATCTAGATTGTTGCTGAAGATATTGAGCAAGACCAGCCCCAAAAGTGAGCCCCAGGGAACACCACTTGTGACTGGTTGCCAACTGGATTTAACTCCATTTACCACAACTTTCTGGGCACGTCCATCCATCCAGTTTTTAACTCAGTGAAGAGTACGTCTGTCTAAGCCATGAGCCACAGCTTCTCTAGCAGAATGCTGTGGGAGACGATGTCAAAAGCTTTACTAAAGTCCAGGTAGACAACGTCTACAACCTTTCCCTTGGCCACTAGGCAGGTCACCTGGTCATAGAACAAGATCAGGTTGGTCAAGCAGGACCTGCATTTCCTAAACCCGTCCTGGCTGGGCCTGATCCTCTGGCTGTGTTGCACTTGCCATGGGAGCTCACTCAAGATGAACCTCTCCATAATTTTTCCAGGTACCAAAGTGAGGTTGGAAGGCCTGCAGTTCCCCAGATCCTCCCTCCAGCCCTTCTTGTCAATGGGTGTCACACTGGTGAGCCTCCAGTCATGTGGGACCTCTCCTCTTAGCCAAGACTGTTGATAAATGATGGAGAGAGGCTTGGCAAGTTCCTCTGCAAGCTCCCTCAATGCTCTAGGGTAGATCCCATCCAGCCCCCTGGACTTGTGAATGTTCAGGTTCTGTAGAAGGCCATTAACTGCTTTCTCCTGGATTATGGGCGGGATATTCTGCTCTCCATTCTTACCTTCCAGCTCAGGAGGCTGAATTCTCCCTGCCTCTCATTTTATTGTTTATGTATTTGTAAAAACTCTTTTTGTTATCCCTTATGACAGTGGCTAGATTGAGCTCCAGCTGGGCTTTTGCATGACCCAACGAGATCTCTGTACTCATCCTGAGATGCCTGCTCTTTCTTCCAAAGGAGGCAAACTCTCTCTTTTTTCCTAAGTCCCAGCCAAAGCTCCCTGTTCAGTCAGGCTGGTTGTCTTCCCTGACATTTCTTCTTATGGCACATGGGGACAGCCTGCTCCTGAGCTTTTAAGATTTCCTTCTTGAATATCACCCAGCCCCCCTGGACCCCTCCGTCCTCCAGGACTGTTTCCCAAGGCACTCTCTCAACCAATGACCTGAAGAGGCTGAAGACTGCCCTCCCGAAGTCCATGGTGAAGGTTTTGCTAACCCCCCTCCTTAGGATCCTAAGGATCGAGAACTTTTGACTATTTCTTTCTTCCAGAAGTGCCCACCTAATTTAATGGTTCTTTCTCAAGTGTTGACTGACAAGTTATTCAAGAGAATAAAACATTATTTTTTTCTGGTTTTATATTTGACATTGTTTTTATGATTTGATTTTATCCAACGTTCCTGTCCTTTCTAGGAGAAAAAATAAACACAAGCTCCTGTTGTACCATTTCTATATAATTCATCAGTTTATATATGTTTTTATAATTTACTCTCTTGCCTATTTCCTTTCATCTACAAGAGGCCCTCTTTTTCCAGCACAAACATAAGCATCCCAATCATTAACACCAATCTCTTCAGGATTAATCTCCATCAATATTTTACTTTTAAACCAGATAGGCTTATTTAATTAGGTCATTCAGTTCTAAGTCCTTACAACAGCCTGGGATTCAAACCTGTGCAAGGACGCAGTGTTTATTTCATTGAAAGCTACAACAGATTCTAACTCAGAGCTGGATCAGGCCTATGTCTATAAACTGTGATGCATTTTGGAGAAAATTCCTAGTAACTCTAGTGCTTCCATAAATCACTAAATTATACTGACTCCAGTTCTTACGAGTTGAATCACAAAAGTCTTAAGTAACCTTTGGAAAAATCTTCCATATTCCCCTAAAAGAGGGAAAAATATCAGTAGGGTTCCTACATTTGTGTCCAAGATTTCCTATGTAGTTAGTAGAGTACGCACGCAGGAAGACACAGACAGACACTAGCCTCAACCAGTAGGCATCTACACAAGTGTAAGGTAACACTTTCCAAAGTATGTACATCCCATTAAACAGCTGCACTATTTAAATGTTATTGAAAATTTTACTTGTCTTACAGTGTACAAGATTTATTCTACATGTCAAAGGAAAATGACAAAAAAACAGTACCTGCTTTAAACCTTCTTGGAACCAGCTATAAATTTTTTTTCTATAGATATTACCCTTCTGAAAATTATATGGACTATTTGTGAACAACAAATAGGGTACATAGCATTTTCCATTAAGAAAATAATATTTACCACGTAACAAAGAAAAAATACCCATAGTTTCTGAAACTATTAGGAACTATTATATTAGGTCATGAACCCCGCACCACACTTTTGTTGTTATATTAATATTTCATATTGTATATACTGTCAAACTAACAGACTAAGTGAAAATATAGAACTACAGAACCTATTAAAATCACAACTATTAGTAGACTTTTTCTATTAAGGTGTACCATTTCTGACTTTTCTGAATTAAAAATCAATGCATAGGAAAATAATTATTTATTAAATGCATCACTAAAAACTCCTCATCAGTCTATTTTGTTACACTTTTAATCACTCACTTCTCTATGTTATTTTCCCGATTTAAGATCTCCATAAAATTGTCCTTCAGCCTCAGATAGGTGTAACCAAGTCTGTAAAATGAAACATACGTTAAGATAATGAATACGACAATTACATGGTTATCTAAGGATTTAAGACTTGAGCTTATCTTCTGGAAAAAAAAACAAAACAAAAAACAAACTAAAGAAAACAAAACAAACTGTTTTTATTTGAGTTATGAATATGAACAATCATGACTGCATGTTAAGAAAATGATCAGCTCTAGATGACTTGGTGTTTGTTATTCTGATTTTTGTGCTGAAAACAATTTTGAACTTCAGTGACTAGATCTCTAGATTTAAAAAGTGTAACACCTAATTACACATACCTCTGTATTCCTTCCACTAAAGCAACTTCATCAGGTGATGACGAAATATATATACAAGATCTTCTTGAGAGCTGGTTTTTCCTCAATCCATCTACACTATCATCATCTTTTACCTGAACCGTGTGGCAAAGACAAAGAGCTCGGAAAAACAGTTCCTCTCTCTCCTAAAATATAAAAGGAATGGTTGTCATTATGTGTGATCACTTTCAAGCATTCTATTGAAAACTTTTCTTTTTGGAGGTTAGCAATGTCACCTATAACTACTATTTATTATCAGATAAAGGCAGTGTCACAGGTCACCTGCCCTTTAGCGGGAGCCAAGCCCTTCCCAGTGGTAACCACAAAACTGCTTAAGAGCTGCTACTGTACTAGCACTGCCATGCAGGTCAAGCTGCTGATGCACAAAAAAAGTGTGCCTCTAAGTGCCTAGATGAGGCTAAAGGGTTTTTTCTTTACTTTTGCTTAACAACCTGTATTAAGTACTAGTCAGGGTACAATTTTAGTAGTCCTGAGTAAGACAGAGGGACACAGCACCCAGAGCACAAGTGTAAACAGGGTTTACAGAGTTCAGTTACCTACACAGCTTGAACATCTCTCACAGCTATATAAAATAACAAGATTGTGGACATTTTAGTTCCTGAAGCCAAGAACTTCTATAAAGTATCAGATGGTTTGCTAATGACAGCTTCTGACACCAGAAAGAGACTTCTATTTCATGGATACCTGTCTGTGTTCTACCTGTATCTTTGTGTCCGAATCCTCTTCTTTCGTACTGCTCAATACAAACTGTCATTGTAATTCCAAGATAAAAGCACAGTGTACCTTGGGACCACATTCTGAGGACCACAGGTGAAAGCCATAAGGCTGTTGAATTACACCAACATATTTTAAGAGGCCTTCTTTTGCCATAGTGAAGGGTATGGCCAAAGCACAATTTGAGACTGTATTGATACATTCAAAAATACATTGTCCTTTGGCTGTGATTATCCTGTCCATTTATACCCTGCTCATCGGTTGACATGTGAAGTTTCCTTAACTTTCAGCTAACTTTGCTTTACACAGAAAAAAAGCCACAGCACAGGCCTGCCGTGTCAAGCACAATTCAGATGTAGTTATATTAAGTCACATTTAAAATTATTAAGTATTGATCACAAATTTGATCACAAATCATTCTCTGGCCAAGTTTTCCTCAGTGATGACAAAGTGTTTGCACTGACCTCATTTTCCCCCTTGAGGAGTTTCCTACCTTGATTTCTCTCCTGTAGCTACTGTTAAACAGAAACCAGATATTCTGTTTCTTTGGCTATAAACCAGAGAAATTTCTACATTTCAGGGCTTTATTTAATTCAGTTTTATAGATGCAGTGTTGTGAAACTTCCTATTAAGCTTTTAAATCTTACTCTAAAATAGGAAAGGAAAACGCTTATGTTGTGATGCACTTCCTACAGTTATCTTCTTTTATTAATGAAATTCAAGAATGTTGTATTTCTAATAATCCCTTCATCAGCACAGCTCAATTTTTGTATTTCATTGTAAAAAAAACCCAGGAACCTAGAAAGAGTCATCATACCTTTCCACTTCCTCCTGGAGAAGAATCGATCATATCAATGCCTGTACAATCATGGAGAATCTGGCCATTGCAGATAACATGTGGTATATAAACGTGCCCTTCAATGCAACATTCTACAAATTCCATGTTGTTCTCGGTTAATGTTCCCGTTTTATCTGTGAAGACATACTCAATCTGCAAATGAGCACAAATTAAAAACAGCAGGAATATGAACAGAGATTTCCCAAGGTCTCTTAACATAACTGAGATTACACCTTCCTTTAAATGTCTCTTAACAACTGAGATTACACCTTCCTTTAAAGATCCTTAAGCAGGCTCTTTCAGAAAAGGAAGACAACAATTTCTTTTACGAGTCATCTTCCACAGAAACGTGGGCCCTGAGAGATTTTATCATACAAGAGTATCAGCAAAACCATCTTTTACCTCAAACACATATATATTATGTGTTTAACCCACTTTTCACTCCACTCAAACTCCTTTTTGTTTTTCAATGTCTTTCTTGCTGCAAGACAGATATTTATGGAAACAAAATGCACACAAATTCCATTTCCCAGAGATTATTATTTAACGTATGTGCCTGGATTTGGAGCAGTTACTGGCAGAACATTCCTTAGGGTAGTATCTGAATTCCCCACTACATTATGTTAGTTTAAATGAAGACTCTGGAGTAACGGTCACATACAGCTATACAGATGGACACTGTCATTGCCCTGGAAACATTCCTTTTGCCTCAATATTGAGTTCTTCATTAATTTTATCTTTTACAATGAGCCCCAGCATTTAAGGATAACGACATCAAAAATAAAACCAAACCATGAACTATAAACCAGAACAGCTAGATTGGCCCAAGATTGGATATTGGATATAGGTATTATATACAGATTACATCTGTGTATTTGATAAACTGAGAGTATTACGCAAGGTTAGGAATTAAAAACTGGAAGGGAATTATTTAGTATTTGTCAGATTGTTAATTTAACAAACTTCAATATTTATCAAGTGCATCAAACAAAGTAAAAACCAAATTATTGCTCTCAGTCATGAGAAGTTATTCAATACGTGAACTTTCCTCCTAGACTGACTTTTCTAATATTCATTAATCTGAAAAGGCAAGTTTCCAAATTTTCCAGCGGTTTGTTCTGTATTCAACTTTTTTCAAGGTGGACAGGATGTATACAGATTTCTTTGATCTCAACTCCTATATTCAGTTTCGTAATACATTTATACAAGATACAAAATGCTATCAGGCAAAGGTCTTTCATTCATTCAGTGTGCTGGTTTGAGACCAACACCCATTACATGAAAAAAAGGAATGAAGCATTTATATCACTACAACAGTATTTGCTACAACCACAAGCATCAATTTGCAATCAAAGGAAATGAGAAATACGAAGTCTAATATCTTTCAAAAATCTAGATGCAAAATTTAATTCATTGGATTGGTATAATAATGCCAAGTGCTGATGAAGGTCCCATTTTAGGGATGACAAATTTAGTAGTAGCAAATTATTGCTTATAACAGAATCACAGAATGATTGAGATTGGTTGACAGTGCCGACTGTCTCCCATAATAAAAAAATACTTGGAAACAACTTTTATCCAAGTAGATACATGTCCCTAAAAGCTTAATTACTAGCTTGGCTGTACAAAAATAAGGAAAAACACCATCTTATTTATTTGAAAACCCGTGAAAACATATTTAATTGAGATTCTCAGTATTTTCTCAAAAACTATTCATGCGTATCCGTGTCAAGGTGATGATTTTCTTAACACAGAATACTAAATATAGAATTTATTTTGGAAAATGAGCCTGACAAGTCACTCACTTTACTGGATGAAACTGGCGCCAGGAGATTTGTTGTCAATCTAGCCACACAAAAAGCTGGGTTTTTTCCATCTGACTTCTACCCTAAGTTAGATGCTTATATAAATCTTTCTCTCTAGTCAATGGAGAGGAATCAGTACTGTCTTAAAGTACCTATCATTTACTAATATGGTAATAATAATAATTCGATTGACTGGCTGAGAAATCAGAATTTTGATTCTGAAACTCAGAATATCTTGAGATGTGGTGCTGAGGGACATGGTTTAGAGGTGACCTGGCAGTGCTGGGTTAATGGTTGGATTCAATCATCTGAAAGGTCTCTTCCAACCAGAAGGATTCTGTGATCTCAAACTTTATCTTTAAAATTAATCAGCACTAAAGAAAATGCACACTAAGATGAAAGAAAAAAAAAAAAAGAAAAAAAAAAAAGAAATACTGAAGTGACAATTTTAAAATAAAAGATTATGGTAGAAACAGTTGAAAAAATTTATCATTAGATGAAATTTACCTGTCCCAACTCTTCATTGAGATCAGAAGTATTCACCAGTGGTCCTTCACCTGTGTCCTCATCAAACATTTCCTCATCCCATGTGAGGAAGTAAGAACCAAGAAATTTCTGCATTTCCACAGTGACATACATGGACACCGGAATAATGTAGTTGAAAAGAACCATGAATGCAAGAAAGTCTGTAAAAGCTCGAAGAAACTGTCAAAGAAACAAGATGAAAATACTAATCTTCCACATACCATCAAAACCCAAAAGATGACTATATACACATACAAATTATTTTAATCTAATAACTTTCAAACAGTAAGCAGCACCTTTCACAGATCACAGTTCAGCAAAGGATGTGTAACTTCATGTTTTATAACATCCCAAGTAATTTGGCATGAGGAAAAGAACTTCTTTTGTTTTAAATCTATATTTTTCCTTATAGAGATACAGGTGTAGAATACAATTACACATTAGCATTGTAAAGTGCTAGAGCAACTAATGAGTGAGATGAACACCTGTATGAGAACAAGGAAACCAGTAAAATGTACATTCACAAATTACCAGAAAAATACCATAAAACTACAGTAATTCATTCAAGGATTACCAAATTATATAACTTTCAGGCAGCACTTAGTTGATAAATAGTTTCCCTTCCTTCTCTGAGTACAAGTAGAATGGGTGCATGCATAACCTGGCTCAATTTTCTCAGTAGTGGAGACTTGCTGAAGGTATAGGCGGCCTGCTGAGCAGGCTGAGATAGTGTTACTGGTGGTAATGAGAAATCTAGAAAATGACTGGCTACTGTATTTTCAGTAGGATTCAGCAGGATAAATTAATGATTTAGTGAAACTTTTTGGTACTTTAATTTATTTCCATACCAAATTTCTTTTTCTTTCTGGCTCTGTTTTCTGATTATACCATGGCTCATCACGAAATGGTTCGCTCTGCCAGACATACTTCAGGACAGTATTTATTAGTGCTTTACTGATGAGAATACAGAGGTATACAATAAGGAATACATTCATTGATCTGAAAAAAAAAAAAAAAAAGCAAAGTAAGAATTCCATTAGCATCTAAACTACTGAGCGTATTAAGAAATGTTATACTTGTGCTTCAGCCCAACATTTGCTGCAAGTCTAGCAATGCTATGATGTTAAATAACTTTTCTGCAGTGTTTTCCCAATGAAGAAAATACCATTGAGGACCATTTTCTATTTAAAATGTCAACTGTTATAATTGTTTCCAAACTGTGACACATTACCAAACCTAGTATATTAGTGAAAACAACAGCATAGATGGAATCATAAAGACTAACTGGGCTTGTATCTGCAGACCTTTTTATGCCATTTCTCTAAACCAATATAAAAACACCCATGTAAGTACTTTTATAGAAACATAAATCTACCAATAACATTTTGCTTCGTAGCTGTAATGGTTTAACTCTTTCTAGCAGATCTGAACAAAGAAAGAACAAGAACACTTCACATTTAAAATTATAATTTTCCTTAATGATGGTCAAGAACCGAAAACCATGGGTTATACATCAATAACAATAGAAACAGACACAGCATCCTTGCTCAGTCACTACATAGAGTCAGCTGTCAGCTGGTCAGGACAGTTTGCCTTAATCAATGACATGTTTGTTTTTTTCACAAGGTTGGACACCTTACTCAGATGATTTCAGACAGTAGAGTAGGATTAAAAAATAATTCTGTTTTTAAAAGGTAAGCAACCGATGCCAGCTCATTCTTTGAGGATAGCAGCATCTTCCCTTCCCATCAAAAATGCCTGTATGGAACTTTTCATTTTAGCTAAAGCATGGAAAATCTGCCATAGACAGGCTTTGTGTTACTGCAGTTGATCCAAAGTGAAGTGCATCAAAAAAGTTAAAAATTTAATTTTTACTGAATTCAAGACTTAATTGCAATGAAAAGGAATTGTCAGGATATTGAAGCACATAACCTTGGAAAACTGTCAGTAAGTGTACTCCAACCAGTGAAACTAAAATCTTCTGGAACAGCAAAATGCAACATATCCTAAAGAGGCACATATTAGATTAAGGTGGCTTTATAAAAACCTTTTAACATTTAATAACAATTCAGTATTGAGCACCTCATTTATATGTTGTTATAAGACTAACTTTATAAGTAAAAAATTCTAAACAACAACAAGAAGTATTTTAAATCCTTCTACTTCTTTTTTTTAGTTTAAATCAATGAAACATACACTTTTAGAAAAAAAAAATAATAATCCCCTTTTATTCACCATTCAAACATGCATTTTTCCACCCCCAAAATAAATATGAGAAATTATACTTTTCTACAGCAGATCGCTTCTGTGATTTGGACTGGTAATTTAATGCCATCTTAGTTTCCATGCCAGTGTAGATAGCAACACCTGAAATTAGACAACCTGTTTTACTAAATATTGCACAGTACAATGACTTCATAAAAAGCACAATTCACTAGATTATTATACTTTGCTATTTTTTTAATTCTCTGTAGTCTGAAGAAAAAGAACAAATATTGGGATGATACTCACCAACCAGAAATGGCTTTAATATTTTGGTTCTTAGAGGGAAACTTGAAGCAGTATTTACATATGCTTCCAGAGTCAGAGTTCCCAGTTGCAACATGTTGCAATATATCAAAGCCAAACCAAAGATGGGTTTGGCTCACCTAGCATTTTTTCGTTCTTTTTTTTGGCTTTAAAAGTAGAAACTAAGTCATACATTGTGAAAGAAAATCCAAATAGGACTAAACTACAGGATATATCCAAGAATAAAAAAAGACAGCCATCGATTTTGCTTGCTTCAGGAAAATTTAATAACTCATGACGTGTGATCTTTTGATATTATCAATTTTCTGTTGATAACATAGATCGAGAGACTAAACTTCAGATGATTAAAAACAACAAATAAAAGTAGATGTAAACAAGAAGATGGATTTAAAGTTCTTATTAAACCAGCACATCTGTACATTGCTAAAATAAAATAATTTAGGATATGGACTGTGCTGGGGTAATAGCAAACATTACACACGTTAAGCAGACCAGAAACAAATGCTCATATTTGGAACATCTCTGCTGACACACAAGTTACCAGAAATATTAAAGCCATTGTCTGAACTTTACAGAAATACTACAAAATAATTATATTAGTTCATCTATTTTAGATTACAATTGAAAGCAAAGAGAGCAAGTTTAAATCGATACATACTTTTGACACTCTCTTTGGAGAAAGACTTGCAAGATTTTGTTATTTTAGGCTAACCAGTTCATGGCTATCTATGATTTCTTTGGAGTACAGAAGTTGTATGTGACAAGTGACTTGTTACAGCAGATCTACTACTCCCACTAGGTTTTCTTGAAGAATTTCTGAAACACAGGTAAGATGGGGCAACCTGGTCCATTGGAAGGTGTCCCTGTGCATGGCCAGGGGGTTGGAACCAGATGGTCCACTCCAACCCAAACCATTCTATATCTCAGTTTGTGCTTCCTATTTTTAGTAAAATATTCAAAATTTCCCATGGAATGAAGACAATTCACACACACAAAATACACTGGCTAACAAAGTCTAATTTTGATCAGGAACTGTTTAAGTGGACTTTTTATTTGTTTGGGGTTTTTTTGACCAGCCATATTTGTATCTGGATGAGGTATCTGCCCGTTTTGACAAGTAAGCAAAAACAAATTTTTCAATAGGCTCATTAACTACTTTGGGACAACAACTTTAATTTACAGTCCTTGTTCAAAAGCCATATATTTACACAGACAGTTTGAGTTATCTTCACTAACCCTTGAAGACTAATTATAAAATCTCCTTCCCCAAAAATCTCTGTACTCATCATACATCAGTGTTACTTTACTGCAATTGTAGCAACAGTAAACCTTAGTAAAAAGTTGTAAATCAAGTGATTTAATAGGAATCACATGCTCATAGTAACTGTAGGATTGCAACCATGTTTGATGTTTGCTCATTACTTCAAGATCCATTTAAACAGTCAATAGAAATATTTACCAAATATTTTTTCTGTATTCTTTAAAGTGGCTCCTCTAAGAAGCAGATTTTCAGATCCTAATGGCCTATAAAAGACAAGTATTACAAAATGCAAACATTTAGAAGCAGATTTTCAGATCCTAATGGCCTATAAAAGACAAGTATTACAAAATGCAAATATTTAGAGAGAAATAACAGACCTTAGTGGAAGCCACATAAAACATGAAATTAGTTTTACTCAAATATTTTTGTAACAAAATTACTCAGAATATTTAAAACATATAAATGAAAAATTAAAAATATATAGAGATGCCTCAAATTAAGCTCATAATTTCACAACTCAAGACTTAAACCAATGCATCTAAAAAGTATATATGTAGGTACCTAAATAAAGACTTGTTATCCTAATTGTAAGGTGCTTATTTTCAGAAATACTGATTCAAGTTTTTTTTAGGCTTATATAAACTAGTGTCCTGCATGTTAGAATCACTTATTAAAGACAATACATTCTTCCATTTTATTTTAAGTATAAGTTGTGTACAAGGTATTGTTTTATACATGCCATATACATTTCAAAGCATAAAGATGACTATAAGTAAAATAATTTATTACAGAGTAGAGGAATTAATGTAAGGATCCCTATGCAGTTTAAAATACTATTTTGGAATATGATATGTAATACAAATCACCATTGTGCAAAACCAAGGACTACTTTATAGACAACATGCAGAATTGTCAGATTCTATCTATACAGCAGTAGGGGGAAAAAAAAAAAAAGTAAGTAAGTTCAGTATTTTTGAATGTTACTCAAAGTGGTTTTGTGGTATGAAACCCCCCAAATCAAGAAACTCTAAACAAACAAAGCCCCCAGAGCCATAACTCTGATGTAATGTTTAAAACAGTGTTTAAACCAGTGGGGTGATGTTATATGAATGTCTTGGGTTAAAAGACATTATACCCAAATATAAATACCAAAAAATACCAATTGCTTTAATAGTGCTGAACAAGGAATACAAGTCCTAATGCCACATATTTTCTTGTCATGTGTTACAGACAGATCAATTTATTGCTGTTGAGATTAAAAAGATATTTTCTGCTTATTTTCCTTTCCCACACAAGTTCATTTCTAATCAACTTTATTAGTCAAAAGAATCTTTTAAGTGAAAAAAAGCAAACCCCACAGTTTTCATAGCACATTGTGACAGAAAAATCACATATCTACAGACATAGAGTTTAGGAAGGCACTTAGCCAGAAAGGATGGGGTCTAGAATATCACAGAATCATAGAATGTTAAGGGTTGGAAGGGACCTCCAAAGATCAATGGGTCCAATCCCCCTGCCAGAGCGGGACAAAATTAGAGGAGATCACGCAGAAATGCATCCCAACAGGTCCTGAAAGCCTCCAAGAAGGAGACTGCACAACCTCTCTGGGGAGTCTGTTCCAGTGCTCCATAACCCTTACAGCAAAGAAGTTCTTCCTCATGTTGAGGTGGAACTTCCTCTACTCTAGCTTGAATCCATTGCCCCTTGTCCTATCACAAGGCATGAGTGAAAAGAGGTTGTCCCTGCCTTCTTGATGCCCAGCCCTTATGTATTTATAGACATTAATTAGATCCCAAAATATCACCCAACCAACAAGCTTTCCCTCCTACTGCTTTGCCTCTTTGTGGTAAGGACCTAAACAAAAACAGGTACAGCAAGTCTCTTCCTTAGACAGGAAGACAGAAGATCCTAGGCAGTAAAGACAGGTAGACTTGTGCCTCTTTTGTACTGCTTCATTTTTCTTCTCCATTTGCTGGACAAGGAAAGTCCTGGGTTACAGATGGCAGAAGCCTCTCTCCCTTATTTCCTTTCTCTTCCTTCGTTTTTGGAATGGAGAGGCCTTAATAGAGAGCATCTGTTCTAGATCTAGTGGTCAGCCCAACCCTAAACCTTGACAACATGAAATAACTGTCTGGAAACTTCTAAGAGAAAAACATTTTATCAATAAGACAAGGCAGCCACAATGTTGGTGAACCAAAAGTAATTCTCAGTATTGATCCTTATTCAGCCCTGAAAACGTTTAAATGTGTAGAAGTTTTGGATTTTCCCTACCTTGCAGTAGGCTCATTCCTATCATGGTAAACATTTATTCGACCAACAAATCTGCAAGGGAAACATACAAGTAGTTTAACAACACTGCTAATTTGCGTATTCTTATGCACATATATGTCCCAATATTGCAGTTTTTTTAATGTACATTACAAGGACCTATAATTCTCTCTATATACAGATATATGTATCACATACATATCTAAAAACTAAGCAAATTACTCTCACTTTATGAAACATATATGATAATAGATTATTTGTGAAATACTTTCTAGAAAGTATTTATTACAATGAGTAACTTACAAGTGAACATGCTCTGATTATCCAGGACATAAACAACAACATAGAGATACACATGGATATATTTAAAACATGTAAACACAAAGACACACAGAACAGTAAAGTCAATGTAAAGTTTGCATATAAAAAAAAATAAGAGATTATAAAATTAGGAATAAATCTTCTAAGGAGACCCTTTAACGAGAAGTAACAAGAAATATTATTCCCTAAACTACCTGGGGTAAGCCAGTGTAACTACTGTCCTTCTGGAAACCTAAAACCTGCAACTGAGGTGAAAACAAAAGCATAAAGCCAATAAGCAATCTTCCCTCTGAATATCTCTAAGTACAGTTTAACTCTACGTGGCAGGTTGACTCTGGATAGCAACTAAGCACACACCTCTCACTCCCTCCCTCCCCAGCAGGACAGGGGAGCAAATCAGACGAGCAAAGCAACATAGTGTTAATTTAATAAGTGAAAAAAAACCAAACACGTGACACAAAGGCAACCACTCACCACCTCCCATAAGCAGACCAATGTCCAGCCAGTCTCCAAACAACAGCTACTTCAGAAAGACTACCCCTCCAGTTTTATTGCTGAGTCTGACATTATATGGCACAGAATATCCCCCTGGTCAACTGAGGTCAGCCATCAGTGTTCACTCCCAGCCTCTTGCCCACCCTCAGCCTACTTGCTGGAGCGGCAGATTAAGAAACAGAAAGTCCTGACACTGTGCAAGCACTTTTCAGCAATAGCTAAAACACTGGTGTGTTAACGCTGTTTTAGTCACCAGTCAAAAACATGGGCTGCTACAAAACAGCCTCCATTCCAGCCAGACCCAGAACACGCCACATTTGCAATAGCACTGTCCACATGGATAACATTTGGATGTTGGGATCAAGGGCGTCTTGATGAAGTCTGCAGATGATGCCAAAATGAGTGGGGAAGTTGACACTCCAGAAGGGAGAGCCACCCTCTAGGAAGAGCTGGACAGGCTGGAGGAGTGGGCTAGCAGGAACCTTATGAAGTTCAGCAGAGACAAGTGTAAGGTCTTGCACCTGGGAATACATAACCCAGGAATGCAGCACAGACTGGGATCCACCTGCTTGGCAAGAAGTCATGTGGAAAGGGAGCTGGGGGTCTTGGTGGACAACGAGCTCAACATGAGTGAACAGTGTGCTGCAGTGGCAAAGAAAGCCAACAGGATGCTGGGTTGCATTGACAAGGGCATCACCAGCAGATATAAAGAAGTCATTATCTCATTCTACTCATCTCTGGTCAGACTACACCTTGAGTATTGTATTCAGTTTTGGTCCTCGCTACACAAAAACGATGTGGACAGGCTAGAGAGGGTCCAGAGAAGGGCCACGAGGATCACCAGAGGACTGGAAGATGTGCCATATGAAGAAAGGCATAGAAAACTGGGTTTGTTCAGCCTCGAAAAGAAGGCTTAGGGAAGACCTTATTGCCTTGTATCAGGACATAAAAGGTGGCTACGAAGAAGATGGGGACTCCCTTTTTATGAGGAGTCACATTGAAAAGACATGGAAAAGATAAGGGGTAATGGGTACAAGTTACTCCTGGGAAGATTCTGATTGGACTCCAGATGAAAATTTCTCACTATGAGAACAATTAGACATTGGAATAATCTCCCAAGGGAGTGGTGGATTCCCCACACTGGACATTTTAGACTCAGCTTGACAGGATGCTGGGCCATCTCATTTAAACTATTAATATACAATTTACCTTAAAAGGTTGGGCTAGATGATCCCTGAGGTCCCTTCCAACCCGGGTTTCTATGATTCTGTAATTCTATGAACCTCAGATCAAAAGGGATGAACCTGGACATTAGCATTCTGGATGGCAGAGGAAACCATGGGAATTGGTGGGTCTGTCACCCTGAAAAGGAACCTCTAAGGCTCAGAGAAGTGGTGACCTGTCTGCTGACCGAATATACTACACAGTAGAGCCAGATCTCAAGTCACTGTACAGTTTGTTATGATGCATCATGATGTAAAATGACCATGTATCTTTGGAAAGAAATATTCACCACCATAGTCTGTTGAGAGGTGAAATGTCAAGAGAAAATTAGCAGAGATGGAAGCTGTCTACCAATAAGCTCTCTCATTATTCTTGGTTAACAACTGTCCCAACAAATCCCACCATCTTCAACTTCCAACCATTTGCTTTCTGAGCCAGGTATTTAAAAAAGGATCAAGCCATTCATGGAATTGGTTTCCTAAAGAATCTGTTCCCTTGCAGATTACCAGACCAATTCCTTGATCAGTGACATCAGGGAAAAGAGATACCTCCACACCTCAGAAATAAACCATTTTTTTTTCTCCATGTCTCCCAAAAGTATGTGCTGACTAAAAAGTGCATTTTACTTTGTTGCCATATTGTTTTCTGTGTATTATTTCAGCTATTTTTAATGCAGCAGGCAGAAAAAGTTTCCCCAGTGGTACGTGGCTTTTTGAAAGGAAGGAGTGAGGGTGCCACTGGCCTCTCCAGATTGTAGAACACCCTCTCCTCCCTCAGGGATTCCTTACGAACTGTATGTGACATGGGACTCTCTGACATACAGACTGAGTAAGGGTGCCAGTGTCACTACTAAATATTAGCAAAGCTTAATTTTGAAATTATTTTTTTTAGATTAAAAAAATAAATGGAAATAGAAGTTCCAAAATTTTTGACACATCCCCCAATGGATTGTCTTGTGCACCTCCCTTTGGAGACCACTGCCCTAGAGCAGACCAGTGAACTACTTGCAGGAAAGGAGCATGGATGGAAGACCAACCTGACTTCAAGCGCATGCTGGGGCCCATTCTAACCAGGCAGATGCAGCCAGTATCTTTTCATTATGATATTCTTAAGATTTATTGGATGTGTACCTTAAAAGAAACAGGTAAGAATTATTTTCTTACTTGTAAAGGTCAGGCTGAGGTTGTTCACATTCAATGGTAGCATGTAGTGCATCGATTTCTTGCTCACTATGAAATGCCTTTGTATCTTGAACAGCATAGTAAGTCTGGAATGAATAAGAATGTGTAAATAAAATAAAAAAGTAAGGACAGATATTAAAGACATTATCTGTGCATATATTTCAGCACAAAACAGACTTACTAGCTTTTACATAGAAGCTCATAGTTCAAACAAGGTGCACCTTTAAATGCCCCTAACTGGGCATCTCCTTACATTCTATGCAAGTACCTTCCAGTGCACTCACAAAGCAGGTGACCATGAAAGCATCTAAATACGAAAAAGCTTGTACATTATCTCTGTAATCTGAATGCCTATACTGGACATAGACAAAATCACAAATAAGTAACTTTTAAAGCTTTCCATAAAATAATGATAATTTAAGAGATATGAAGTTAACTGGTAGAAACATATGTTACACAATTAATCTTTGCCTTAAAAAGAAAATGTAGAACATTTTCTTACTTTATGACTGGATTCACCATCCAAACTAGCTGTTGTAACAAAACATGTTCCATCTCCTCTACTACTTGATAGAAATATTAAGTCACATGGGAACGTTTCATCTTCTTTTACCATTACAATATCACCAACCTAGGGAAAAAAACAACCCACAACAAAATAAAATGCATCTATCATTTACGTAGCAGCTCAAATTTCGGATTTCATAACCAAACCCTAGGTCACTCAAATATTTTGAAAATTCATCAGTTTTTATTTACACCAGGATTTTACCACTGGAATAAAGAACTACAGAAATACCAGAAAAATACTGAGCTACACCTTGTGGAATGACTGAGGTCTCCTGTGTACGACCTTTCCTCTCAGGATAACCATTTTGCAAGTACTGTCTTACTAAGTTTTGCAGCATTGTCTGAGAGATTGAAGATACTATCCTTGTTTTAAGACTAAACACAACAAAGCATTGTTTCAAAAACAGCTAGAGACGCGAGCTACTCTCGTTAGCTCTTCAGGCTAAGCATCTAATTCTGAATATTATAATTAGAGATAGCTGAAAAAGGTAAGAATTCCAAGTCTGGAAGTGAAAACAGGATACATTTTCAGCAGAATTTGTGACTAGAAGTCCAGTCAATTTTTATCCGTGTTTAAAGGTGAGCAAATTATTTTGTATTCATGTAAATACATGTAATACCTTACAGCACGTTAAAGAGTGTCACAGAACAGTCAGTCAACTATAAAATAAAAATATTACTGGAAAACATTCATTTAAAAAAAAAAGCCAGCCTTTCATGCATTTTTGCAGCTCATCTTTTACAAAGGAATAAACCAGCAAAGATATACTACATGTTTCAAGAATATCAAAGTTTCAATAAAAATCCCATTAAGATATGTAATTTTTGCAATTTTACACATAGTTCTACATCTACTGCAATATACTTTTGTGTCATAATTCACTACCATATGGTTCAGCTTAATTATTGTTCCTGTGATACATGTATAAAGCTAAATTCCGATATCCTTACCAGTTGGCAGGAGTAAGTTAACTCTAGCTAAGCAAACTAGGCTGATAACAATCAGCAATAATACCATCTAGAAATAAAATGGTGACAGCTTAGATAGGATTTACTAAAATGTACAGAAGAATGAGGTTGATGATAATACATAAGGTTTAACTTCTTGTAGATACGAACAAGGCTTTTTTTTAATCAACAGCAATGAAAAATTGCAGACTGTATATATGGCATAGGAGAATGGAAGTTGCTGAGCACATCTGCAACAATCAGTTATGAAAATCAACAGAAACTTCAGTAAGAATTATTCCATCTTTTGTGTAAAGTATGGCATCTTTTTGAAAATCACAACTTCTAGTGCAGCAGTAGAGCTGTACAGTTTACTGATTTTCAGTCTCTGAACAAAAATTAGAGACATTATACCAGCATCATGAAAATTGGCCACTCCATTTCTAGGGGGAAAAAAAAAGCTGTGCTTTTAACCAATAATAAAAAGTTTGGGGCAGTTCAAATTTAGGAAGGGATTAATTTCCTCATGTATCTCTTTTTGATTAAATGACTTCTCATGTATCATTCTGCAGGCCCAGTGAAGATAGGTAGTGAGACAGTGAAGGGGTAGGTTTGGAACTGGAGGCAGTGAATGTCTGGGCTGGAGTCAGCCTGGACAGTACAGAGCCTTCATCCCAAAGAGCAGTAGAGCTGGACAGACTTGACTACTGCTCAAGTTGCCTTATACTTCCAAGATGTGTCTTCAAGAGAACTTGCTTTTTTGCCATGAAATCATTACACGTGAAAGATGGTGACATAATAAATTATAATCAAGTCCTCTAAGTGAGAACTTTATCAAAACCAGGGAAAACACTGTTGAGGAATTATCTTCAGAATTATCTTGAATAAACTGTTAGGTGACAGAATCCACCTATTCCTATATCAAACTGTAAGAAACCACACAACTATTTTGATTCCAGTTCTCTTTACCACTGAAATCAACACAAATTTAATGATCAACTACCTCAAACACAGCAATGCTACTGCAAGTTTAATCACCTCTACAGATGCCATAAAAGGAAAAATCAGAATTCTTCAGAACATTGAACCTGGCCAGATAGAAAGTCAAGAGGACAGTTCAACAAACTCCTGACAGTAAAGTGTCACTACAAGAACAAGCATGAGAAAAAGTGTCCACTGTGTCTGGAGTTTTTAAAGTTGCCACTGAAATCATTTACACATCAGAAAGTGAGTTTTTAGGTCCAAATCATAAAGACAAAAGAGTCCTCTTGTGATTTTCAAAGATAATAGTGTGGCATGATCCTCATTTTTTATTAATCAATCCAGCAAGATTCTCTCTGTAAGCCACAGAATACAAGACACCCCGCAAGCCAGGAGCAATCCACAGTACAACACCCTATTAAACCAAAAGTTAATAATCTAAGCAATTTACAAAAGAAAAAAAGGCAGGAAAAATAAAATAAAATAAAGCCCAAACCAAACAAAATCCAAAACAATTAAAAGTTAGCAAAGAGTATCATCAAAATGAAACGTAAATGGGGTTCTGACAGAATTTTCCACTGTGTCAGATAGAGGTGCAAAGAGGATGGAGCCAGGCACTTTTCAGAGTGGTGCCCAGTGACAGGACCAGAGGCAGTGGGTACCAACTGAAACATGGGAAGGTCCATCTCCTTTTCACTGTGAGAGTGACTGAGCACTGGCAAAGGTTGCCCAGGGATGTTGTGGAGACTCCCTTGTTGGAGATGCTCAAAAGCTGTCACGACATGGTCCTGGGCCATTGGTTCTAGGTGGCCCTGACTGAGCAGGGAGGTTGGACCAGATGACATCCAGAGAGGCCTGCCAACCTCAACTAGTCTGTGAAAATGAAACCTCATCTTTTCGCAGTTCTCTTTTTCCTTTCTTAAATGAACTGCGCACAGGCTTTAAGCGCAGAAGGGTGGGTCTACCTTCATATGATCTAGTCTGTTTTCTTGCATAATCCAGTTCAGAGAATTTTACCCATTTACCTATACATACAGATATACCTTTCCATGCAAGTATTTCCTATACGTTCTCTCCTATCATTTATTTGCTCAAAGTACAATCTCAGAAAGGCAAAGAACAGGGGAGAAAATGAGGAAAATGTGGGCAATAGATTAAGTAATGGAATACTAATGCCAGTTATGTAGTAATTTATTATTTGGAATATTTAACTGTTTAGTTGCACACATGGAATACTCAGCATGTGATACGTTATTTTTTTTTATTGCCAGGAAGTCCAAGGCAGAAGCTAACACACTCAAAGGGAAGGTCACAGTAGAAAGGCCATGAACACTGTAGAGCCACTTATACCCAAACAAGGCAGAGCAGACAAAGATATCCTTAACAAAGATATTAGAAACAAGTAAACTACAAACAAATATCTATCAAATTTGCTGAGTTTTGAAGAGAATAATGATGAAGAATTAATCTGCTCCTCTTCCCCCCACCCAAAAAAAAAAAAAAAGCTGCAGGAAAGAATTTCTGAAAATAACCTTCAAAATACAATGAATGGAATGTAGTAGCATTCAGAAGGCCAATGGAAAGGTTATGATTTGATGGGGAATGAAGAAAGTGGTCTGCATGTTTTGTATATATATGTATGCATATACATATGTATTGTACACAGAGGACAAATTGTTAGCATTGACTATCAGAATCAGGCTTAAATAAATTATTAATGTGAATAACCACAGAGGACTGAAAATGGAGAAAAGACAAGACAAATCCAGGGTGAAATTCCAACTTAAAAAATGGAAAATAAAAGGAATAGTTATGAGACATGTTAACAAAGCCAAGATAAAGCAGAAACATATCTAGTTCCTAAAAATACTTCATTCAGAGGCATTAAATTAAAAATTACTATGCTGTAGGTCTAATCTACATTAAATGTAGTAAATATTAAACCATCACACTACATTTCTGTATAATTTGTTTTACAAGAAGTGTGAAGTAAAGCCTGACTCCTAAAAACCTGTTAAATCATAGTTACTTACTCTTAATTTTCGGCTTTGTTTTCTAACCAGTTTACCATGTTGAATGAAATGAACAGGGCATTGGTTCATTGCATTGTCAGCTTTATGTCGAAGCCAATCTTCATAACCCTAGAAAACAGTGAAATGGAATGATGCACTGATGCACATTTGGCTATAAAGACACAGAACAGAACAGCTCTAGTTTGCAACAGAAATTAAATGAATGATCCTTGATCAAGATAAGAAAAAAAAAGAAAAAAAAAAAGGAAATTTTCTCATTAAAACAAATGAAATTGTGATACATATCAGTAATACAGCCACGTTGGACATATATAAAAAAGAGCATTCATGGTTACAATTAGTCAACAAAATTTTATCTTTTAATGAAGGCATTTTGATGAAAAGGGATGTTTACAATGTGTAGAACAATCTGGTGTTTAAGTGATCGCCTCTTGTGAGTCTATTGACTCCTGAGTAAGTGCAAAGCAGTTACAAAAACAGTTGCTGAGAAGATGACAGCGTAGAAAATACATTTTGGAAGACTGGGACTCCATACTGAAAGACAACAAAGTGATGACATGGCTGAAGTTGGTTGTGTTTCCTGATGGTCATACAATGATGTCAAACTTTTTAATCCCATATACAATATATAAAGTCCTCCAGAATTTTGTTTCAAGTGACTTTGCAGAGTAAGCTACTTTGATTACTCAGTTATCTTACAAATTTGTGTTTTATACAACTTTCCATTCAAAAGGTCCTGCCATGAGTTGAAGATTGGGGCTGACAAAGACACAAGTCATTAAGAGATGGAAGACACTACTTCTATTCCATAGCATTTTTACACGTAACTTTCTAAAATATTTTTGAAAATTAAACGTAGAACACAAGTATCACTACCTTGGATGCTCTCAGAGATAACTTGGGAACTCACAGAGTCGTTATAACTTTAGTGTAATGTACTTTCCAGGGGCTGGTAGAGCTCCTCAAGCAAGTCCCAGAGTCTACATCAGTTACTGGGAGAAGGACTCAAGGAGATAAGACAGAACAGCAGTTCTAGGCACAGCATGTCATAATCCAGACTTTGGTAGGCTGCTACTAAACTACGGGAAGACTCTAAAGTGTTAACACTTAAAATCTTAAGAGTGGGAAAGCCACACCTAAGCTGGTAGCTATTGCATGTATCACAACTTTCGCTCACTAGCAACAGCTGAATTCTACTAGAGAATATACTAAATTGTGTATAGTTAGCACTGTAAAGAAGTGGAAACACTGCTCTCCACAGCTTCTTTGAAAAAATAATGAAGGAAATGTCTGCATTTAACATGAAGACTGAAGGTGATCAGCCATCCTTATTAAGGGACAATCAAAACTACCCCGTTCTGCATCTGGCTGGGATGGAGATAACTGTCTTCACAGCTGCCTGTATGCTGTTGGGCTTTCTACTTGGGGCTAAAACAGTGTAGGTGACAGCCCAGTGTCTTGGCTACTGCTGAAGAGTGCTTGCACTGCATCAAGGCTTTCTCTCCAATCTCCACACACGCCAAACAAGAGGCAGTACACTAGGGGTGGGCAAAGGGCTGGGAGGGGACACTGCCTGGACGGTAGACCCAAACTGACCAAGGAGATACTCCCCACCATATGGCATTGTGCTCAGCAAGAAGAGCTCAAGGGAAAGAAGGGAGAAAAGGGTTGTCTGCAGTGATTGGCCTCCTAAGCAAGTGTTGCATGTACTGAGGCCTTGCTTTCCAGGAAGTGGCTGGAAATGGCAAGTAGTGAATTAATTATTCTGTTCAGCTTGTGTGCGTAGCTGTTGCTTTCCCTGTCAAAGTGTCACTAATATCTTCACCCACCCTGTATTTTCTCCCCATCCCACAGGACAGGGAAGTGAGCGAGAGTCTGGGTGGGTGTTTGGCTGCTGTCCAGGATCAACTCACCACATCCTCATTTTTCTTAGTCACTGTTTTAATCATCACAGCCCATCACAGGTAACTAAGAAATAAAGACAGCCCCCTAGAAGTTTTGAGCTAAGATGAGGAGCACTCTGACCTAGAAGCTTTCTTGATGTTCAACCAATTTATGGAATGTTTTTTTCCCAAAAGACAGAACATTTTTCTTGAAGCATAACATGAGAGATATTTCTTATGCCAATGAAAAGTGCTAACTCCTTCAAGTGGCCCAGCAAAAGATGCTGAACGTCAAGCCACTTGCACAAATTTTCCTTTCACGTTCACATCCCTTTCAATGAAATGAAGAAAGGAAAAGGCTGGTGTCTGGACACAGACACACAGTGAAGACTGAACCATGGAAAGGAACTCCCTGTGCCACTGAGTTCTATACTGATAGTCAACCTACAGGAGCAATTATCATTCAAATGATCCGACAGCAAAAAGCCAAACACATAACAGAACCCCTGTAAAGACCATTAGTTGTGACTAATACTTTAGAAGCCCAGATTTTTAGAAACTACTCTGTGGCTATGGTGAGATGGTACAGTAAATGCAGAAGAGAGTGCTGCAGGCACTGAATGAAAAGTACTGCTTATAAACTCACTTGCTAGTTCAAATTTAGTAAAATGTTTGATGAATTAATTTTGAACTAGCAAGGTTTGTGCCAGATCAGTTATCCTCTGTCCTGCAGCTGGCCTGAAACTCACAAAATCAACAAATTTGGCTCTGGCTAAATCAACAGAAAGGCAAGCGTGAGCTCATTCCTGATCCAGACCAAATCTGTAATATCAGAAGCTCTGAAAACAAGCAGATCTGATTGCAATATCCCCATATGAATTAAAACATTCTATATTGATTTAAGATTCCACTAATTTCAACAAGATCTCATCTACACTTAAGTGCTCAGGTCAACTGTAGCACTGCAGCACTAGGGTAGCAGGTGAAAAACTACCTTCATCTTTTCCTTTTGGCAGTACTAACTTGAAAGTGAAACCACAAATCTGTGCAATTCCCCATCTGTATTATGCAACTGTATTTAGACAGAACAACTTTTATTAGGATCTTTTATACTTGATGATGTGTCAACAACTGATTTCTAAAAAATACTTCAATGTTATAATTTTCACATAAAAAATGAGAGAATAGTATAACATCTGTTCAATACCAATATGTAGAAAGCACTGCGGCTATCATTATGAATTGTAGATTATAATCAACATACACTGAAGACTTGAACCAAAATAATTTTTAATATCGGTTCATAATGTAAAGGCTAAGGAAACTTCAAAGGTAAGACAAGATTTATCTTACAGGTTTCTGTAGTTCTTAGTAAACTCATTTTCAGTCATTATGGAAAAACATGATAGGACACAGACAGCTATTTAGAAAATAAAGAAGCCAAAGCAAGCTAACACAAGAATGTAAATGATTTCTTGGAACACAAGGACATCAAAATTATAAAATAATTTAGAAGCTTGTGTTGAATTAGTGAAACATCATCATACAGCAACCAATTCTACTTGAACTACAGAAACAAAAATAAAATTACTCTGTCAAAATCCACTGCAATCATTCTTTAGACATCACCCTAAGACAGACTAACACAAAAAGATAGGGAAAATTGTTATGCAAACAAAATAATAATGTTCTCTTTAGTTTTACTTTTCTTTCCACTAAATTACTCACCTGTTTGATAGCTGTTACAGTGATGACAAATAAAAGTGGAAGTCCACTTGTAACTGGACTAGTAGGTGTATCAATAATTAGCTGCAACAAAAGGAACAAATATTTTCTGGTTTTATTTTTGTGAATGTCAACAATCAGCTTTTCAAGCAAGATGTTTCAAGGAATAGTTTTGAAATATGTTACAAAGCAGCAAGAAACTTTAATTAAAAAGAACAGTATTTAAATACAATTTTAAGAACACATATCATACCAACAGAATTTGAAAAATATGTTAATGCCTACTAAAAATATTTGCTTGTGAGAGTTTAAGAACCAGACTGGAAAGCTGCAGCTGGAAAATTTCTGCTAAAGCATCATTCTGTTATAAAAAACAAACTTCAGCGTTATTAACAAAAGTTTATCATCCACATGATCTATAACAATGGTTTTACTGATCTGGATGTTTGTTCATTACAAAATAAAAATTAAGAATTACGCTCATTCTTTTCAATTTTATCAAGACATGCCTTGCCATCAAACCAATGATGGTGTTAATTTCTCTTTGGGTTAGATTCACATTTACAACCTGGAAATGAAACACCTTTTTTCACATTATGAATGTAAAAGGCTGCCAAGGCTCAACCGTTTACTTCCTCAGTCATCAAAACCAGTGCTTTTTAAAACCATTTTAAACTCCTATTTTAGGAAAAGTTCATAAACCTTATGAATTTATATATGAAATTTATTTTTAAATGGGGATAGCTTACCTGAACAAGGAAAATGATGAGAAAATAGAAGTTAGCTATTCTTCTGAATTGCTCAAACAAATTTTTTGGTACAAAGTTCCAAAATGTGTACTGAAAACAAATGCACACAGATTATGGGTGTTTGTGAGAGAAACACTATTTGCATTCTATGTTCTAAAACCCAAACTAGTGCATAATTCACAATTCAAGATTAAGCTAAATGAGAAGCAGTAGTAGTTTTGTTACTTTGTTTAATTTACTGAAAGGGGATCTTAAATTTGCAATCATATATTCTTGGAATCATATCAATTTTCTGAATTGTGATCATCTTAGTACTAGGGAATGAAATAATTTTGATTAGCAATAAGTCGCACTCAGAGATTTAGATATAGAACTGTTTATTTAAATCCATCAATGGATTTTAAAAACATCTTAGTCACTTCAGACAGCACTTTTAATTCACTTCCATTTTCCATGCATGACTTAAGGAGGCAGGTGGCACTCAGAGTTAACTGTGCAAAGCAAGCTCACTAAATAAAACTTGTCAGCCCCTCTGTTTATTGGATTGGACACAAACATATTTCTCTACTTAGCTTACAACTCATCTAAAGTTTAATAAAATTACATAAGAAAAAGTATATAAAATTGCAAACGGAAAACACAGAAAAACATCCAAGGAAAAAAAAGACATATAAAAGTGAGAAAGAAAGGACCTTACATCTAGTCCCCTCCCCTGCCCTGCAGCAGGTTAAACCATACTCTTTTAACACATCTCACTATGTAGCTCCAAAAAAAGTGCAAGGATTGCTTATTGAAACTCATGTAAAAATGTCAGCTGAAACTGTGTGGAGAGGTGCAAAAAATGGCTTGACAAAACTAACATGGTACCAACATATCCAATTTCTCATTTAACACATAGTAAAATGACAACTCCAGTGTAACTTATTTCAAAAGAGATGTGTTAAGAAGCTTCTCCTAATGTATTTGCTATGCTACAACTGTGCCGTGTCTCTTCTTGGCAGATTGCACTGATACTTGCAGATATGCAAGTTACACGCGTTAGACATCTTCTGAATTTGGCCCGAAAAGTAAAGACAGCCAGAGCTCCAGAAGGAAAACACCTCTACGGCATCTGCAGATGAAAACAATCCCTGAGAAGCATGTCTCAGTTGTACACAAAACCCCTGTTATGTAATCTTTTTACTTGTTAGGAGTTAAAGCCTGTACATGCACAGGATATAGGAATGAAATGTTCTTTTACTATCACGTGCCCAAAACTGGTAGCTATTCTGAACATGCACTAAATAAACACTCATCCTACTTAAGAATTACCTCAGTATTAAGTCATTTGTGAGCAAACCCAACCTCAGGCGGGCATACATACAACAGCTGGAAAATCAAGTGCTTTCATCTTGCAATCAGAATACTTTTCATCAGACTGGAATGCTGCTTGCACTGCCCACTACCCAGCTACTCAGCTTGGAATTTCAAAACAGAACTGGTCAGACTTGAACAACAGTCCCAATCATTCAAAGCTGCTATTGTGATATATGACAATATAGATTGTATTATATCATAATAATTCTGTATTTCCATCACCAACTTTGATTATCAGGCGAATTATCTATGTTTTCTAATCTTATGCATTTATTTATGAATCTCTGCCAGCCAAGAAGGAAAAATGAGTAGAGGTTTCATTGAAAAACTTTTGTTTACATTTTCCTGTTTAGCTGTTTTGACAAAACAAGTGTTTTTTCCATATTAAAGGAGATTTTTTTTACAATTACAGTTGATTTACACAAGCTCCCCAAATGACCACTCATAAAATACAAATGTAATCTCTTACATAGTAACTTCCCATTTAAATCTCCTAGAGGGTTATTTGACTAAATGTGTGGCTCCAGCATATTGTTGTCACATTAGATATTTAAAACACCTGATAGAGGAAGTCAAATAAATTAGTTATAACAACAATTTATAAAAGGTTGAATATTTATCTTTACCCTTAGTATCTGATCCTCCTCGTATGCCAACCTCAGTTCACTGCTTTCCCTGTCAAAACAGTGGTCCTTCCTGCAGCTCCACCTTTGGTCAGTAACTCTAGTACATGAATAAATGCAAATAACCTGGGAGCAGATAATTTTTATGGTCTGAGAAATGTTACTTAAAATAGATGCTTCTTTAACACAGAGAACTTCTTAAATTTTCGTTTTTCATCAACCTGACAAGACTTTTAGCACTTTATTATGCTGGGTTCCAGACATACAAAGTGTATCTATTCTGTCCATTCCTCTAAAAAAGGAGAAGTAACAATTTTTGAAGGAGTTTAGGCAAGAAAGACAGACCACTAAGATGTCTAGACAGAACTTCCCCTTCCCCAGCCATCAATAGCTCAGAGCAATATCTACAAATTGATGACTAATGTTTAACCATCATAATCACTCCCAGGAGAAACAACAGAGTGGCTGCCACTCAGAACAAGATTTATCTCGTGACTGCATTCAAGGCAGTTTCTCAAACCTAGCTAGGCAGGAATAAAATAAAAATCTTTGACAAAAAGACATTAAAATGAAGATATTAAATGTGGGACATTACTGTGTATAGATAGAGAACTAATACCATCTCTCTTCTTCAGATAATTTCCAGTTGTACTCTTTGAAAACCCTGAAAAGCAGTTTAAGTATATTTAACTACCTTTTTTGACTTGAAGGAAATAAGGATATCCAAATAGTTACATACTTGAAGCTTTTATATTGGGAAAGGCTTAACTGATCTTTTCCAATTTCTGTAAAAGACTTAAACCCCACAGCACATACATGTCTTTTGAATGCAGGAGGTAATACATCAGAAGCAAGCAGCAGTCACATACTGATCCAAGAGATGAACACATTGTGTGAACAGATTCATCTGAAGCACTGTGCGAAGACCTGTAAAATCAGTCTGTCTAGAGTCAAAACAGTGTAGTTCAAGATTTTCTTCCCATTTATAAACATAGTAACACCTGCAGCACTGGGGTACTACTGTAACCATGTGCTTGGACTACTTACAGGCGCCTCCATACTATTCCTGCTCCGGCCCCTGCTCCATCTCACCCATTTTTGCATCCTCTTTGCTAATGCCATTTTGCTTCCAGCCCCGACACCTCCTTATTAGAGCCAGTCCCGTGAATTCAAAAATACAAAATAGGGTCTTCTTAAAGATGGTTTCTTTTTTTTAAAGACTGAATGTTGACCTTTTCATTTGATATCTGTACACCAAAATTTTGGCTTACGTTTCAAGTTTCTCTTTCTGTCCTAAGAGGCAGATATTTTCTTAAGTAAAAGGAGTTTAAGTAATCACTTGACATCAAAAGCTAGAGCTGTAAGAAAAAAGCACTCCATATTGCATTACTGAGTTCTGTCAACACCTCTGTTTCTTACAGCTTATTTGCTTTAAACACTCACCATCTCTCTTCTAACCTGCTCTGATTTTACTCCTTTCCCTCAAGCTTTTTGACCATTTCTTGTAAATGATTAAAACTATTCTGACAAAAATAGCTACTGTGTTGCCTCATCCCTAGTTCCCTTCTGCAAAATACAATACATCTTGAGGAGGATAAATTGAGGGAAGACCAAATAAAAGTTGAACAATAATCTTGCAGTCACTTCAAGTTTTTCAACGTCTTTCTCTTAACGGATCAAGGCACATACACAAAAATTGAACATGCCCATAGTGACTTCAGTATTTTTAATACACAGATTTTTATAGTACCTATCAATCACAAAGAGACAATATATTCTTAAAGCTGCCATCTTAACAATTGGACTGTATGTGCATATATTTTACATAACTTTTTATATATAGTAATACATTATATTATCATGCTATTAAAACAATCTAAGTATTACATATAATACACACATATAGTTAACCTCCTTCAACAGAATATCTGAAAAAGGTCTGATGAAAAGTTTAACAATTTCTTTAAAATTATTTTATTTATTAAAATGCTACTTTTTTTTTAAAATATT
>WUAM01000143.1:23640610-23659275 GCA_024336885.1 Actenoides hombroni
TATTTTAATTATTAAAATACTACTTTTTTTTTAACATATTTTGTATAACTGTTAGAAAACTGGCAGAGAAAACTACAGTAAAGCATGTGAAAAAAAGGAAATCAATAATTATCTGAAATCCTGAGTCAAGAGTATGGTTTATAGCAGAACTAACTGATGCTCTTCGATGTGTTAAATCACTCTCAACTCTAACTTATTCAAGCCAAAATCTTCAGACTTCTGTGGTTATATAGTATGACTCAATAAAATCAGAGAAACAGTATCAATGGTATTTTAAAAGGCACTTTGCTATGTTTAGGACAATTTGGAACTAATGTAGAAGTACAGAATTAGCTATATTTTAATGAAAGCATTAACATGCACAGAGGGCATTTACACGTGACAAAGCCACTTGTACACTCTTGAGGGCAAAAATGAGACGTATTTGGGGATACAAGTTCAAAAGGTGCCCACACATTTGAATGAACAAGCATACAAAGTTTGTCAGAGGGTTCCTTAAAAATTGTTGTTGGTGTCACAGTTTGTGGTCAGGGCAGCCCTCTAGACCTGTAACAGACACTCTCTGTTCACCCCCCTCCCTTCCCAAAGACGAAGAGAAAGGGAATAAGGGAGAGAGACTCACCAATTAGAAAAGGAAACTAGAACAGCTTTAATGACAATGAAAATAATAATACTACAAATGGAATACATACAAGTATATACAAAAGCAGTAGCGAACCCAACCCCCCTGATGACAATTATGTCACCACCACCACTGGTGCTGTGGAGCAGGCACTGGGAGAGTCCCAGACTGGGCCCAGCAGCCAACAGGAGCTGTGTTCAGGAGCTGGATTCAGGAACACACAGACCGGGATCGAAGACAGAACGGACAGAGGCCTCCTTAGATACCGGCCACTGAAGAACCCAGAAGACCTGAACCAAGCTTCACCCTCAAGATCCCTCAGCTTTATACTGAATATGGTGTCTATGGGCTGGAATCCCTCCTGGTCAGTTTGGGGTCTCCTGTCCTGTCCGCTCCTCCCCGCAGATGCAGCCTTTGACTTTCTGCACCCCCAGTGTGGTACACAAGACCCAGCAGTGGCCTTGGTCTGCACCCCAACCCTTGGTACTAACTCTAAACATGGGGTGTTGTCACTGCTAGAAGCAGACATAGCCCGTGAAACATGCTGCTGGCTTCAGACTGGGCAGTTAAAAGAACTGAGCTGAACAGTAAAATCAGAATTAGTTCTGTTCTCACCCAAACCAGGACAGCTGGTAAACCAAGATTTCTACTAGAAAGAATCCTATCTTTAGTAGTCCTTGTTCAGCAACACTCAATCTTAACAATTAGGGGCTATATCTCTAGAAAGTCCTCTAATAAAGACATCTACCACAATGTGGAAGATTATCTAATTACAATTTAATAAAACAAACAAACAAAAAAGTCATCAGTGATCTTTGCTGTAAGTCATGGAGAGCATTAGGAAAACAAAACAAAAAAAAAGCGTGAGAGGGGGATCAAGCTTAATTTTCAGGCCAATTACACCTGTCCTGCCCGATGTTGGGTTTCTTCCCACTTGCTTTCCTTCCTTTCTTCCATTTCTCTCTCACTACGCGCAGACCCCATACTGACTTGACTTAAAGGCTCTGTGAGGGGCAGTACCAGCAGAGAACAGAAGATAACCCTGGGCTGAGTCAGGGGAATGCTCGGTGGGAACCTAAGGGAGGTTGCAGAGAGCCTGTACCTTGCAAATTCCACCCCAAGCAGGGTCGTCAAGAGCTAACAGCTCTTCCTTGCTCTCTCTAGGCACTGGCAGTTGTCCACAGAAGGAAACTGTATTATCATGCCTGGAAGAAGACCTGCACACTCATGTACTCCCACACCACCATTGGTATTGCTATGCCTGAGCTGGCACCATACAGAGCTTGACTGCTGATCCAGCCCATTTACTCCTCTTGCTTGCTAAAAGTTCCTGCCCCTTTGGCATGACTGAGACAAACTTGACTTATTTAACACTCACAGCATCGAATATGACCTGCTACAACCAGTATGGACATAAGTGGAGATTGGGTTAAAAACCTGCTGGATGGCCAAGCCCAAAGGGTTGTAGTGAACAGAATTAAATCAACTTGGCAACCGGTCCCAAGCAGTGTTCCCCAGGGCTCAGTGCTGCGGCCCATCCTGTTTTACACTTTTATCAATGATTTGGATGAGGAGATCAAGTGCACCCTCAGTAAGTTTGCAGATGACACCAATTGAGTGGGAGTGTTGATCTGCTTCAGGGTAGGAAGGCTCTGCAGAGGGATCTAGACAGGTTGGTCCGATGGACTAAAGTCAACTGTATGAGGTTTAACAAGGCCAAGTGCTGGGTTCTGCACTTCAGTCACAACAACCCCAGGCAACGCTCCAGGCTCAGGGAAGAGTGGCTGGAAAGTTGCCAGAGGAAAAGGACCTAAGGGTTTTGGTCAGCATCCACCCAAACATGAACCAGCAGTGTGCCCAGGTGGCCAAGAAGGCCAATGGCACCCTGGCCTGGATCAGAAATGGCCTGGCCAGGAGGAGGAAGTGATCATGCTCCTGCACTTGGCACTGGTGAGGCCACAGCTCAAGCACAGTGTTCAGTTTTTGGCACCACAGTATAAGACAGACATTGAGGTGCTGGAGCAGGTGCAGAGGAGGGCAAAGCCCAATGAGGGAACTGGAGAACATGTTTTATGAGGAGAGGCTGAGGGAGTTGGGATTATTTAGCCTGAAGAAGAGGAGGCTGAAAGGAGGCATGATTGCCCTCTACAGCTACCTGAAAGGAGGTTGTAGTGAGGTCGGTGTTGGCCTCTTTTCCCTAGTTACTAACAACTAATGGCCACAAGTTGCACCAGGGGAAGTTCAGATTAGATATTAAGAGTTTCTTTACTGAAGGAGTAGGTAAGAGTCGGAACAGGCTGCCTAGGGATGTGGTGGAGTCACCATCCCTGGAGTTGTTCAAAAACAGGTGGATGTGGCACTTTGGGACATGGCCGAGTGGTCATGGAGGTGTTAGGTAGAAGGTTGGACTTGATGATCTTGGAGGTCCTTTCCAACCTTAAAAATTCTGTGATTCTGGGATCCAAGTGAGAGCTCTGACTTACACTTGCTTTTTGAGCCAGAGCAGTATGCCCACACTAAAAGGCACACACAACACTTGTCCCATGGGCATTTGTGTCTACCCATCCTCTCTGTTCCCACAAATACTTATCAGCTTCCCAAACACATGACCATGCCTATTCCCACTAGGGGCTTCGGATGATTTTTTTGACTTTCAAATGTCATTGCTTAGGTCTGTGTTCTGACTCCTCATCTTGAAACTGCTACGTCAGGGCCCTAGAGAGGCCAGATAAATCCTTCCAGTTATGAAGCAGCACCTTGGAGAGCTGGGGGACAGCCTAGGTCTCTTCTGGTTTTCAAGTGACTCACCATGGAAGAGGCATTTTAATATTTCCTTAAGCTTCAGTATTAATATTTCTTCTAAATCTGACAGTAAAATGGGGAACGAGACAAGCATACCCCAGGACTTTGTGGTTTTCTAATGCCACTAAGAGTGAGTGCTGCAGGAAAGAGGTGTTGCACAGGGGCATGAATTTCTGCTGGAAGAAAGGAACATGTCAACAATATCCATTGAAACATGTCAGAATTACTTAACTTTATTTAACTGTTAGTCACTGCAATTGAGATGACTCACAATTAATCAGATCAGCACTGAAAATAGCTAAGGTTTCCCTTGCAATTTAGAGGATTCTTAACAGGCAGCAGTATCGTTTCAGGCCATTCTCATACAGATCAATGTTTGGATCTGTATTTGATGAGAAGTCCCAAGGAAACATGCAGACAACAGAAGACAGTATTTGTGAAACAAAGCCGAGAGCACTTCTGGTCCATGAATACAGCATTTGTACAGCATTTCAAAGCAGGAGTCAGTAACAGCACTGTTCTCCCATGAGACCACATTATTGCTTCTTTAGAGGAAGAACGTGAAATTAAGCTACAAGTCAGCATTTCATAATTTCATATGATAAATTAAGTCCAATGAAATCTCTGTACTTTAGGGCAAATTATTCACAAAACAGTTATGCATCTACTGTAGAGTCAGTCTTGCATTTCACTTGAAGTCATATCCCACTACTGTTCAGTATCATCTTCTGGGAACTTAGGCCCCACTGCTCCTTGTTATGTTAGTGACCCAGGCACAAGAGTTTTTTGTAGCTGTAAGGATTTCTCTTTATGAAACTATGACAGTAAAAGTTTGCAGCTAGACAGGATCATTAAAGCAAAATAGTATCTATTGATTACCCACAGACCAAAAAGAATATCAGACTCAAGTCTCTTTCTATAAGACTTTCCCCTCCTTTCAAGAGAAAATATATACATTCCATTAGTCTTCAGGTCATTGATTCAGCTAGAACAGGAAATGTCAGTCCCTACTTCGTCTCAAATGAAAGATCCTTGGAACACAGCAGTTCTATAAAGATATCAGATCAACATCAGGAAAGGGAATTTGAATGTTATAAATTATTAACAAATTAATAAAGAACTAAACCCATCATTACGCCACTGTACAAATTCATAGTTTGCCTATACATTGAATGCTCTGTGCATTTCTCCATCTTAAAAGGTATGAACTAGCTACCACACAAGCAATTATTGAACAGGTTGAGGTTATTCAGCCTGCAAAGGAATATGGTGGAAGATCACTAACAGAATGAAGAGGATAAATGGGGGATAACAGTTGTTCTCACACTGAAGGAGTTAGAACGTGAACTGAAATTAGCAAGTAGGAGTTTCAATATGAAGGTTCATAGCCTCTTTTGGCAAACATTTCTACAGTTTAACTGTGTACCCTGAAATCTTACATGGGCTTAAAAAGTACCGTAGAAATTCATGGAGGAAAAATCCATTAAAGACTTATTAAATATGAAATTATCGCTTTTGGCTCACAAATGGTTAAATCACAGATCAACATATACTAAGAGAGTATTCAGGGTAAGTATCCTCTATGCTTGTTCTTGCATTCTTCTATAGGCATCATCTACTGCTGGTGACAACATGCTCTGCCATATGGACCTCTGGCAATTCTCAGCTGTGGAGGCACATCCACGAACTGCTAAGCAGATAGAGATACTCTGTTTGGCATACTGATTGGGATACTTCCAGCATAAAAATGTAAGTCTTGGACCTTAAGGAAGTTTCATATTAAAAGGTTGTTTTGTAATTCACCTGTCTTAAAAAAAAACGAACAAAACCCCCACATCACTTTGTTATACTGTTTCAGAAGGAAAAAAGTTGTTTCCCACCAAGTTCTGTTAAGTGCTTCTGCTGTATAGTACAACTCACTTTCCTTTTGACATAGCAGCTCTATTAATCTAAAGTACTAGATTTACATAGCAGAAAATAATTTCAGAATGTTTTAAAGACTAAAGGGGAGCAGCCTCCCTGCCAATTCAATTACTTTTTCTTCTCATTTGAAACATGAGGATTTTCTACCAGCTGGTATTTTGCAAGGTTGCGTCACTGTCATGTGATAAATTCAATCAAGGGCACACAACAGCTACGTTGCAGGCTAACATCCTAAGCAGCTCAAGTAGCTAAAAGTTAGATTAACAGAAGGATACACCTTACAAAGGTCACTACCTCCAGATCGTAAGCAAACTGCATGCCCAATCCAACGGACATAAATTTTTGCCTTTTATTATTTCAACACAGCCTTTTTGTAATGCATTGTTAAAATCATAATTGAATTAACGCATCAAATACAAAGAGCACTTTTGTCTGGCCATGGTCTGTCTAGGTATCATTTTTCACAACCATGAATATGTCATTAAGCAGACAGAGCATCAACCACATTCCACAGTGACACTGCAATACACAAGAAATATCTCTCTACACTAGAATCCAATTATTAACTTGCTGACACCAGGAAAGCTCTGGTGAAACACAGTAAAAGTTTACCTGTGGAAGGAAATAATATGAATCTCAGACTTTCCTAGTTATTTCAAGCTGCCATCTTTTTCAGGACTTCATGACAGGACATTTGTCAGCACAGCAGCACACAGAGTGTGATGAGGTTTCTTCATTGTTTTAAACTACCCTTTTTAGAAATTCAGTTTGTTTTAAATTGGTAAAATCTATACTTGGAAGTTCAGAGTTTCTCACCCTTGAAGAACAATCGTATACTTTCTTATATAAGCATTAAAAGACCTGTAAAAGCACATCTGAAAGTTACTGTCTTACTGATGAAAGACGAAGGAAGTATCCTTCATGGCTGAGGTAACATTACACAGTGTGCTTACGCACATATATCTTTATTTCACTCTAACAATTATGGATTTTCCATCTTAATTTTGCACATGCGATCATTTTCCAGGAAGCTTACTTTCCTAAGCTGTGGAAGGTGCCTCTCCAAAATGTTCATAAAGGAGCACGTGACAAGGACAGAGTAAAAGGTGAAGAGCTAGCTAGCTTACAGAGCCTGAACAAATGCAAGTCATGATGGTGCTTCATCCAGTGTGTTTGGGATGGAGCACGTGAATAACAGAGTTCACTTGCAAGGGACAGCACAGGCAAGACATCGTGGAAAGTGCTCCTATAAAGACAACTGTCATTATAACTGAACTTTCAGCAGTTTAAGGAACTGTTCAATATTATAAACACTTTATGTGAACTATGTTTACCCCTGAAATATCACCAATGTATTTACTTTCAGAAAGATGACTTATTTTTTAAGTGTGAGTGTAATCAGTAAACAGAAAATTTGAGACACATTGTATTTATATATTTCCACTAATAATATTTTGTTTATGGCTAAAATGTTTACAGATACAGTTCAAAACTCAAGAGTTCAACCTTTTGAAGGCTAACCTTTTGAACATTCTATCTAAAGATGTCTAGATACGACACTGTTTGTTATTATACTGTCTTTGAATGAAGTACAGCAAGCAGGTAGTAAAAATAGTAGTGAAGGATGGAAGTAAAATATAAAATTTTATATAAGAAATAAGACAGTTTGAGAAAAACATGGGTTTTATTACAGCCTTGTCACTCTATTACCGTATGGCAAGGGTTCCGTTCCATGAAGGTAAGCACTTAGCTCCTTCAGATCCCAATGCTACTACAATCCTTCAAATGAATCTGTGATCTCAGCCACTGTTCAAAAACAAATTTTCCCAGTAGAGGAACTAGTCTTTTGAATTCATTATTTCATAATTGGTTGAAGGTGTGTGGCTCATGAAGATCGAAATCTAAGCACATTAAAACGTTGATGCTCTTGGGCTGGCAGCCATACAACAAGCTGAAAATGTTCAGTTTTCCATGTCATTGCAGTACCAATCTTTGGCTAAGCAAGCCAGGCAGAGAGTGCCAACAATCCAACTGCTCACAAAAAGATGCTGAAGCTTATGGAAAGATTCACTGTCACAGTAAGGGACAACTGGTAGATTTCTAAAGGGCACAAATGTATCACAACACAAAGATTAAGAATGATTCACTTGTACATGTATAACAGTGTTATTTCTATGGGGTTTTGTAAACATGAGTTTTTGAAGGGAATGGCACTATTACTGTGAAGACAGCTTCACTTGTTGATCGTGCTGTTTCTAGTAATTTGAGGTAATGCTTTAGATTACAATGGATGTTGTATTTCCTTGGGAAGGTTTTTTTTTTTTTTTACTCCAGGGTTGCCCTAAATGAAAAATGCTTTCTTATTCCTTTGTGGAAAAGCACAGTGTTAAATCTAAGAATTTACTATGTACTATAGTAAACACTGGAGAAGTCATTCTATTCCTGTTCACGTTAGAGGCAATATGGAAATTAGGTTTTGGGGAAGAAACTTCAGACACCTTCATTTTACCTTTGCCAGTCATGCTAAAAGAGAAATATATACGATGTCTAGGAAGAAAACCTTGGAGGAAATAAATGAACACACAAAGAATAACTGAAGTTGATTTATGTAAATGAATGGAAGAAAATACTGCTACCTTTGATGAGACTATTCGGTTATCTGGAAATCTCTGTGGAATGTATGCTTCAGTGCCTGGAGGAGGTTCACGATGCCCAACGTAAATAGTCCGACTGTCCACCCAATTCTCTTCTCCAGCACACTATGGGAGACAAAAAAAAAGTCATTGTGTCACAGTTCACTCTGTGTTACTGCAGTAAAACGAGTCACACACTGAATTAACTAATCACGTGTCTGATCACCGATGCATACCTAGCCACCAGTGCATGACCCCTCAACACTCCTGTCAGGACCATTAAAAACACATAAAACTAAGTCAGTTGTCAAAATTCTCTCTTATTTGCACTGCACTTTCCCCTAAGGCAATAAAAGGGAATGAAAATTACTATTCTGGCTTTTTAGTTTTAGAACAGAAAAAAAAAGAAGAATGACTTAAGATTTTCTCAGTCAAATTAGATATTTATTATTTCTGTGGCTGCTACTTATTTTACCACTAAAAAAAATAAGTTGCAATTAAAATGTTTATATATATGACAAGCATATCTCATTTTTGAAATTAGCCAGCCATAACTTGGTATTTTATTTGCCAAGTGAAACCCTGTGTTCTCTAAAATACCAGCAGTAATGATCTCCCTAGCCATGAACAAACTTAGGGAATCTCAGATTGCCAGGAAACGACCTCAGCTTATCAACTCAGATCCCTTGCTCTTTAATGAAAGCTGTGTCTGCAAGCAGAAAAAAAAAAAGTAGGGGAGACAAAGTAAACTGGTCGTATATCTGCACCATGAAACCCCACCACACAGAACTTGTCCAAAATTAGCACTTCTATGCTTCCTATTAACTGTAAAAAGTACAAATCACTGTAGGAAAAAAACCCAACTGTACAAATCACTGCAGGGAAAAAAAAAAAGATCAATTGTTTTGGTTTCTTTTTTTAGATATGTTTTTTTATTATTTGGATTGCAAAATGCTCATCCCTTAGCTGACAAGTTTTACTCATTCCTATCTGCTATATGAAAAATATTTCTCAAGTACAGAATACATTCTTAATACTTTATCCTGCATAGAGAAGCCCAGACAACAGCTCTTTTAACATTACTCCAAACTTGACTTAATGATAGTTAAAATATTTAAATATGTAATCCATTTAAAGTGAAAAAACTCTGCTTTATGTTGTAATGATGCATTTACATACACTTCCATTAGGCATAAGAGAGGGAAGCTTCTTTTCTGCATCAACAGCTCTATCTGTTAGTGTATCAAATGCATCCCAACAGTGTTCCAGGGCACTGGTGCTTGACTGTCTGTAAGGGTGAACTGCTGCATGGCAAAGCAATACCAAAGACCAGGAGCAGCTCAGTAGCTCACGCTGCCAAAGCAGCACTCCCCAGAGCAGCTGGATGTAGCCATGCAGTTCTTGACAATAAAAGAGTTTAATCATATGGACAGGATATCTCCTTTTCTAGCCAGTCTTGTCAATAGTGCTGGGCCTATTTACTTTACTAGTACAGACACAGCTAACAAGTATAAAATAAAATACAGTTCTTATTAAAAAAAATTAAAAATTCATCCTAACACCTCCTTCACTGCTTCATTTCTCTATGATTCCACTGCCTTAAGTGACACATATGCAAAGAACAGGCTTTCAACAAAAATGGTTGCAATAAATGTATAAAATCTTGCAATATTCTGAAAACCTGGAGCAGTTAAGCTTATAAAACAATTATCTATGTAATGTGCAGAACTTTCTTGGGGGTGCGAGGGGACAGCAGAAAATACAGAAAGAAAACCTGTTGAACTCAGACTGTTAATCACAGAATAGCTGAGGACTCATGAAATAAAATGAAAAGTGAAGTACGAGGCTTAAGGTAAAGCAATTTCTGCTGTCCCAGACACTTACTCCGGAACTAGTTAAACAAGATCTAAATCACTACCAATTCCTGCACATTGCAGAAAAATGAAGGCATTATGTTCAGAAGCTACCGAAGGCCAAAATTATAAAACTAAGCATATTTAGAAATAAATAAAAAAAAAAAATAGAAATATAAAAAAGCATATTTAGAAATAAAGGCAAATATATAAATAGAAATATAAAAAAGCATATTTAGAAATAAAGGCAAATCCCAAGTTTTTCTTGGTCAATATTCAATAATTTGAAGGAGTCACATACATTCTACAAAGACAAGCTACTTATAAAGCAAACAGGAGTAACAGCTGTAACTCTGTAACTCTTGCTGATGCACTGGGAGTTCACATACAGTATTTCTCAGACATCAGAACCCTCCAGTGTGGACCCGAACTGAGGGTGGGGGTTAGTTTAAAAATCACATTGATTTTTCCAGACAACTCCTCCCGTATCACTGATGGGACTTGTCCGAACACAGAAAGCAAACTCCCATTCAGCCCACTTCTGAAGACTGGGTAGGATTCTTGCAGCAAGCCAAAATATTTTGGAAGGAAGCAAAGAAATGAACATGCTGTTTCCATATTCCACCTTCCTTCTATGCCAAGAACAAAATGTGGCATCTTTCATCATTTCATTGGAACAACATATTTTACCTTGTCAGTGTGCTTAAATATACAGTGCACACACATGACTTACAGACACTTGTGTCAAGTAACAATCCTAGAAATGCAAAAGAGTGAGAGATATTCCGAGCAGCTGATTGAATTGTACAACGTTTATTAATTTTTCCTTAGAAAGGACATTCCAGAGATAAAAGCAACACAGAGGTTACTCCTGATACAGCTGAGTGCCTCGGTTCAAAGATGACTGCATGAAGGGCTAATGGGAATTTAATACATGAATCTCTGAACATCAAGAAGAAATCCCTTGGCTTCTCCTTCCCTCTACAAAGGCCCAGTCTGACAATTTATCTCTCATATTTATTATGCACTAAAAACTTGACAAGGACATTATTAGTTCAAAAAAGCATTTTTTTTCAATTTCACACTATAAACTGATATTTGTTATGACTCAGTTAAAGAGTTCTCTGTGAAATTACCTATCAAGATAGGATGTACAAAAACCAGTGCTCTTCAGAGCATTCTCCAGTAGTCTTTAAAGGTCTGATGATCCCGGAGTATTTGATCAACACGAAATAAACTGACTTAAAGTCACAACCTGGAATTTGCAGTACTAAAAGAAGGGCTCTAAAATTTACTGTAAGCATGGGTATAAAATCAAGGCAATCCCTTCTTTTAGCTTAATTGGATCTGGTTTTGTCACGAATTGATATAATCACAAAGGTACAAAAACCAGATCTAAGTTAAAAATTGTAAGTATCTGCTAGTGCACAACGTTTTTTATTTTTCAATGCGTGAAAGTTTAGCAGGGAATTGCAAGGCTGTGTTTTTCAGTGAGGGAAAAGCACAACGCAAAAAGTAGCATACATTATTCACTACGACCACGAGAAAACTCACTCGCATGAAGCAGAAAAAGATGCTTTTAGGAACACAGTGGTGTAAGTTGGGACGTGTGCCACTTGGAGATACCAAAGCACACCAGCTGAACACGTTGATCCAATTCTTTTAATGTTCAGGTATTGCACACAAGACTCGTTTACTGAATGACACCAGGGTAAGCTGCTGCTGCTGCCAGAACAAACAGCTATATTAACTACTTTTGTCTTTTTTTTAATTTCTATTACTTAAGCCCATTAAGGATATCTCCAAGAAACCATAAATAAACCTTCACATTATCTGCTTTTATTTATAGTATAATGCTCAAGGTACTGAGACCTAGTTTCATTGGCACATCAACGAAGAGGCATTACTTAGCTTTTACTCTTTCAAGCAGGGTCAGCAATACAGAAAGCACAGACCAGCAAAAGACTAAGTCTTTATGTAACAGTGAATAGACCCAGTTAACAGGATTATACCTTAATGCATGTCAGAGTTCAAATAGTCATGCAGCTTATTTTTCTGATTTAAAAAAAAAAAAAAAGGCAGCCAAATTGAAACTAGCTTAAGATTCACCTTCATGCTACTCTGCTATTGTTTATCTACTTTAAATAAAAATATATTATCCGAAAAGACAAGGGGGTTAGTATTCAACAGGTGACAGAAAAAGGATGACAGGAAGAAGCCAGCAGAAGCTGCTGGAAAAGTAACTGATCATTAAAGGTTCCAAGTCTTTCCAAGTAAAGAGATTTAACTTACAGTTTGGAAACAAAGGGAAACACTGAATGACATTTCCTGACTCTCCACTTGAACGAGTAATTTGGGCACAATTAGTAGCAACATTCTTCAACTCAAAATTCCATTCTCTTTCCAAATAATGTGAAGACAAACAGTACACTAAGTTAATATGCATTAAGTACAGCTGAAAACTCAGCTAACACCTGCCCTGGCCAGGCTGTAATACACTGTGTTGAACAATATTCTCTCCTACTTTTTTGCCAATTGCTTTTTTGAGGAAAAAGTCTGAACTAGACAGTACACTCCAACCACAGATTTGCCAGCAACGAATTCTCAGCATCAGCTATAGCCTTTTTTGCCCAGGCTGCAGCTCAAGTTCTTTCACACAGAAATACTTCACACTCAAAGAGGCAGGCTTTGGCAACAGCCTGGTGCTGCACTGGAACACTACTATTTGATCTGGATAAAGCAATTAGCAGCGTTGTTAAACTCACACAGCGAGCACACAGCTGCTTAATCACTTAGGAGTTTTAGGATAACACCTATCGACAAGTTATTAGCACTCAAAATCTGCATGAAAAACTAATGGTGCACAGTGTGAAAAAAACCCTTTCCCGTGCAGAATACTTTGCTCATTTGTTTATATTACAACAGCTCATCACAACAACAACAAAAAAAAAGCCAGTTTCTAATTTTTCATTCAGTGGCGAAATCCAACTTCAGTATCTCAGGAAGATGTAATTCACTAAAGTGAAAAAAGGAACTCATTTTCTTTTCTAATACATTAAGCAAATTGTCTTCTTGATTTATCATACACTGTCTACCAAACCATGAGATCATACAAACTCATCTTTGTCTTCATTTGCCAACTGTCAATGGTCCTGAGCACCTGCTCTTTTATACTTGACTCAGCACCATTCTGCAGGTAAACGTTCAGCCATCTCCCTATGAAAACAACGGCACAGCGTGAAAATTTGTACCTAACCTTTCCCAATCCAATCCAAAGAACCGTCCTTTTAAAGGCAGATCTGATTCATACATCAAAAAGCAGAATCCCTCTAAGTAATAATAATAAAAATCCACGTTTCCTGTAATTGCTAGCCAGTAAAAGAGATTAAGAATTTTAGTAGCCCACTTTGCGAAAAAAAAAAAAAAAAAAGGTCATTAATTTACTTCTATTTCTTTCTGAAGATAAAAAGGTGACATTCTTGTCCACATAAAGGATCTAAGTAAGATTTTCTATGCTAGGTAAACTCACTTAGACCTATATAGATCACTTAAGATTCACATTTAGTTCACATTATATCAGCTCTCCATATGAATGAACCAAGCTCAGAACAAAGAGTGTAACTTTAAAAGCTGTTAAGATTATCCTTTTCCAGATTATAAAACCTAATATGGAATTTATTTGATAATTATATGTTTGAATTATTTTATCTGTACCGTTCTATATTTATATGAAATAAATAAAACCAATCTCAATATTAGATACTATAAACAGAAAGCAGATTATTTCATGCACCTATAATCCATATGAATATATGCCATTAAACCACTCATTTAATGAAATCTCAACATGCAGCACTTAAGAGGCACCCACAAAAAAACCCCAAACACAACAACCAACAACAACAAAAGGCCCACAAGAAGAAAAGAAACAAGCTCTCTTAGAAACTCCTATGACTAATTAACACAGTTCCTATGAGAGATGTTCCTGTCATGGGATCTGTTGCCTTATGCTGTTGCTACAGTATATTTACTACTGCATTTCTTTCTGGCAAACACACATTTTAGGTCCTTGCGTGGAGATTTTCACCAGAAGTAACACTTGAAAATAAAACTGTCTCAATACAATTGCCTACTAATTGCACAAGACTGGACATAAGCATATGCAGAGGAAGGAGAAAGAGAAATGATAAACATTCCTCAAATTCAATGAGGTTATTTGGTTCACGAATCTCAAGGGATGTGATGAGAAGCAAAGCTGGCTAGATCTTAGCTTCAGAAAATGGTGCTGCATCCCATCAATTTCCTGACTAAGCCATACCTATAGCATTCGGTGGATCCTGATTTTCAGATCCTTCCTGCCATCTCCTGCAAGGCCTTGTGCACACAGGCAGAAGAGGAAATGGCTTCACAGCAACAGGCTGCATAAAGTTTTGTGACGTTGCTTGAAGTTGCCAAGAGAAAATGCAGAAATATGACAATGGAATCACAAAGTTCTTCAATCCACACCAGCTAGAACAAGCATTGTGACACAACAGCCAGGATTCCAGTTTCTGTAAAATACCTAACATTTCTGTCTGTACTTAAAATACAAATTTATTTCAGCTCTCCAGTTCATACCTCTTCGAGAATTGTACTTAAAATAAAAGGTTTCTGAAGCTATCCTAATACAGTTAATATTCCAATCACAGCAATTTGCCCAGGGACATTCTAAGATAGCACTTTGTAGAAAGCCCAGTTTAGAGCATCACCTTTAAGTGAAGTCCACGTAGTCCACACTTGAGTGAATCATTCAGCTGCATGGATGGCAAAGCCAGCAGCCACCTCTGCTCCTTCTGAAAAGAGTTACAGAACTCTTTGTTTCCAGTACATAAAAACTAACCAGTTATCCAAGCACGATTAAGATCTTTCATAAACGGTCAATTTAAACCGCAAATATTGTTGACATAGTGGCCCGTTTGCTACAGCTACCTGCTTGCCCTTAAAGGCAAAGAATCTTGTTTACTTTCCCTGTTTATTTCCATGAAAAGTAGCAATCAAAGGGATACAGATAGAAGGTTCCCATTCCTTTCACACACGCTGTCTTCAACCAATTTCAAGGAATCACTGGCAGGATGGTAAAAGGTCAAGCTGTGAAAAACCCAAATTACTGGACAGCTGGAAAAATGGTTTTGCTTCATTTCTCTTCCTTCCTCCCACTGTACTGGTTTTGACCCATTTTGCCTCTTGCTGCCTGGTGGGACAGGGAGACAGCGCGTCTTCTCCCGGCTCCCCAGCCCCACTCAAGATCTGCTACATGGAAATCCTTTCAAGAGTGCCTCACTTCCAATTAGAAAGGCAAATGAGAAAGAAACTATACTGCAAACAGAAGTGATAAGAGAAGCTGGAAGGGAAAGCGTCACATAAGACACATGATATTTCACAGCCTCAGCACTTAAATTAATTATAAATCAAGTTTATCTCTAAGTCACTCCAGAACAACAGTTGAAATTAAGGTTTGTGGAGAAAATTTACGGCTTCCTAGAGGTGTTAACATAAGCTGCAAAACAAGGAGAGCAATTTCATTTCTTGCAAGATAAATGAATGCCATTTAGATCTGTATGCAGTACCAGTCAAACTCAAGAGTATCTGTAAAGACACTTTTAAAGAGAGATAGTTTTAAAGGGCAAGCTGTATAGATACTTCAGAAGACAGGGTTTTTTTTCCTCTCAGTTGCCAGGAAATATTTCTATTTGCAATAATTCATCAAGAAACATTCTTTAGAAAGCAAAATTTTCAGGTCAGAAAATTCATTTAAATTTTAAAGAATATTATTTTTTTAGATTCTAAAGAAACAGGAGGGTGGAGTGAGGTAAGCAGCAGATTGTTTCATTCATTCAAAAGTAATAAAAACAAAGATACATGATAATATTTGTTTTCCTTTATATGAGGATACTAAAGGATTAAGAAAAAAAATCAAGCAAAACCACCTGCTGTCAACCTTTTCAAAAGCACAAGTTAATGCATATGGGGACAATATGCATTAGCAAGATTGACAAGATCAGATGCAACTAAAAAGCTATTCCTAAGTGGTGTTCTTGGAGGAACTTCAGGTTATTCAAAAGGGAACATATTCTAAAAATATGCTTTAAATTTAGAGCAGCAAATTACCACCAGCCTTCACATGGGCATGACCACAACTGGCCAGCAATGCTTCCTACGAGGATTTTAGTAAACTATGAATTTAATATTCCATTTATTTTACTATCTTTAATTCACTCAGAAGCGCTGTTCTTCAAGCAAGCACTAAACAAACTCAGTATTTCTACACTATACCTACCCTCCCTGCAACAACGTGGCAGCCTGCCAGATCCTCGGCACAAACTCAGGCTCTGACTACACCTACGTGGAAAAAGCAAGGCTGAGAGTCATGTTCCTGGCCTGCATTCCAGAACAAAGATAACTAAAAGACATGGGCTTTCATATGCTTCTTTTACACTGCCAAAATGTCTCATCTATTTGTTAGCCAGTTTCTAAATCTTTCAGGTGAGCTACGGACAAGAAGAACAAATAATAAAAAAATAGAAAAAAAAATTAGTTAACTACTGTACTCTGCAGTCTACTGACAAACAGCTGAGCAGGAGGCCTCTCAGTTCCTGCTTTCAGTAGAGAAATATAATGTAGTTTTCCTGCCAAGAACACATCTTCCTCCTTCCCAGTAAACCCCTGTCATCATGTTTAAATACGTAACACAAGTTCACTACAAGTAGTAACTACTCACTGTCCCACTATCAGATCTTTTTGGGGTTTACAATGATTTTCATTCCTAAGTGGATACAGAGCTGGTGAAATGATGATTCTGGCAGAGAGAAGGTGGGGATACTTTGTGGTATCGTTATACATTCTAACAAGCCTAATAACTCATAAAATGATGGTCTTGCAGGCCAAGGAAGGCCCAAACGTTGTTATGTGAACTGTTCCACCCAGAATAACCTAGGGTTTCAGTCCTTGGGTTGTGTATTTGTACTGGAGATTCACCAACATGTTTCTTGCGAACTCTTTTATATCTCCCTATATTTATCTATTTATACCTACCTGAAATTGAACTTCTGTTTCTTCATGTACGGTGACTTAGTATTTAACACCTTTTTGGGTATTTTTGCTATGCAGCCCAATTAAAAATACTACACTTCCCAGCGTAGGTCTGTAGCTCCGCTACCATACGTAATTGAGATCAGATTGCAAGAAGCAAACACTCCAAGAAAAACGAGACAGAAAACGAACTATTACATGGACGCTGCAGAAAGCAGTACAACTGATGTAGTTACTGCCCGTGAAGTCTTCCACACCTATAAGAAACCTGAACCCTCAGCAAAATTAGCAGTTGTCATGTTTTGACAACTTTTCAAATTAAGATCTTGGCCCCAACTTATTGTCTGTGACTGAGGCCAGACTGCATTGATCTACGTAACAACCCCCAGCAGTAAACAGCTCTGGTACAAATAACAAGCTTTCCCTGCATTACTGGTAAATTTATCTAAACAGCCTGGAAGCCCTGGCATTAGTCAATATGACAATATTAATAGCCAGATTTCTACCATAAGTATTTATATTTTGCCGTGTTCCCTGCAGCATAACTCATAAACCAAAGTAAAATATATAATCTGCATGTAATTGGGTTTGAAAGCTATTTAAAAAGTCACATGACAATCCCAGTATATCTTTACTACTTCTTGAAGAAGTCTTGTATTAGTAGTTCAAAAAAAAATCACTTCACTGTACAGAAAAATCGATTAATTACATATCATTAGAAGCTCTCTGGCATTTTCCTTCATCTTTTCACTGCGCACCAGCACCGAATCCCATGTCATGCAAATTCAGCTTGGTGAACACCATCAGACACACACACTTTGTTACAAGCAAGGACCCCAACTACAGGCAGTTTATAAAGATTAAAGAAACATTTCTTTGGAGCTATTTGAAAAAACTTACTTTCAAACTACAGACTCTTACATAATTATACCATATTATTCTAGTACAGCTCTGGCACACTAAGGGAATATAAAATACTAACCCATTACTTCCTCCAACACTGCAAAGCAATGCCATGCATTGAAGTATTTGAAGGAAAAAGACGTACAGATTCAAGGAACACACATTCAATCCTCATGCATAATAGTGAAGGTCTTTTAATTTTTCTGAAAGGAGGGTTGGACTAGATGATGTCCAGAGGTCCCTTCCAAACCCTGCCATTCTGTGAAAAGTAGCAGGCACTGGGATCACAAATCTGACTTCAGGTAACATCAATATGGAATAAAAAAAAGCCCAAAAAAGTTTTAAACTTACAAAATGGCACAAAGGTTATTCATTACCTTTGAGTATTCATGTCAGGAGCATGAGTAAACCTACTCGTGATACATAAAAATCTTTGACACCAAAACCCACAAGATTTCAGAATCCACGGCACTTGAGGAACGTGAATTCCACAAAGATTAAATATTAACTGACAATTCCTTTGATGTACTGGGCTTTTTAGTATTTACTTTCACTCTCAAGGAACAGAGTCAAGGATTTGCAACTGAACAATATGAAGTACAATAAATATTTCACAACTTCTTACTTTTAAAAACATCAAAGATTTATTTCAAGAACACTTCTACAGTAACCAGCCAAGTATTTATAAAAAGTAAACTCTAACAGTATTTGCTATTATTAATTGTATTTTATAAATCAGCTATTCATACAAAATTATTGTTTTGCATTGTAGCTATTTCCTTTGTCATAGAATCACAGAATTGTCAGGGTTGGAAGGGACCTTAAAGATCATCTCGTTCCAACCCCCCTGCCATGGGCAGG
>WUAM01000143.1:23659375-23678052 GCA_024336885.1 Actenoides hombroni
GTTGAACTTCATGAGGTTGGCATGGGCCCACCTCTCCAGCCTGTCCAGGTCCCTCTGGATGGATCCCTTCCCTCCAGTATGTCAGCCGCCCCACACAGCTTGGGGTCGGCAGCTATATATAGTCATATATATATAGTCATATAGTGGCCTCAGAAAAATGTAAGCAACATTTCCAAAAATTAGTCACAAGACAAAATAAATAAATGAGATTAAGCTGACTAATGAGTTAGAAGCTAGTGCCAGTTCCTATTCAAATAAATCCAAAAAGTCTAGAACATGTATTATACAAATAATTAAATAGTGAACTTCAGAAATCACAGTGGCCAATGCTTGGTAGATAAGGCTGTGAAAGGAAGTTCTGTAACTAAACTCTTTGGTAACTAAATTCAGAGAAACTCCCATACTCAAAAACTAATCACTAAACAAGAGGACACTATAAATGAAGAATGGACTTTTGTTTTTTTACCATCTTAAATAGTTCAGTGAAGAGCGGGTGGAATTTAAACCCAAATACCATCGATAACTCAGGGAGAACTTCTCCTGATACAGCAAAGCTGAGCAACTCTTAAGTAAAACGTATTTTTTCCAACATACATTCAGTGACCTCTAAGGTACTAGGAGCTGATGCACATTGACTGGCTGTCCTGAGTAGGCATTCCCTACTTGTAATACAACACTTGTAAAATACTACTAATAAAAAGATTAATGATAGCCAGTAAACTCATAGTAAGGTGAACAATTCTCAAGTCCAGTTCAGGTATACTCAACATAATATCAACGCCCATCTCTTGATCAAAAGAAGAGATGGTATAAATTATTTTTAGTAAAAACTGTAGCTACTTCCCACTTTAAAAATGTAAATCACACACTCCAGCACTTATCTAGAGCTCTGCAACCAAGTTCTTAAATAATGCTGTGAGACTGGTATCAGTGTAATTACAGAACACAGGGGACATGCTTTTGAAAGCTTTCAATGCTCCATGTACCTCCTTTTATGTGGCAAAAGCAATGTCCACATTTCACTTTAATGTATCGAAACTGTTCTGCGTCCTTCATGCAGGAAAGCAAAGATTTTTTTTTACAAGATTTTTTTTGTTTATGAAGTCTAGAACTGTACTGTACATTGAGATAAATACATTCTGAGCTGCAATGATTTTGATAATAAAGACAAAAGAAGTTATGTAGCTTTGTCTGGGATGAGATGATAAGTGTAATCTCAATCTCCACCTGCCTGACATTCAGCGATACAGAAAAGGTTAAACAACCTTTTGATGCTGCAGGTTTCTATTCGGCAGCAAAAGCAGACATAAAAACACAAGAGCAGACACCTACTTCCAGGCTTTGATTTATTGTTATCGCTCCTTTCATGTGAGGAGGGATGGAGGCAAGTAGTTAGAATACATTACCCCCCAAAACCAGGCTGCAATGGGATAGTCTTTTTGCCATAAAACCCTCCTGGGACTTTAGAAATTGAAAAAATGTCCCTTTTTCTCCTAGATAGACACACCCCACAGCATTAACTCACGTTTCACAAGTTGGTGAATTACTCCCTGCAGAAATGTTTCTCAGACTTCCAAGGCTGATCTGCTATTCCTTCCTCAATGGAAGATCACAAAGGAAACAAGCATTAGCCACGAATAGCTTACAAAAGGTTGACAGTCTCCCATACCCCACATATTTAGAACCCCTACTGTATGTAAACTCCCAGTACAAAGTACACACTGGCAGGAAACACCCTTATTCAGCAAACTTGTAAAAGCTTGTATGTATTTGAGGACATCGCAGGCCCCACCAGGCCCTCAAGAACCTAGCTAAGAGTATCATCAGGCTTGTCTAAAACCAGCTAACATTAGTTTACTGACTACTAGGGCAATTTCAGTAACAAATGCATTTGTAAACACAAGCCTGAACATTCAAGACATTTATTCTATCAGGTAATATTTTACCTCAAGCCTTTAGGAACACTGAAAGCCAAAGGCAAACCCCAAATCGAGTCATAAACCATTCTTCTAAACTCATGTTTTTGTTTGTCCCAAAATGCAGTAAAATAACAGAAGATCCTACAATTCCTACTGCAGCCCTATCACAGATATACACTCAGAATGAACAAGGCATGTTTGGCTTCTGCAGAAGAGGATATTAACAGCCTTGTAAAATCTGCACGTTTCCAAATGGTTTTGGCTACATGCTGAATAATTCAAGACACATATCCTACAGGAGGATCAGCTGTCCTGCAGGCAGAGAAGATTGGGCTAGACCCCAAAATTATAGTACCAAAAATAAAACTTTAGGTGATAACCCAAGGAGTATTACAACAAATGAGGTAACTAATCCTTGGCAGTGCCCTGGTTGGTAGTACCATGTCTTACTGGAGTTATTTCTGTCTTCTTCCTAATACTTTCCTTTTTTTCCTCCCCTAAATATAAGAAGATTTAATCCATAAATAACAGAGGTAATTTCAGGAAGGTAATTTACTTTTGCCTTCTAGAATAAATTACTTTCCTGTTTTTAGGAAGCATTCTATTGGACAACTCCTTGGAAATAACGTTTTACTTTTTAGAATATGATTGCATCTGAGGCCTTGCTACAGCAGCACTATCAGTTACCATACCCAACCACCAAGCCCCTGGAAGTAGATAGCTCCTGTGAGGCTGGTGCAGAGAAAGATGATGAGTCTACTAGTTAGCCTTTAAATTTTCTTCTAGTACATGTGGCTCCTAAGAGGTCACTTATACATTTTAAGTAGAATTCAAATGGAGTTAAGTATTCTGATTGGAAGAGATAATTACTTTTTTTCTTAATATAAGTTGATTATATGCTTATGCAAGAGGCTACCCAGTGGCAGCTAGAACCTTTCACTTGGGCTGAGCCATTGCCTCTAATCCATGGGGCACTATGAGGTGGAAAGGGCACTGGACTTTCCTTGTAATGGTAGGTTCCATCATGTTCACATCAGTTTGATGAGTGCTGGCACATGCAAGGAATAAGGATAGCATGTGGGAAGTTCTACCAAAAATGAGTTAAATGTGCTAGTATTTTGAATAAAAAGAAAGCTTTTAAGTCTTAAGGAGATGTACTACAGAACAATATTCAAACAGTTAAGAACATTTGGGGTTTGTGTTGTTGGGGGGGGGGAGGGGAGGAATGCATTTTTAGAGGTTTTGGGGGTTTGGGGTTTTTTTTGGTGAAGATGTAATATCATAAGGAAGAAAACTGACTTCATTTTCAAACTTCTGGAAACAAGACCTCCAGATGCTTTTGTGAAGACGATGACAGAAGGCTATTGAGCAGATAATGAGTTCATCTGCAGGGTAATATTCTACATTTACAAAAGAGTAATAGGAAATTACACAACATATACTAAACTGTATGTTCACTTAACATAAATCCTTCCAAAGGGAAAGTATTAAAGTCCTACAAAAAAAAATCCTATCAGAGGGCTATACACCTAAGTAAATCTTAATGTTACAAAAACACTTTCTGGAGATAGGTCCAGTATAGATTTTGGTTGCAGGCGCACACACACACACACACCCCCAACACATACGCGACATCCTCTCTTGACTCACTGTACCTTTGAAATAGTTAAAATACCAACTGTCAAAGAACACTCATGAATTCACTTGTATTGGTCAACATCTTGAGTGAAAACAAAGCAAAAAATACAAAGCCTGACTAAATCACACACATTAAATCATCTGTTTTAGAAACTCTAACTTCCCTCCCATATACTTTATAAAAAGTCTATAAAATGAAGCCTTAGCACTAGAGAAAAGTGAAGCTTTGTCTTTGTAAGGAGCAACGCTAACATTTAACTTTAACAGGGAACTAATCCAAAATAAACTGTATACTTTCACTTATTCCATAGTGTCATAACTGATGCTACTTGCTATAGCTGACCCATTATATGGAATGTACACTGCCTCAACAGCCCGTGGTTCCCTGGCATGAAGTATCAGTTTATGTTTCTCTCAATTTAATCAGTGTAAGGTAATCCTTCTAATTCTCAGACACTATCTTTGGCTTTCATTGCACACTCCCAAACACTTAAAACAGATTTCTTACAATATAGATAGCAGAACGAGAAAGAAACAGCATACCAGCTTCATTCTTAATGGTATAGAAATCCACTTACTCCTAAAGTTTCCATTTTAATGTTGCACATTTATTTGAGGTTGGTGAAGTACTGTTTATAAATCCTTTTTGTGCTTTGTTTACACATCTGCAGATATGAAACTGGACAGATGGGAGAGGATTTTCCTCAAATGTGATGCTAGCTGGAAACCTTATGGGTAAAACACAACACAAACCCAAATTCCATCTGTTAATAAATACTTTGTTTACAAGATGAAACTGAGCATTTTTTCCCTTTTAACTCCTCACTGTAACATCAGCTTCCTTATTGACATTTCCACTCTGAACGCCTAGGCATTTCTAAATATTGTAAAGATTAATACAACACCTGATTTGCCAAATTATCAATAGTTAGGAATACTCCTATGACAAATACTTAGTTTTATTTTGATGTTTTATGAGGTACACAGTCTTGGTGTACCTCAGGAATACCTCAGAGGAAAGGACACAGAGAAGCCACCCATGCTGGAGATCTTTGCAAGCTCTTCAGTTCAAATGAAAGGAAACACCTACACTTCATACTTGTTCCTCATTTATTCACAATTGGATAGGCTAAGCGAATTGAAATGAAGACTGACTGGTGAAATCGAAGAGCCAGCAAGCACAGGTCAGGCTTTAATAGAGGGCAGGAAAAAAAAATGCACATCCCTAGGAAGAATCCTAAAGATGATAAAACGTTCACAGACAGCAAAGACATTAATCTCCCCAGTGCTCTCTCTTGTACTTACAACAGAGTAAACCCACCTCAGCGTCAGCCTCTGGGGACCGCAGTCTCACGGGAAGAGCTGCCACTTGCCATGGCCGTCCTGGGCTGGCCAGCCGATCATCTCCAGCAGGCTGTGTAACAGAGCCATCAGAGCCTTCCAGAAGGCTCTGTCTGCTAGGCCTCTGTGTTAAGCACAAAGAGAGAGCCAGCGCTCAGCTGGAAATTTAACACGGGGCTCCCAGCATGGCAGGAAAGGCAGCAGGGGATGGGGTGGAGAGGCACTGAACCAGCTGCGCTGGGGGCAAGGCAGCAGGAGCACTTGGCCACTGCCGGGCCCTGCACGTGAGGGTCCCAAGAGACAGGGCAGCACACTCTCCAAAAACCAAGCACAGGGAGACAAAGCTGAGGTAGTTTGCCCTTAGATAGCTGCAAAGCCCCTGCTGTAAGACAGAGAAACTGGCAAGAGTAGGCGAGAAAGGTGAATTCCACCTCTAATCTTACAAGGTACCATCTGCATCGCTTTTGTTTTCCCAAGTATTCAGGTTTCACTGACAGAAGTGGTTTCAAGGCGTACACACCTAGATGAAGGAACTGGGTTCATATGATACTCAATTTCCTGATGTTAAAAAAAACCCCAACAACAAACGCATGTATTTTTTGAAGGTCTAGCAAAATCAGCGAGTTCCACCTTTGCTGCAGCCATGTGCTTGCCATCCTGTTTGATGGAGAGCGAGTGCTACTGAAAAGCTGGCCTGACACACAAAATGGAACATCACTAGGACCTGACTACAGATGAACATAGGAAATTGGTAAATTAGTTCTCAGTCTCTGGGGCCACAACAGCAGCCATAGCTGTACGGTGTCAAAAAGCCATGACTTTCCAGAGCCTGCCAAAGCTCTGTCCTTGACACTGCTACCAGTGATCTCACCCTCATTTGTCAGCCCTGGGCACACATGAGTAACACTATCTCCAAAAAACAAGTCACCACCACCTTATACATGTGACAAATGCCAATGTACAGACACATTTGTTTGATAAAACCTCTTTCTGAAGGAAAAAATGGGACATAGAAAAACTGCATCTTCAATCCAAAGCTGCTGGCACATGCTCCATGTCTGCTACCTATGACAGCACATCAGGCACCTTAGTGGCTAATGGTCACATGATAGCCACAATCAGCATCACCAAAAGGCTGAGCAACACACAAGATCTGCTTACTCCACACCTTGTAAAATGAAGATTAGTATCAGCTAACAAGCTTCTTAGTCAGATGTCTGTAAGACGCTGTGAAAGCAAACAATTTCTACACAAATACAGCACTGGAGAGTCATCTACCTGAGAAGGTCCCACCCAGTTAAGTACAAAAATTAAGGAGATAACCTTTGCAAAAAAAAATTAATTTGCACTGGAGATGTAGTTTTGTGGAATCATCACTGCAACAACTTCTTACTGTTGAAAGACATTGCAAAGGCTCTTCTTTGCTCTTCTGAGTTTGTCAAGATACAGACTTTCCCTTGCTGTTGAAAAAAAGTTTTTCCCCTCCCACCTTGTACACAAATATATGTATTACTTAAAAACAAAAAAACAAACCCCACACAAACAAAACCCAACAAAAACCCAAAGAAAAACCAAACAAAACCCACAACAGACAGACATCTTGACAGAAACAAAAGAGGTGTTTCCTATCTCTTTCTAAATAATTGTCACATTGATCAGAAGTCATACAAAGTTTGAAAACACAAAGCAGCTAAGGAAAAGTAATAATCCCTTCCAAGGCAGCCTTAAATTTTACTATTTCTAATGCCTAATAAAACTTCCATCTATGGGACCAAATTTGCTCGAAATGATGTATTCTGTTAAAACTGAGTAAGTGCAGTTACACAGAAGAGCCGGAACACATAAGCTAGCCCCATATTCCTTCTCAGTTTGTCTCTCAAACTGCTATTAGTGTTTTCAGTTCTAAATTTTCTCAATACTGTGGACCAGTTCACACCACTGAAACAGTTAAAACTATCAATAATGTAAAGAATAACAGGAAACAATGCAGATCTCTCTCTGCATCTGAAGAAGCACAGAATCATGGAATGGTAGGGGTTGGATGGGACCTCTAGAGATCATTGAGTCCGACCCCCCTGCCAAAGCAGGATCACCCAGGGCATGTCACACAGGAACAGATCCAAGTGGGTTTTGAAAGTCTCCAGAGAAGGAGACTCCCCAACCTCTCTGGGCAGCCTGTTCCAGTGCTCTGTCACCCTCACGGGAAAGAAGCTTCTCCTCATGTTGAGGTGGAACCTTCTATGCTTAACTTTATACCCATTATTGCTTGTCCTATTACTGGGCACTACAGGTCCTTCCATTTGACACCCACCCCTCAGATATTTATAGATATTAATAAGATCCCCATGAGCAGATACCAATACTACATGTTGCACTCATTTCATCAGTTCTAATTTCACATGGTAAACCTAAGGGAGAATAAAAATCATTAACTACTTGTAGGGATTTTCTGGCTCATACTAAGGCTTGATTTGCCTATCTGTGGCCCTGTCTATGCAGGGACCACAAACGGGAAGCTGTATAGATGGCTCAGCCTTGATTTGTCCATAATCCCCAAGCCAAACAGGGCAATGCTGCACCACACAAAGAACTGAAACCTGAGCTGAGCCTTGCAGTTCCTCAACAGATGGTATGTTCTGAGTCTCAATTCAAACCCCTATTTGGCTTCCTGAGAAAGTAAGATACCAAGAGCCTGGAGGGCTTCAGTGGTGGTTTCAGTCAACAACACTTGTGTCTCCAAATGGCATAATCCAATTGGTCATAGTTTTGCCACATCCACCCGGAGAGTTTCAGTCACAACCTTGTGTATTCAAACTGTTTAATCAGTCATGTAAACTAGAGGATAAAAGTCACCTCTCCAACTCTCACCTGCATGGAGACTCTTCCCCCTTGGTCAGGGCATCAGCCAAGGTGACTTTTCGAAGATTGAGAGCCCTTACCTGGAGTGCTAAGCAAATATTTAGCAGGCTATAAGCTTGCAAATGCGGGTGATCAACTAACACATGTAAAATATTTAGCATGCTTTCTAGTTTGTTATAGTGTATTCTTGCTTTTAAGTTGTGATAGTGCATTCTTCCACTGTATCCACAAAAACCTGCATTAGTGGTGTATTAGACTTCAAATAGATAGTTTGCTTGGGCAAACCTGTGAGTTCAAATAAATAATTTTCTTAAACCTCACAGTCCAGTCTCTTTTCTCCACACTACCACTCTTGGAAAGTCTTTTCCTTTAAGCAGAAACACAGTTAAGTCAACTGACAATTGGACAATTTGGTTTGGGTTTTTTAAACACCACACTTAACCTGTATTCACAGCCTTCTGAAACTCATTCACACTGTTCCGGGATTCACTTGGTCTTCTGTACCAGCACTTCAATTGCCACAAGCTAATGAATTACCTAAATTAAAGTTTGAAGGCTTTCTGATACTGTATTTTAAGGTATTGTACGTCTAGATGCAGATAGCAGCTTTGATCATACTGCTAAAATCTTACATCCCTCCCATTTCACACAAGCCAACATTTAGCCAGCTTTCTGTTTTGGTCTCTTCAACATTAGTTAAGTAGTTCCAGTGTCTCTGAAATGATCACATACCAAAAGATCTAAGAACACTCTTATTCTTTTGAAATCTCTCCAGAAAGACTATTCCTCTTTTATTGCTAGCTTGTCATTATTGGTTGGTGCCACTGTCTTCAAAAATAAGTAGCACTAAAACCTGTTGATTTGAGAAGTTCTGCTCCAGGGAGCTCGCGTTAAATTCAGACAAATGATGACATTTATTGAATTGTCCCATCACCTTAGTTCAAACATTCTCTGTTATAGAACAAGGCAAGGCTAAGAAAAGAAATCACCTTGGTGATTCCTTAGAATTAATAAATAAATGAGACGGCCCATATCAAACACTTGTCCTTCAAGTCACAGCAAGTAACAGGAATCAATACACATCAAATCTGTTACTTTCATTATTTTTCCCATTCTCCTTTATGGAAATAAAAGAACAGATCACAACTTTTGCAAGTTAGCCCCAATTACAACAATTCCAGTGATGCAGAAAAGTTATATGAAGCTGTCTTAAGACTATTACTACTTGTCCAAGCCTTAAAATTATATTAAAAAATATATCCCTAGCAGATGTCCATTTTGGGACATTTTGAAACTCACACCCTCTCCAGACGCTCTCCTTTCCCTGCTTAAGCCCTCTAGAAATGTTTAAGCTTTCTCTTTAAACATCCCTAGATGGCCATTCCAATACCAATACACCAAGATTACAGTTCAACACTGTGTCTTGGACACCAAATACAATAATGTAAAGGCACTTCTACACACAAGCTCTCTGCTCCTGTTTCTTTCCCTTAGAGAAATGGAACAGGAGACAAATGACTAAAAGGTACTTTGGTTTGCTTAGAATCCCACCAACACCCAAAGCAAGTTTTTGCAGGTGTTTTCTACAGAACATTTAATCCTCAATGCCAGTTCTGAGCTTTAGTGACTATGGTGACTGGGACAAACACGATACCTTTTTGCTAGGGCAAAAAGGTCACCAATTTCATCATCATTTGCATTTCACAAAACATACTTTGCTGTGTTTCTCCCACTGCCAGACACTGTCTATGCAGTTTCTGTTAAAGAGTGCCTAAAAATAACCATATCAGCGTGGCATTTAAAACATGAAATAACATGTTCAGCTCAGCTTGTTACGTAGGTTTCCTTAGCTACATCCAATATAAAACCAAACAGCCAACTAAAGAGAAATGAAAAATCAAAACAAAACAGAAAAAGAACTAGACATGCTGAGCAGGCAAACCTCAGAGCAGGATCTAAAGGTTCCCTAGCTCAGGGTATAGAGAGTTCAACTGGATCGATTTCCAAGGTCAGAGGACTTTCAATACCCAACCTTCAAGCATAATCAGAAGAGAAATCCAGCAGAAAGCAGGAAAGGAGATCACGGGAATCAGGAGGAAAGGTTGTTAGGCCACAGATTTTTACAAAGACAGTTAATATTTTACGCTCAGCAGGCTGTCAGACTTTGCCGAACTAAGTAATGCGTTGTCACACACATCCTGTCTGCTCAGTGACTCTTATTTCTACTGGAGGTTTTGAAGCATGTTAGGTATAACAATCATATTTGAGGATGATACAGGTAACTTTTTCTACATGCCTCATGAAGAGTAAAGACCCACCATATACAAAAGCAAGAATGTGTTAGCTCACGCTTCCATAAGGTCCTTTTATTTGGCATGTTACTATAAACTCAACAACCAACTTGTTACCAAAACAACAACAAAGACAAGCCCAAAGCACAAGTAGTTTCAAGAATAGATAAAGCACTTCAGTCTTTTGAAGGTACTCACACTTATCAGCATCACTTCTACCAGGGACCTATACACAAAATTAAACCTGATACAATTCTTCACTGAGAATTACGTAAAGCCAGTCAGTGACAATATTATTCCTCACTCTTCACAGGACCAGAGGTCAGAAGAACAACTTGCCTTTGTAATGCCATTTCCACAAATCGAATCAGCATGACAGCTTTCCACTGCACACCAAAGGCATAAAACAAGCAATGTTAACAGCCAGGATTTTCATGCCATATCATATCTAAGTCTATAAGCTAAAGAAACAGAAATAGAGTAATTTTAGTATGAACAGTGACTTGCAAAGCACTTTATATGTTTACCAAAATCTTCCTTTCATCTAAGACATGTACAAATCTGCAAAAATACTTCGCTCTTGAGGTCAGGTATTGAAGACTTCAGAATGATCTTGCACATCTCAAGTCATTTAGATAGAATAAAAAAGACCACATCAACTTCTCCTGCCTCATTACTTTTTCCTTCATAACATGTGATCACTTCTAACCGTAACAACCTTCAGTTAAATATGGCATGAACAAACAAAAAAATTCTAAAAGAGCAGATGAGACCGTGTGCCTGACTCTACCTGTAGTGATGTAAAGCAGCTTGCATCTCAGAGTTTTGTTTTTAACTCATGATGTGTATGAATCTCAACAGTTAATCTACTACTAAGCCTTAAAAAGCAAAGGAGAATATTTAATTCAGAACCAAAAATTTTTTTGGTGTAGTAACTGATTTTCGTATATAGGATACTACAGAAAAAGCAATGTTTTTTTGCTAGCAAGCTGTGGCACCATCCTATGCAATCCATCCATCCATCACTCATAAGACTTGGTGTTGCCCATTATGACACTAGTTGGTTGCCTTATAGTTAAGAAGGCACAAGCTAATACCTTCTCTTATTACAAGACATGGGCAGTGTTATTTTATTGTGCACAGTCTATTTCCTAAACACTGCTCCATTTAGAGTCCTAAAAGAATTTTTCTACCCCTTCACTTGTTATGTTACCACCAACAAAATGAAAATACTTTATTACAGAACTATGCTGGCTCTTTTCTTCCTGGGAAAGCAAAGCACTTGGAATTTCAAACCTCGGTTTCTGTGCCCTGCTTGTAATCACATAATAAGAGATTAGAAACTAACAATGCACCAACTGTTACAGATAATAAGACTTACTTGTTGGGACAAACGGGATATCTACGAATACTAATGCATAAATCTGTAACATTTGCAAAAGGAGAAAATGCAATCCATCTGTGAAAATGTGCAAATGCTCTAGGCACCAAAATGAAAACTCTGGAATCAGATCACCATGTTAAATACAGTGCTACACAGTGTCAAGTTAAAAAAATAAACCAAAACCAAAAACTTAAAAACATCAGCTTTAAGTGTCCTGTACAGCTTCATAACTAATTGTGCTCAAAGCAGCATGATCTAAGCAGCTATGGTGGGAATTATTCAGGATTATTTCAGAAGAAAAAGCTTTTATTGATAAAAATGGTTCCTTTTATATGAAGGAAAAGAAAGCCATAGCATAAGCTGTTAAGTCACCCATACATAATACAATAAGCAGCATCCTCTTATGCAATGTGTCACTTGCTCAATCTTTAATATAGTTTAAATTGCCATAACCTAGATACAAGGAAAGGGGAATAAAGCAAACAACACAACCTGAAAAGAAGTAGGTTTTTTTGTAAGACATATTAAAAGATCTCCAAACACTATTTTAGTTCCATCTCCATTGTTTTGTTCTGTCAAGTCTGCCACACGAGATCTTTTTCCCTAAAGAGTACCAGCATTTTACTCTTCCATTGTTTATCTTAGTCATTGCAGTTATTAGAAGTTTCTTTCTATTGTCTTCCTCTTGTGAAAGCATTTTTCCAAACCCATACTGACGAAAGGCTTCCATCAAGAACTCAGTCACATTGTGGTCTTGCAACTAAGCAGGCTCATCCTGTTCTTTGCTGATATGCAACTAACAAAAGACCAAAAAAAAAAAAAAAATATCTGTCTGTGAGAAGGGTTTTACCTTGAGAATCTTCCCAGTAGAGATTAGAGTGACTCAACACAACAAAGCAGCCTTTAAGATATCACTTAACAAAAAGTAACAGAACCACCAGCTAGGTCCAAGATCAGATCAGCAGGAGGACCAGACACTGTACTGAAAGAACAGAAATAAAGCCTACCATCCTGCATTTTAACTACACTGAACCAAATGAAATTGTGAGTAGAACAGCAAACGTGCTTTTCTGCAGAGGACTGCCTGGCAATGAAATTCCAGAAGCTGCGATGCGTCTGGTGGACACCCAGCACGGCAGGCACACAGCATGGCCAGCAAAAAAGGCTACATCTGTAGTGGTCTGAACAGGGCTAGGGCCTGAGTGAAGTGAGGATCATCCCCACCTATATCCACAAATAGCTATGGAAATGTTTTACAGACTAGTGGTAAATTCTGATGACATCACAAAGTCAGGCACCAAAAGAAGACCGGGATATTGTTCTGGAACACCTTGAAAATGATAGTAAATTAAAAAAAAAAAAGCAGTAAAATGTAATCATACAGAATACAAGCTGAAGCACTTTGAACAGTAAAGGTTGTAGCTATAAAGCGGCAGTTCGTTACTTGGGAAAGGGCCAGATGATGAAATGCTGCCTGGAGAGAAAGCACTGTACTGACAGCATTATACAAGGCACAGGTGAGTGCTAAAAAACCATTGATGACACTGGTCCTCCCTTTTCAGGAAAAGAAAAAAAAAAAAATCAACTCAAACTGAACCAGGCACACAGAGGGGCTCTATCACTTTTTTTGATAGGAAGAAGCCAACACATCTTGACCTAGGAAAATCTAGGAAACCTAGGAATCCAGGAAATTTAAGTGAGGAAAAAAAGGTGTGGTTGTCCTCTAAAATATGCTAGAATAAGAAGAAATCAATACTAAGGAAAAGTTTGGTTTATGTACAATGTATATAAGTTGTCTGTAAAGTTTGTTTGGGAATTAAAAGAAAGTTTCCAAACAAAAGCGAAGTTTGGGTTATTTGTGGGGTTTTTTGGGGGCAGAGGTGATCAAAAAACCCTCTTTCCAATAGGGGAACTAAGTCCTAAAAATTGTTAAGTTTGAACTTGATAGATTCATGACAAAAATGCCTGGAAGATTCACAAATGCTGGCTGAAATACGTAACTTCTACTCTTCAAGAATAACAGTCAAAAGGTATCTAAGGAGGGGAAAAAAAAAGGTACTGTTAATCATCCACTCACAGACACATGCCCTCCCCTTGAGAATTTTGTTCAGGCCACCATCAACCTGTGTATTTTTTCCACTGGAAAAATATTAAATTCCTAAAATATTTTTCATTAAAGAAACATATTCACTTGAAATAATATGATACTTTATGAAATGAAAGTCTATGGAGACTATCTCAGAACACAGCTTAGAAAAATCACCTGACAACTATTTTACTAGAAAATTTCTACCAAACCCAAGATGTCAGATTGCTCACCTAGTCTGTACTTCAAAGGTTCTTCAACATCAGACGATGTTTTGCTGACGAACGTGACTAGACAGACAGCTACACCTATACATCTGTATTTATTGGATATACCTATTGTGCAGGCACAGAACTGGCAAAGTCAGAATTGAGAACTAATGAACTCCTCAAACAAATGGAAGCAGCTCAGACTTGCCTATTTGAACCACCTAAGCCAGGCAGGCTGCAGCCTCAAAGCTGAAGATCAGTACACTTACATTCTCAAAACCAACTCAACACTGAAGTAGCACAGCCTTTTCTAACTGCTATGAAACAGCTTTGGATACCACAAAAACCAGCAAAATACATTAAGAGAATAGCACAATCCCAGGATTTTCAAGTTTTGAAGCTGCGGAACATTAACTACAGTTATTAAAATATCACTGGCTACCAGTGAGGATACTCATTGTGGTGAGGGTCACCGCAGGTAATTTAACCTTTTTATACAAATTATTAAGTTCCTGGGTGAGTGGCAGTATTTAACTGAACAGCAAAGCCCAGGCTTAAAAACAGGTGCAAGTGACACGGCCTTTCTTTGCTTAAATAAAAAGCTATCCATACGGTAACAGGGGATTCCTGCCCAGGGAAACAGTGCCCAAGACTGCAAGTGTCCCCATAGTATCATGTGGGGATGATGTAGGATGTCATAAGTGTCATAAAAATCTTCCTGTAATTATACTTACATTGTAATTACGTTAGTTTTGCAATGGGATTTCTACACAACATTTTCAGGGATAAAAAAAGTCATGAACTAGAAGCACCCTAAAAAAAAAAGTCATCACTGTCTGTAAGGCAATCTGTCCTTCCCTCCCAGTTCCCTGTTAGTGCATTCATAGCCTGCAACGGCGATAAATGAAGCAACTTATGTTCTTGCTCCTTTATGATCGAGTCAACACTGCGTCATGGAGTAAATACAGATAGACAAAGTACTCCTGCTTCTGACAACACAATCACTGCTCCACAATACAGACAAGGAATGAGAGGCCAAGGGCAATTCTGCAGAAGTTTCTTTTGCCTTAGAAAGTGATGGTTCCTCCTGGAGTAGACATTGTGTGTGCTGTAGTCACTGAATTTTCTAAGAGTAACAGGTTTTTCTGGTGAAGGAAACCAGAGCACAAAATGACATACCTGCCTAAACTTGCTAAACTACAGCTAATGGAAAGCTACCTACTTCAGCCTTGAAAAGATAACATTCTGTGGGGTTGTCCGATCAAAATTAAAACATTCAATCTCCCACAAGGCTCCACTATAATGATGGCTTACCTGTAAGCAAGAGTTATAAGCAGTGTGCTTGCAATAAATAGCTGGCTTCAACAGTATTTGATTTACAGGCCACCAAAACCTGGTCGTGTAGTGGCTGCTGGCAAAAAGAGCTCAAGTTCTAGCACTCCCTCAACTTTTAACAGTTACTGTTATGTACATTAAGTACTAACAGTATTATAGCCAAGCATCCGTGATGGCTCTCTGGGTATAGTGAGCCATGTATTGCAGAAACCAAACTGTGTTCAACACTGAAAGGCAGGCAACACGCAGGTCACTGGAAGTGAGTGGACCAGAGGATTAAGAGGGCCAGAAGATGAAGAAATGTGAATTTACACCCCAGGATTACCCAAGGTGAGGGTGACTGAACACCTGCTCCACAAAGTGGCTGGGTCAGAACTTGCCCTGAAGTGTCAGTGAGGCTTTAAACTGTATCTTAACTGCACACACAAACACGTGCACGTAAAGCACCCAAACCCCAGGCATAATACCAGCATGTATGATAAAGGCAGCTGGGAAGCCACTAAGAACACACAAAAAGTTTACTGAGATGACATGGCAATAAATATAAAAATTATCTTCAAAAATTCCACAAAAGCTTACCTAGTGCTCAACTGAGACTAAGTTTACAAAATGCCACCTGGTTTTATTAGCATTGTAAAGCACTCTTCAGAAATGACTGTTCACCCGAGATAGCCAGAGAGAAGAATTTCAAATCAAGCTTCAACAAAATATATTCTGAACAAATAAAATAGGTTAACGCAGGCATAGGCACAAAAAATACATCATGAGTAGAATGAGTCAAAGAATTAATGTCAAGGAAGGAAATCATCTCAAGAGGTGAAGTGTGCTCTGAGCATATGAAGATCAGTAGGCCCAGTGTTCTCCTTTTCCATGCGATTCCTGAGCCCTTCCAGGCAACAGCAGTATCTGTGAGATAGCACCACGTTACTTGAATACCAGAAGCAAGAGATAGGCTGTAGTGAAGAGAACAGTGCTGAAGGAAAGGAGAGCTCACGAAAGGGAAAACAGAAAATAGGCAGAAGCCCTTTGAGAAAAGGTGTTTCTTCTGATTGAGTCTGGCACATTTAAGATGTCACTGAAATGTAGTTCTTGGTAAATATGATGCCACATTAAAAAGGGAATTGACACACAATACGAATACAGAAGCTATTCTATTCCTGACAAATCCATTTAAGAAAGAGGTGCTCTACAAGCAAATTGCTAAGTGGCATTGACACTCAAACAATACGCAGATATTTACTCCATAATCCATAAGCATCTATGAAATCAACTGTCATCTTCCAAGGACTTTTTTTTTGGTTTGTGGCAGTAAACAGAGAGAACATTTCTGTCACAACTGACTAGATCTAGCTTTTATAAGCACTGCTACAAATACTGCAAAGCACTTGCACTGATGTTTCCATATCTTGATTTTTTCAAAGGGGCCCTAGAAGTTCTCAAAATATGAATCCACATTATTTCCACACATTAAATGATAGAATTGTGATGACTTCAGATTTGAGAGGATGTTCTCTAACTGTGAAATATTAATTCTTCTGTGAACCACACAATTCTCCAGATAATTTTCACTGCACTGGCATGTGCAGAAAGTCATGCAAACCTACTTTCTCCAGTAATAATACAACTACACAAACTGACAGAATCACCAAGTCTTATTCTGAGTTGAAGAAAAAAAAGCCAATAACAACAAAACAGTCTGAACCCTGTCCTTACAGGAAGATATTTTGAGTTTAAATCTCAACTGTTCAATGCATCTAATGCCTTAAGGTAAAGAAAACACCCAAGCATGAAGCAAAAACTGCTGAAAATCTAATATTCAGAAACTATATCAATCTTCCCCACTTCATACATTGTTTCTTCTGTTCAGACAGTAATTAAGTTGTATACATCATTTTAGCCAGTGACCCACATTACACACAGCATTAGCTGCTTTACCAATACTTAAGTAGGAAAAGGGATTAAGTAGTTTACTGTGTAAATGGTAAACCACAAAAAAAAAAAAAAAAGACAAAAGGAACAGAAGCAATTTAGTGGTCATGTTTCGGTATAGTGTTAGAGATCCAATTATTTGCTTTAAGTCTAATTATTTAAACAGACATTTTGGCTTTTCAAACAAATGAGGAATCATCAGGGGTTGATTTCATGAAGTATTTTGCCTAGAGATAAGACTGGCACACACACAAACTGCAAATGAACCCAAGCTTTTTTACCTTTACATAAATTATTTCCAACAGTCATAGTCCCTAAAGGCAAACTCATTCCAGCCCTTTGCAATCTTAATCCTGTCCTAGCTGATTTCCATATGGATTCTTGCACAAACTAACAGAACCTTCCCATAGGAAGATTTATTTTTTTTTCCTTAAAGTTGCAAGAGCAGAATAGCAATGAATATTTGAACTTAAATATTTGTAAATCACTTCTACAGGAAACACAACCAGTACAAAGACTGCAAAACCTCATTTTTATTAAAAAAAAAATAAATCTGGACCTGGTATGACTTGGTCTATGCTTCAAAATGGAGTTTAATTCCCCACTAACAGAAAGCCTTAAGGAAATTCTACACATTCAAAGGCTTAAGAGCAGCACTGTGCCAGTACTGGTCTTCCCATTGCTCTGAAAGTCCAATCATGGTTACTAACAGAGGACACATTTGATAGGCTTTTGTAAAAGCTGAATTTTCCTTCAATACATGAAAATAAAATAATAAATAAAATAATCTTCAGAAGAGTTCACAAAAATTTTAACTTTAGAGATATCAGGATCTAGCTTTCTTAATATTTAGGTGACTTTTCACTATTAAAGCATAAAGTCCAGTGCACCCGTTGTTCAGAGGGCAGGGCAGTCAATTCTCACCTCCACATACAAAATTTGAGTACTGTGTCAGCTCAACAAAAATTAAAGGGGAAAAAAAAATTTTATGACATTAAATAGACATCTAATTCAACAAAGTTAATCAAGAAATGATACCAAGATTAAAAAATGCAAAAGCAGAATATCCAGGTTGAATGTGTACATTTCATTGCTAAGTAATTTACTCCATATGGAAAAAAGCTAGTATCTCATAAAATTATCCTCAGTTGTAAAAGACTCAAGCATTCCAGAAGTCTCAACTTTAATTTCTTCTCACAAATTTTAATTTGCTGGAGAAAACCACACAATCTTTCAGGCGCAGTTCTCTCAGGATACAATTTATAACACCATAAATAAAACGCTCAATTTGTATCAATTTCCTTTTCTGAGTTGGCAGTGTGTGGGTCTAAATATAGCATTATGTTTTGACCCAACTATCCCTATTACATCAATCTTAGTTTAGAGGGTTTTTTTGTAGTTTAAAAAAAAGTGCCCTCCATTTTAGCTCTCTTCATACATTGCCCTAAAGACTGTGTTCAGTTACCTATTCCATTAGTTTAACTATTTAAGTGCATCTACTTTAAGTAATCAGTTGCAGAAAACATTGAATGCAGGAAAGACATCATCTATATATTTTCAGCCCCTTAAGGTTATATGAAGTCAAAAATATAACTTTCTTCATTTTTTGCTGACCTCTCTATTCCTCCGTCCTAAAACCAGGCCCTAAAACAAAGAACAAGGTTTATAAAGATTTTAGTTTTTTTA
>WUAM01000143.1:23687636-23701034 GCA_024336885.1 Actenoides hombroni
TCTTGTAGAGAGGGGCCCAAAACTGGACACAGTATTTGAGGTGCAGCCTCACCAAAGCTGAGTACAGAGGAATGATCCCCTCCCTGCTTATGAATCACTACCTTATAATTCAGTCCACAAACAGTGACAGAACCAGAACACCAAACTGAAGACGATTAATAATCTTGTTTTAAAACAAAACAACTTGCTTCATAATTGGTAATTAAATGCCTAACAGTTTGTTCTTCTAGTCATCCTACTCAGAGACACTGGAAGAGGTTGCCCAAAGAAGCTATGGATGATACCCCCCTCCCTGGAAGCATTCAAGGCCAGGTTGGATGGGCCTTCGAGCAGCCTGGTCTAGTAGAAGGTGTCTTTGCCCATGGCAGGGGTTTTGGAACTGGATGATCTATAATGTCCCTTCCAGCCCAAATCATTCTGTGATTCTCTGCTTCACAGGCAGTACTGCTGCTGGAGAACACAGAAGGGAAGGCCATTAGAGACATTAGAGAGCTGTGCCAGTAATGGAGAGAATGGAGTTACTTCTCCACAACGCGTAACAGCAGCATACAGGATGCATTAGAACATAAAAACTTCCAACACACATATACAAGGAGTAGACGTTACATCAGAGGCACATCCTAAAATATCTCTGAAGTAAAAAGGGATGGGTTTATTTCTTTTTCTTCCTTTTTTTTTAATACATATAAGTCGGGTAACATCTATGTGTCCCATCACACACTGTGGAGGATTTATCTTCCAAGATTAAAACACAACTTTTTGAAGACTGCAATACTGAATAAACAGCAGTAACTGCCAAGAAAATTAACAAAGCTTCATTCTAAGTTATGGTTAATTTACTTAACCATGTTGGAGTAAATTGACTTCACCTTTTACTAAGTGGCATGGTATTATGCACCACCACCAGATTCAGAAAATACAAAGAGGGGGGAACCTTCACTTGATTTTAGAAAACTTTTTCTAATTCTTTATGCAGGCAACACCTTCTTCCATCTCCATTTATTTCCATCTCTACTGCAGCAATATCAGACCACGAGTCACATTAGTCTAGGTCATCAATGTTATAAATATGGCACTGTAGGAAAGAGCAATTACTATCTGAGCAATTGCCTCTCCTGATTAGGCTTTTATCAACATCTCTGTGATAGCAGACGAGTCAAATGTTAGCACTGCGGTACACAGTAATCTGGCTAATCAAGAGAACAAAACATACTTCCCAGTGTATTCATCAGGGAGGCATCTTTCAAACAAACTATGCTGCAATAGAAGCCTTCAGGGACTTGGGCAGAAACAACTAGTAGAACAATAATACTCAGTTTCTCACACTTCTTGACTCTTGATACCTTCCAGGTTCCTAGATATCAGGTCACGCAGGGAACAGCATCTTTCACTAGGTGTCCCAACAACCAACCTATGGAACTCAGTCTAAGTAGTCTTGTGTTTAATTTTCAAGTTTACACTGAAACTGATTAACAGACGTGTTGAATCCTGCAAATATTTTAAACAATTGAAATATGAAATTAAACTCCCAGTCCACAATACGATGTGCTCTGCTAAAAAAAGTTTTCTATCGCTTTTAAAGTTTCACTCTCTCTGCTTCTCCTCCACATTAAATTGCAGCTCTTCACTTGCCTCCCACTTTTCCATGAGAACTGCTTTTATTATACCAGAATTGGGAAAACACATGACCCACAGTCACATTACACCACTCACAGCACAGGGAGAGTTCAAGGAAAACACAAAAGTCTGCATGCACCTGCAACTGTGTGACCTGCTCTAGGTGTCCTGCTCTGGAGGGGGGTTGGACTAGATGAACTTCCGAGGTCCCTTCCAACCCTTAACATTCGGCAGTACTGTGAACTACAGAACAACAAAAAAAATATTTGAGAGTATTAAGACCTTCTACAAGAAAAGGATTTGCACAATGGACAACCTGCTTCTAGCTTGTCTTTCTACCGATCATTAACCATTTTGGAAGAATCTGCTTCATCACCCCTTCTCTAGGATGCTTCATTAATCACAAAGCCATCTAAGCTATTAACTTTCCCCTCTTATTTTTCTCTCTCCTTCTTTCAAGTAGTTAAGCATAGCAAGAACAGTACTTTATTTCAGTGTTTCTTTCTTACATCAGTCACCTTAAAACAAAAAAAAAAGGAAAAGCTCCAATAAAAGAGGAGCGTATTCTGAAGTTACTCTACATATAAACAGAGTAAACTGCTGGAACTTATGTTTGGCTCAATCTTATGAGTTTCAACACTCCATTCTCTATAAGCAACCCCATTTTAGCACTTGGAAGAATCACGAGTATACCCAAGGTTAAAACCCAAAAGACAAAGAGTGCAGATCACTTCAGAGCTGAAGTTAAGATGCATTCTGATGTTAGCTTACCAAGCGGTATAGGGCCTGGACAGGAAGACTCCTACACAAGATACAGGATTTTCCTCCAACCGGGAGAAAATAATGAGTCTTCCTACAAAAGAGCAAACTAATAGCAGAGCACGCTAAAAACTTCCAGAAGAAGGTCTCAAAATGCAGACAAAAAAAGACAGCAGAGAATTGCAAACATTTGCTTGCAAAAGGCTCATGAGCATGAAACCCAGGAAAGAAGCAGGCTTCTCAGAAGCTCAGAGGCAGAAAAACCTAAGTGTGGATTCAACAACATGTGTCAGAAATTGTCTGTTTGTTTTGTTAGGCCATTTGCTTTTTCTGCAGTAGACATGGGAAGTGGCATTAAAAAAAAACCACATAAAACAAAACCAGACATTTTGTTATTTGGCAAAGGGACAAACACTTCAGAAGCAAAAGAACTGGTGTGTTTAAATAAAGGAGAAAAAAAAGAGCTACTTAGAGGAGAAATACAGAGATTTAGAATGGCGATGCATCTCTCTCGGTCCCATTTCACTTCCTCCTCTGAACATCTACATCCTTGTTATCTACAGCAAGCAATTACTTTCCACAAAAAGATTTTTATATGCATATGTACACACACAGAGTACACAGTTACATCTTTATTCCCGCCCCCCACCCCCAAGAGAGACAGCTTAAAATAAATTGTCCAGTCTATTCCGTAGGATGTTGCAGAACACAAATAGTAAGTTCTGTACCTTTTTCCAGGTCCAGCAATATTAACATGCCCAGATCTAGTGTCGTGTCTTTCCTACGCATACAGCACACACAACAACTGTTAGAAAGCTAACTAGCAGGCTCTAATTCAGTCCCCCAAGAGACATCAAGAGTTGGCATAAAAGATTGCATACCAGTGGCAAAAGTTGCTTTCATGCCTCTTCTATTGAAGGATTATCACCGTGAAAAAGGGGAGTTTGCTTTCATTGTTTTTCTTGCATCTAATAACGGCCACTGCTTAAATACATCCCATCACCACATTCTGAAGCAACCCACAATAGATTTAAGCCAAATCTAATGACCCATTAAAAGAAAAAAAAAACAACCCACATCATTAAAACCTTTTTAATGTTCTCGTAACATATTTCACAGTATTCATTCAAAGTATTTAAGACCAGGTTATATTCTAAAGTGTACTAAAATTAAAAAAAAAAAAATCATCTCAGTAACAAGGATTTTGTCTCTCTTACACAAAACCGAAACGTAAGTGGCTCATAAACCAGAGTAACTATCAGTATTTTCAGAGATGGTATTACTTGAGCAGCATTAGAATGGCTATGCCTTGAACTGCTGTTTTGAAAGCTCACTTCTACAGAAGTGGAAAAGAAAGAGAGATACACACACACTAAGGGCTTTAGAATGGGTTTATTTTAAAGGCAAACAACTGAAGACAGTACTGCAATTCCATTTAGATGCAATATAAAGCAGAGACTTCATTTTTATGGAACTTTACTACCATAGTATGTTTTGCATGTGTCTTATCTCAGGTGCAGAAAAATGAATTTGGGTAATTTACATTAAAAGTATCTGGATATGTTAATGTATTTTTAAAGATAGCCATGTACTTTCACTCCAGATACACTCAAAACTATAAATGCAACTTATATTCTTGTTTGGAGCATAATAAGCAAGAAAGGAAATTAATACTAGTACATAAAAGTAATTCCCAACATCACAAGTAAACTGCAGAGTTGAGGCATGAAAGAAAGCACGTTTGAGCTTTTTACTTAAAGAATTATTCCCTCTCAGGCACATCCCTTATTTGTTTGCCAGGCAATCCTGCTCATTCTCTTCTTCAATGCTCTAAAAACTGCAGTGGCTTCTCACCAGACCTGGGTTACATTCAGAAGCCTACAGTGAGCTGGGTAAAGGCCCTCTCAGTACATGTGTTCCATCACTGGCAGACTTGCAGTTTTCAAATAAAGATTTATTATCCCTGAAGAGAGTGGTGATCCCCAGGAGAAGGAAAAAACAGAAACAAAAAAACCCCAAACAAACAAACAAAAAACCCCACAAACAAACAAACAAACAAACCAACCATGACCTCAAAAAAACCCAACCAACCACCTATGACAATGGTAATGCTGAAAGGAAGCACACTCAGCAGCTTCCTCCTCAAATGCCCGGCCCTTGCTATGAGAAGCAAGCAAGCTTCTACCTTCTGAAGAATTCTCCACATTTCTTTTTTTTTTTTTTAATCACTTCACTCCATGCAATGGAAATACAACATTAATAGTTAGGAAGGGGAGAGGAGCCAGCTACAAAGTGTCTCAACTGATCAAACATCCAAGGGCTTGTGCTTCAAGCTTTACATCTCAGGACAGAGGGGTACCCACAGTGTTTCAGGGTTTTTTTTTCCTTCTGAAACAACTTTGTGAGGTGTCATCTACACCTCACTACTTTTGTTCACTCCTCTAGTCCCAACCAGTCTGAATAGTTTGTTTTTGTCATTTGAACAAAGAGGAAAGACTTCAGATGTTCAGTTAGACACTGTAAGCATCAATCACGCTTGCTTCAGGTGTTTTCCCCTTGCACTGAATGATTATTGGTGTAGCTACAACTTGTCATCTTTAAATACTAGTAAATGACAAAGGAAGCTCATGTTCCCATGAGAGCTGGTAGCCACCTCTGCCACCTTCAAAACCAAATTTGTAAAAAATGACAGTTGCATTGTTAAGACTTTCAAGCAAGCAATTCATGTTTTACAGAAAAAGGATTACAAAGCAAGCTCTCCTAAAATTGAGTCAGCTGAAGTAAGAAGCAATAGGAAAGTTTCCAACATCTAACTTGTACCCCAGCTACCATCTTGGATGAAGATGTACCGCCCACAGCCAGAGAAGTGGGATTACTTAGGTTTTTATCTTTTTTAAAACCCACCCTCACCATTTTTATCTTAACTAATCTGAGACCATTACTTCTGCCATCTCTGAACCATAAACCAAAAAAACCCAGTCTCCTTATGTGCAGCATTTCATAAATAATTTAGAATGGCAATTTCATTTCCTTTAGATCAGGACTTTAGCCCGTTGAGTACAAGAAATCTTTACTACTCTTATTAAATATTTACTATATGGCTGTTCTGGCATCATCACAAGAAACTGCATACAAGTGTTATGCATTAGAAAAATAAAAAAGCTACATTTAAAACATTTAGAAGATGCTGGCAAGCAGACAATACCTGGGAAATGCAAATAAAGCTGACAGTCTAACTTTCACTGCTGATTCTTTCCAGGACAAAAAGCAGCCACACAGGACAGCTTAACCCTTTGCTTTAAAGTCAAGATACATAAAGGAGTTTTCCATAAAATTGACATTTGTCACTACCTGAAAGAAAACCCACCAAAGTGACAACATTTTTAATGAAGCAAAAAGGTGACAAACCTGTTTCCCCGTGCAGGTTTCTATCAGAGCATGTTACAAATGCAGAGCGTTTACCAACTTCACATACGTAATAAGAGCACATCCTCTGCCAGCAACATTTCCACCTTCAGAACCACAGACCTAATGAACGTCCCTAGAAGCGTAACATTCACAACACAAGACAATGCAGAATGCAGGGGCCTTCAACACCATCTTCAGTGTCCCACCCCTGTCACCAAAGGGCAGTTTTGACCTTATAGCAGCTGGATTGTTCCACCACGCTCTTCCAGGGCTGTGCTGGCAGCGGTCACGCAGCCACAGCTCAGCCCACCAGGCACACAGCACAACAGGGAGACTTTGCAATCCCACTGCAACTTGCAGACTGCAAAGCAAAACGGCCGATGCCAATCAACAGAGCTACAGCTTGCACTGCAGCAATAACCACCATCAGCACTGGTTTCTGGCAGGACTGGGCACACGCTGTAACACTGCGATTTCTCCCAGTGAGTCTCCAGTAAGATGCCAAAGGAACATGCTTCCCTCAGCCACTTGCACTCTCTGCAAAACTGTTAGAAGATAGTATTAAGTATCACAGTCTCCTGCAAACCATGTGCCTGTGATAACAAGCTTCCAGATTTTAAGGTTTGTCTGAAGTGAACCAGTAGCAACCACTGCCTGCATAAAAACTTCCCAGCCTAAGCATCAAATCATTATTTAAACAGAAGTCTTCCAAAACAGACCTGGACAAGATCAAAATAATGCTGGATAGAAATGCTTTCAGGTAATTCTCACAGGTACAAAGCTTGCTTTCTAGCTCGTAGGGCAGGCCAACCTTTCCAGGTCTTCAGTCTCAGGACAGGAAGGCACCTATTTAAAAAAAAAAAGCCTTTATTTTCTAACCTTCCTCCTAGCAACAAGCAACCAGGCTGCAACACGGACCATTCTGCAATCCATTTCCCTGAGAGCAGAGGGTGAACACACTGCCATTTCCCCACTGTAAAGAATGAAGCATCTCTCCTGTGCTCAGCACTAGCTTTCAATCCTCTTCTGCTGCCAGTCTGAACGGCCACTTCCAAATGCATCCATCAGGCTGATACCCCACTCGCTAAATTAGCAACTGCACTTCTTCCTAGCACAGCCTGCCAAGAGAGCTGCACTGTTTTCTGTACTAATGACTTGAGAAGGCACTAAAATAAGAGTTTTGGCACTGATGTCCACCAAGAGAAGGTACTCCCGTAATTACTGGAGATGGCTATCATCGTGGCTTTCTTTTTAGGTTGAGAGTCATGCAAAAATATATTTAGTAACCCAGAATGGCATACTCCCTTCAATCACATGCTTCAGCTCAGTTGGAGGGAAATAACAAAAGCATGTTTTGTTGGCTGTAGCTTTCCAAGCACCAAAGGCAGTTGGATCTTCAAAGCAAGTGAAAGTCAATTTATTCCTCTTGCGTAAAAGGCCCACCGCACAACAACAGCCGATTTGGTTAGCTGAGGATCAGATGACCCACCTCAGACCATGAGAAAGAGCGAGACACTTTCTCTGTAGGGCAGGAGAACTCATTTGGAGTTCACTGTATCATTTCCTGTAACCTCTCAGAAGGGATGCCTATCAGAAGATAGATAAGCTGGGGCAAGGAACCAGAAAAACCCTACTGGTATAAGAATACCGGCTCAAGGAGGGTAACTGAGGAACAATGAACCAGGAGACCTGATCAGAAAGGCTTTTCAGAAGACAAAAAACATAGTGAGGTCAGCTGAAGAGGCACTGAAGCGAAACTGAGGCAGTAGAACAAAGCCCAGATGCATCCTGAGATAGCATACAGAAGAGAGTATCCTGAACCACCTGCAGAGCAAGCAAAGCTAGAAAACTCGTGCTTCAGCAAGCCAGGGGAGGCTGTTCCCCTCCAGGGCACAGGCTGTATAGAGTCACACAAGTGTTCAGGTTGGAAAAAGACCTTTTAAGTTCAAGTCCAACCCGTATCCCAGCACAGCCAAGTCCATCAATAAACTATAACACTGAACAACTAAACATCTTTTAAATACCTCCAGGGATAGTGACTTAACCACTTCCCTGGGCAGCCTGTTCCAGGGCCTGACAGCCCTCTCAGTGAAGAATTTTTTCCTAATGTCCAAACTAAATCTCCCCTGGTCCAGCTTGAGGCCATTTTCTCTCGTCCTACCACTTGTCACTTGGGAGAAGAGATCAAACCCCACCTCTCTACAATCTCCTTTCAGGTAGTTGTAGAAAGTGATAAGGTCTCTCCTGAACCTCCTTTTCTTCAGACTCAACAATCCGAGTACCCTCAGCCACTCCTCCTAAGACTTGTTCTCTAGATCCTTCATCAGCTTCATTGTCCTTCTCTGGACATGCTCCAGCACCTCAATGTCTTTCTTGTAGTGAAACCAAACACAGTTATTTGAGGTGTGGCCTCACCAGTCTCAAGTACATGCGGACAACCAGTTCCCTAGTCCCACTGGCCACACTATTTCTGATGCAAGCCAGAATGCTATTGGCCACCTCAGACACCTGGGCACATTGCTGGCTCACCTTCAACCAGGTATTAACCAACACCCCCAGGTCCTCTTCTTTCTGTCAGGCAGCTTTCCAGCCACTCTTTCCCAAGTCTACAGCATTGTAAGGAGTTGTTGTCACCCAAGTGCAGGATCTGGCACTTGGCCACACTGAACCTTCATACCACTGGCCTCGTACCATCGGTCCAGCCTGTCCAGATCCCTCTGTAGAGCCTCCCTACCTTCAAGCAGATGAACACTCCCACCTAACTTGGTGCTGCCTGCAAACTTACTGAGAGTGCACTCAATCCCCTCACATCCAGATCACTGATAAAGACATTAAACGGAACTGACTCTAATACAGAGCCCTGGGGAACCCCACTTGTGACTGGCCACCAGCTGCATTTAACTCCATTCACCACAACCCTTTAGGGTCAGCCATCCAGAAGGTTTTTTACCCAGCTATGAGTATGTCCATCCAAACAATGAGTAGATAAGTTTTTCCAGGAGAATACTGTGGAAAAGTGTCAAAGGCTTTACTGAAGTCTGGGTAAGCAACATCTACAGCCTCTCTCTCACCCACTAAGTGGGTCACCTTGTCATAGAATGACATCTGGTTAATCAAGTAGAACCTGCTCTTATAAACCCATGCTGGCTGGGTCAGATCATCTGCTTGTCCTGTATGTGCTGTGTGATGGCACTGAAGGTGATCTGCTCCAGATCCTTCCCCAGCACTGAGGTCAGACTGACAGGTCTGTAGTTCCCCAGATCTCCTTCTGGCCCTTCTTGTAGATGGACAACACGTTTGCTAATCTCCAGTCCACTGGGACCTCGCTGGCTAGCCAAGACTGCTGGTAGAAGGTGAAGAGAAGCATGGGGAACGCTTCTGCCAGCTCCCTCAGTACCCCTGGGTGGATCCCATCCAGCCCCATAGATCTGTGTGTGTCTGAGTGGTGTAGTAGGTCATACTCCATTTGTTATTAATGTATTTATAGAAGCTTTCTTTTGTTAGTTTACAGCAGCAGCCAGATTAAGTTCTGGTATCGGTTATAGCCAGAGCCCAGGCTCAGAATTTCATCTTTTCAGGAATGTCTCCAGTGTTTTAAAGGCTGCTGCAAACAGACTGCACAGCCACAAATGGTGCAAGGTGAGACGGGGTGTTTTAACACATTTGCTAAGGAAAATAACCATTCTGAGAGAAGAGCAACAGCTCACTTTTTTATGGAAATGGATGAAAAGGCTGATCCCAGTATGGAAGGAATATCATTAATCCCTCAGAGGTCTTCTTCAGAGATGAAGGAAAAAAAAATCTTCCTCTTGGAGTAGTCTCTCAAAGCTTCCAGATCCTCTTTTAGAACATGCCTCCTAGGAGTGCATCCCACAGTTTAAACCACTTCAGCTGGCAGATTCACTTTGCTTTTTTAAGAGTGAACTCCAATCAGAAGCTGGAAAGGTGGTCTAATTTCATACAATTGTATACAATCGTATACAATCCCAGGCTGGAAGGGACCTCAAGGATCATCTAGTACAACCTTTTAAGGTAAACTGTATTCTATATATATACAGTTTAAATGGGATGCCCCAGCACCATGTCAAGCTGAGCCTTAAAGCTGTCCAGTGTGGGGGAATCCACCACTTCCCTTGGGAGATTATTCCAGTGTCTAATTGTTCTCATGGTGAAAAATTTTCATCTGAAGTCCAATCAGAATCTCCCCAGGAGTAACTTGTACCCATTACCTCTTGTCTTTTCCACGTGACTCCTCGTAAAAAGGGAGTCTCCATCTTCTTGGTAGCTACCTTTTATGTATTGGTATATGGTAATAAGGTCTCCCCTAAGCCTTAATAAACCCAGTTTTCTCAGCCTTTCTTCATATGGCAGGTCTTCCAGTCCTCTGATCATCCTCATCGCCCTTCTCCGGACCCTTTCCAGCCTGTCCACATCTTTTTTGTATAGCAGGGAATATAATTTGCCAATATAGTGGTCAAGTTCTAAATAAAAGTTTCAGCAAGCTTCAACTGACCACATCAGTGGAGAACAGAGAAGTATTTATAGCTTACTCTCCCTCAGCCACCAGCTCAGAAACCACAGAAGGACACATTACAACACATGACTTCAAGCACACGATATAAAGTGCTCAAGCTTCTCTTTCAGACAAGGGCTCCCTCTTCTATGGAATATCCTTTCACCTTCCTTCTCTCTTTGATACCTTAAAACAGAGACAGAAACACATTGCATTAACATACCCCAAACTATTTTAAGAAAACATAAATCAGATACACTGAGATCAAGGGGGTTTTATTTCCATGCTTTCCTTCCAAATTAATATTCACCATCTTTTACTCAACTTAAGGCCTCAGAACCTTTCTGGAACTCTTGTCATCTCTTAACCCACTAAGAAGTCTTTCCAAAGCAGCATTATAATGATCCAGTGGTTTGTTTTTATGGTAGCAGCACTGAATAACTAAGTCTGTTTATACAGACATGTCAAGTTGATGCTATTTTCTACTTTTCTACCATTCCCACAGTCCCCAAACCAAACACACATGTAGCTTCAACACCTCAATACAGCTCCAGAATAACTTCTCAGAGCATGTGCATCCACAGTCAGGGCTCCATGGTGACACAACTTTGTCATGAAAGCTGACACTGGCCAGCTTAAGTCTCCAGGGCGCAAGCGCTTTCACACTATTTGTTACTAACTAAAGTCTAGCAGCTTTTCTTTCCCAGCCTCTCGGGTCACCCTTACGTATCAGCAGCTTCCAAATTAAGTTACAGGCACGTAGCTGCTTACGGCTCCAGAACAGTGTCCCATGCACAACTCATACCTACTTGGGTACTCACTGCCATCAGCCTCTTTCACCAAGGTTAGGGCTTCCTCACATATTATGACTGTATGAATTAAGGAACACAAATCAGCTTAAAAAATTACTCAGTAGTTCAGGAAAAATTAATATTTTATGGAAAAAGGTTTAGTAATAGTCACATGAGCAATTAAAGCCAGTAGGGAGCAATAACAATGACTGGGTTTGGGCTGACTGCAATAATTTTTCTTTAACAGGAACAACAGGAACCAGAAGAAATAATTTAACCTTGTCAGACTCACAGCTATTAAAGCCCCAGCTCCACCTACAGTAGTTTCTGCTGAAGTTGTTGTGAACCTCTATTATGGCAATCTCAAAACCTGAATGAACAAACTCACCAAGCAGTGTAATTGCTGCTCAGAATAATAACCTGTTGAGTATGTAGGTTATCACTTTAAGATGTTATGCAGCTGTATCCACAGAGCCTGTTTTAAACTAGGATGTCTTATTACCATCTGCTCAGAGATTAAAACCATGACAGCTGCAAGAGGAAAGAGAATATTTTCTTCTTTAAATTAACATTAAGCAAAGTCAACAGTTCTTATTTTAGAATCTGAATAATGTGGGTTAGAAGGGATCTCTCCAGATCATCTAGTCACTTTTTATGGAAAGAGAGTTAAAAAGCATGAAGCATTTTCAGTTAGCCTGACATTAACAAATGGGGTTTGTTGCCTGGTTTAGAAATAAGTTTAAATAACTATTTTCAGAACTAACTGATTTCAAATAACCTTAGTGATACATAAACTCCTCATCTTCATGCACAGAAAACCTTGATTTTATGTATTTGACACTGGTCTTTACTCTAAAACAAAGAAACCTTCCTTTACCAGTCTTCCCACAGTTGCCTGTGAAAGGGTTAAAGGTGCTATATGCTTCCACAACCTTAACATTCCTGTGCTGGCTAGCATCCTTATTTCAATAAGACAAGTTCTAGTACAGATTCGGGTGGAAATGCTAACCATGTAATGGCTGTTCAATTTTTCCCCAAGTCATTATGCTTTGATTGCACTTAGAACTTTGGAAAGGTCAAGCCACATGACAGTCAAGTGCTACAAAAGAGTGCTCATCACAGGGTTAGTTTGGGGAGGAAAGGCTCAAGTTATTTCCTGGTTAGTTGATTTGTTTTTAAGTAACATTCCCTTCATTATGTAGTACCCCAAAACACTTCTCATTCCATAAACTGTAAAGCTTCTCAACATCTAAAGCATTAACTTCTACCCCTCTCCCAATTACTCCTTTTCTGATGCCAGATGCTACCCACAAAACAAGCCAGCTTTATACTGAGGCCAACAACTTGTCAAATGAGCCCTGACTCAGTCATGGCTCTGGGATGTCACTGCATCCCAGTAAGCAGCACTACCTAGGACTCCAGCACTTGGCAGCACTCTCCCTCACAATGAAACTTGCTATTAACTTCACCCATCACAGCTTCAAACCCAGAGTGACAGGAATGCACCCAGACACACTGACTGCCCAATGGTTTGTCAGTCAGTGAAGTGTAACAGGTGTCTCTACCAAAATTCCCACAGCACACCCCAAAATAGAAAGGAAAAGAAAGAGCAAATCAGTCTCTACTGACAGAGTCCTTTCTGACAGCTCTTACAAGAGTTACATGCCACTGCATCATCCTGCTTAACATCTCTGCTTTGGACTTGTCTACATACTATGACAAGCTGAAAAGTCTACACCTTTCATCAGTTTAAGGAAGAAGCAGGGCCACAAACATGGTTTTCCACTCCTGTTCTCATCTACCTGCCCAGCACCAGGTGGGAAGCTCCCTGTGCTCAAGTCTGGAGGCTGTGAAGAGCACATTTCTGTGTTTCCTCTATACATCTCCAAGACACAGATATGAATTTGACAGTGAGGAATGCAGTGGCACTTTTTACCATCATAATGCTCTTCAAATACCATCTAATAGCCACTTAACCAAGCAACTGCTATTCTACAGCAAGAAGTGGTCATAAATTATAAGTAGAATTAAGTGGTCTGGCTGGGGGCAAAGGGAGGAAGCAAGAACAAAAGCCAACGCTACAGCCCTACTAGCCTTAAAGTTTCCAAGTATTTGCACTTAATGACTCAAATGCGTCCACGACTCAGCCAAACTTTCTGTTAAAAACAGGGACAAAAAGTCAAGGGAAAAAAAAAAAGCATGTGTAAAATCATTATTATTACTTTCAATTTAAAATACCTAATTTGTTATATGCAGGAAAATTGCAAAGGAATACTGCTATTTTATTTCTACATGCCCAGTAGAAATCTA
>WUAM01000143.1:23701072-23725068 GCA_024336885.1 Actenoides hombroni
TTAAAAAACTTTTTATATATAAATTGACATAAAAGCTCTTTGAATAAGTTACAGCAGATACCTTTAACAGAGCAGAAAAGCTCAAGGTAACCTTTTCACTTCTTTGGAAGTAAGTCAGGGGCTTAAGAACCTTCCTTTAGGAAGGAAAAAAAAAGATAAGCCTTTCAAATTTGAGACCTCCTGGGCTGAATAAGACAGGAGATGCAAAGCCACAATCCAGATTGCCCTTTATAAACCTGTGTTTATACCTGCTCATGTTCACTGTGCACTGCTTCACATCAGCATGTGAAGCTTTCCTGTTGCTTTATGTCATTACAGCCATTAAGCAGGGAAATTTAACCATCTCATGTCAGATGAAAACTTCCAGCATCAGAAGTCAACACATTCATGAATCACCTTAAGTGATCATGCAGTTTAGGGCTGAGAACAGCTGGGTTTTTTCATTTTCCCTTAATTTCTCCCCTCAGTGCCAATACACAGGCACCTCCTATCAAACCAGGCCATCTGGTCACCTGACAACTGTAAATAGTAGCACTCAGTTAACACTGTTTAAGAGATTAACAATACTACAGCCTTCACAGTTATAACAACCCCGGGGGTTAGTTTTGTTTTGTTGGGGTTTTTTGTTTGTTTTGGGTTTGTTGTTGCTTTTGGTTTGGTTTTTGTTTGTTTTTTAAATCTTAGAAGTTAAAAGAATTATTTTAGTTGTGCTCAATGACTGTCATTACACAAAATTACCACCTCAGCTTTAACCCACCTGCCCCTGTCCTCCACACTATAATATTAAAGACCAGCCATATATTTAAGTGGCTACATATGTGCTGTACAGAGGATACACATTCCTGCAAGGAACTTAAATTCAACAGGAAAGAGTGGATTTGTTTAGAACCCCTGGAACTGCTTTAGCTTGTCAGGAATTGAAAATATGGAACAAAAGGATAAAAATACTATACATTTTTAGAAATCACACAGTATAAGACATTTTAAAATCTACATATTGTATTTTAAACATTAAATTAACTTGACAATGTTTATAATACTTGAGGTTACCTGAGAAATAGTTAATTTATGTCTAGATGACCAGAAGTTTTTTGTTAAGAGTTAAGCTTTCCAAAATTCATACTGGTGGTCAGGAGGCTAGAATGCAAAAGATTTTTAAGATAACTCTTAAGATCACACTTACTGTTTATGCAATTCTACTGATAAATCAAGGAAAAGTAAACTACACATGATTTACTAGAAAGGAGTGGCAGCTATTCTGCTACACAGACGAAACACCAATGAGTAATAGCAATTCAGTACATTCCATTTTTACAGAGAAAATGTTGAGCATTAAAGAAAAGCACTAACGTTAAGCAATTACAGTCTGCTTGTAGTGTAAGGAGTCTCTTTGACCAAAGCAAAATGTCCAGCCTGAACTTACTTACATTGTACTTCTGCTGACATCAGCATAAAAGTTAATTATTCTTTTAGTTATATCTCTGTCAATACCACTGTTTTAAGCCTACCTTTGCAGTATCCTCTCTCATCCGTACCTTTCACATAATAAAAGAGTCTTGTTTCTACATAGGTACTTTTTATAGTAAGATTAAATGACAGCCTTGTTTTCAAGAGCTTTCATGGTAGTTAAATTTTAAATAATGTCTTCTCCCCCTGAAGAAAAAAAAAATTATAAAAGTAAGCAGGACATCAACTCTCCCAACAGTGTTTCCTCCACATTTCTTACTCTACCCAAGTACATCCAGTGACTGGTATGCCACGTCTGTTACACCCCAGTACAGTTCGACACTAGGCCCATCTGCACAGCTAATGTCATAATGACAGCCTAGGCAGTCCCAGGATTAAAGCATCTCAAGATAGCTGTGGAAAGGCACAGCATCAAGCCAAAGCCATGGGCAAAACCACCAGATATATTTTAACAGATGACCACAACTCTCCCTGAAGTCAGCCTTGGGACCCCAGAGCCAAAGCGTCCACTCATTCAGGAAACCCTGTTTATGCCAGTCTGAGAAATTACAGTTTGACTCAGTCACCTCATGAATAAGGTGAATAGACTTCAGCTTTTCCCAGACCACCCTTCTTCAAGTAGACTATCACCCAAAATGAAGATTAGATTGAACTCTCTAGACCACTGTTCTGCAGGAAACAAAACTAAGAAAAAAAAAATTATTATCAGTAACCTACCTACAACTGCTAGTAATAGACTTAAGATGGCATGGGCAATTTCTCAGAGACAAAGATCACTGAATTGTCTTCTTTGTAGCTCTGCAACATACTATCCATGTTTCATGGAAGTCAGTCAGTTCCACCATTTACAGGATGGATTTGGTAGCTAAACCTTCCCCAAAATACACATGGCCATTTCTTCCCCCCTCACACTAATCATTATACTGTCATATGCACATCATATGTGTTTCAATAACAGTAGTACTTTTCATGGTTGTATTTTGCAATGACTTCCTGACAAGTAAAGCATTTTAGTGTTAGCTATCAAATGCCACTGATGATTCAGATCCACCTCAAGAGAGGCTACTTATATTCATTATGAGTGACATGAAATAATTAGACAAGCACAGATAATGGATACTAGTGATTTTTACTTCATTATACTCATTTGAGCAAACAACTCATTAATAGTATTTTGAAGCACAGAATCATTTAGTTTTGAAAAGACTTTAGGATCATTGATTCCAACCAGTGCCCACCATTAAACCATGTCCCTAAGTGCCACATCTACATGTCTTTAATCCCTCCAGGGATGGTGACTCAACCACTTCCCTGGGCAGGCTGTTCCAGTGCCTGACAACCCCTTCTGTGAAGAGATTTTTCCTAATGAGAAGATGTGAATGGCTATGTAAGATGCTAAGCATGAACTGCAAGTTGCTAATGCAATTCGGCTAACGTGAAATCCATTTCAGTTCATCTACATGTCTACTTCACAATGGAAATTCGAAGCTTTAAACAAAAAACTACTGTTCACAGTAGTAAACAGTTCAACCCCTTCCCTCTTCCCAGTTCATCTACACAATTCCCTCCAGGCAAGTACTTAGTACACAAAGTTTCTTTTTCTGCATGTAACTACTTTGATTATTAACATGAATTTTGAAAACTTTACTGGAGCATCAGCAAATGTGCTTTTCAGAGATTTCACAACATCCTATCTTAGTGGTGAAGTAGAGGAAGAGCCTAATTGTCCTTAATCCTCTATTTAAAATAGGTTAGATGAAATCCTCTTTTGACTGAAGCAGAGATTAGTCAGTGCCACCAGGAAAAAGAAATACTATTCCCCCCTCACCCTGCCCCATATCCAAATGAGTTTAATGATTAATGAAGGAAACATATTAACCAGCCTCCTATTTTAAAAAAGGGAAATTAGTCTACAGGGAAGAGCAGAATAAATGGAAAAGTGTCCCTACGAAATCTCCAAATTCTTAAGCTTTCATACTTAGAGTAACTACCATGATAACAAATAAGAACAAGAACCCCAGAACAGTTCCACAGTACACCTCAGGAACCACACAGAAGGGTTAGTATGAAGGCCTTTAAGTTTTTGTAAATACCAATATATACCTAGGTCCCTGGTAAACCTTGGCATGATTCTTGCCATTGCCAAATGAACTGCATACAGTTTCAGGAAGTAGAGATGCACACATCTGCACGTGTATGTATGCAGGTGGGGGAATAAAGGGGGAAGTCAGTAGAGGAAGGAAAAACAGTGTAGAACACTTAAGTAACAGGAAAAAAAACCCCAACCCTAAGACACAGTCATCATAGGTTTATGTTCACATCCCATTTTATTCCTGTGACATAGTAATTTTATTACCTGAAAGCATTAAACTACTCTTACAACTTCTCTTTATGTAAGAACTGGGTAATAGTGTCATCTCTATCTTAAGGAACGATGAATATGCACAGAGAAATCAGCACCCAGATCCACAATGCTCCTACGGTGCCTCATCACCCCGTGGTCTTCTGTGATGTTCCAAACAAACTCCTCAGCCACTGTCTCATCTCCTCGGGCTCCTGAAACAGTTCAGGCTAGATTGCCAGTTTCTTCCTAGAAAGAGTACGTTTTTAACATCGTATCACAAATACTCAACACTTACAAAATTAAAATCAAATTTAAATTAAAAAAAAAAGAAAAATACAAAGACCAAAACACTTTTCATGATGACACAGAGCGTGTTTGTGCCACAGGCTTCTCAGTCATTACTGAGAGTGAAGAAAAAACCCAACTGGTGTCTGTACGATAGAAAAAGAATCCTTGGTTTGCCTTGTCTACCTGCAGTTGTTGCCATGGCAATTACAGCAGAGAAGATAACAGCATTCCGGTGTCATTCTGCCTCATAGCTCAGGATGAACTTCAATTAAAATGTCTCTTGACAATTATACAAATAGAAATACTACATTATCCTGTATAATGGTAAACCAGTAGAATAAGAAGCATTACTCTGGAAAAATATAATCTGACTAAAAGACTTCGATGAGAAGAGGCAGGCTATTTTGCTAAAAAAAAAAACCAAACCCAAACACGCTGGTAAAAGTTGAATCCAGTTGCATAACAGGTGCTAAAACATCTGCTCAGTCTTTTCTGTGACACAGTTTTCTCTTGGTTTCCTCCCCCTGGCACACCTGCACACGAGATGGACGAGGCATCTCACCATCCATCACACTGCAGCTCCTCAAGAAGCACAACTCTGTTCTAGTCTCACTGAAACCCAGTTAGCTCAAACAAGGTTTATTATCCCCATCTCAGCAGCACGAACAGTAGCCAGCTATGATATCTGTGAACATTTTACTTGTCAGCCCCCACATACTGACTGGTTTGGGTTTAAAAAGCAGACTCGTCAGAAAATCCCATCCCACCTTGTCACTTTTCTGTTTCAATTACTGTTTTACGACAGGAGCGAACAATGAATGAGAAACAGTGATCAGAGATGTTAAGCTGTAAGTGTGCTATGTTGTACCTTGCCCTCTTCCATCCTCAAAAACAATTTTGAAAAGGCTTCCTGCTTTCACTGTTGATGCTCTGTGGTGCTTTAGAAAGCAGAACTATATTAAATAACATTTTTTTAAATAAAAAATTATGCTATCAAGAGACAAAACGAACTATGCAGTTCTCATGTCAGAAGAGAATTTTTGATGCTAAAAATGGCAGGGTTAAAAGTTCCTGATCTATTTTAAGTCACTGAAATACTTTCATAACTAAGATGCTTCAAAAGCAGTATTTTCCACTATCAGAGAGTGTCTCATAAGTACAGGCAAGCAATATTTTGTAGTCAATAGCAACCAGCTTGTAATATGTACTCTGGCTTCCTGGGAGAGAGCTGTTTTACATACACAAGGTCTTATTTTCATTTGTTGATGCTTAAAAAAAAGAAAGGAAATCATGTTTTTCTTGTGTAAATTAGCTAATTTATAAGGGAGGGGAAAAAAAACACAAAGCCCATGCAGTTCTCCATGCTTATTGCCCCTCAGTAATAACGGGGGGGGGAGAATGTCAGGGTTTGGGTTTTTTATGAGCCTTGGATTATACTGAAACATCTTCAGAGTACAGCAAAACCAGGATGAACACAAGAGTCACTACCAGTAGGCAAGAGTTAGATCTTCAGAAGTGCCAAATCCTGTCAACCACACTCAACATTCAGCAGAATTAACTTCTGAGCTAAGTAGAGCTTTCAAACTTTGCCTTTAACTGGCAGACTGAAAAGCAGGAAGGCAACACTCCATACAGATTCTTCCCCCTCCCTTCATCCCCCAAAAAAGCCAATTAGGAGAATAACGAAGCAATGGTGCTTGTGGAAACAGGATTTTGGATGTTCCTCAGGCTGTGGGATGCATTCTGTTGCACCTTCCACACCAGGAAGCACTGGTAACCACAGAGAAGCCCAGATAGGAAATGGAAAGCATTCTAAGGTTTCAGGAAGACATTGTGACATGCTGACTTGCACAAGAGATAACAACAGCTTCATTTCTCAAGCATTTTTGTCTATCCCTGCTACATAATGCAAGTTACCAACTGCTGACCTGTGAATAGACACGCAGACCCTATTGAGAACATCTCTTGTAGGATCAGGACAGTTTGCAGACAAAGTCCATATATAAACACATTTACATGACATTTAAAACTGTTTAGGATTTTGTCAAACTATCCCTGGAATGAAAAAAAAAAACCCAAAACAAACCAACAAACAAAACAATAGACAAACCTTTTGACTTATTATGGTAGGAAGAAAACTGTGTAATGTCAACAAGCACCCTAAGAAACATCTAGGTAGCTCTAGGTTAATAACAGTCTTCTCAAGGGTGGAGAGAAAGATGAATAATGGAGCAAAAGCAAGAACTGAAATGCAAGGTACCCTCATATGTATTAGCCAAGCTTAAGACTAAAAACGGTAGGTCATCTGAAACTCTTGATAAACAGACTATCCTTTTAGACACAAATAATTCCAGAGCACGGAGGCTTACAATTTTGCCAGCTTTCACATCAAAGCAGTTATCGATCTTTGCTGGATCAAAGCTAAATAAATGGAAAACCCCCTGAAGCTCAATATTCGTTTATGTCTACTAAGACTACACACACAAGTAAAATACTTCGGAAATCTAATTAAAAAACAGTTTCAGAATTATACCGCCAATAAAGAAACAACACAATTGTTTAAATCAATGACCAAAAGCCACAGGCTGCCATGAAATTTAGTAAAGAACTTGCTAAAAACTTCTAAAAGCTCTGCAGTTAGGCTGGTCAAGCATCTCCTCAAATTATGATTAAAGTTGACCTACTTCTATACAAGTGAAAAGATTAAACTTCTATTTGTAAACTCATTTATACCAGCCTCCCAAAGACAGATTTTTCAAAAATATCTTCAGAACTAATAGGCCAGCAACTTTCCAGAGGCCAGAGCTATAATAAAATCACTGTTCCTTCTGGAAGCCAACCTTATCTGCTGCTATACACGTTCAGAGATATTTACACAGGCAACAAATGCTTAACATCCAGATTTGTACTCCTGAAGTAATAGGAGAACCTGAAAGAGGAGAAGCTATGAAGTGGCAGGATCTCTAAATATACTACATAATACAAGCAAAACTGGTCAGTACTACAGACCTCTGACCCAGTAGTATTTACTGGACAACCCAAAGCCACCAGCCTCGGCAGGAGCATTTGCTGCTGAGGGCCAACTGTCTGACAAATACAGACCAGACTGACACCGTGGGATGCAAGGGGTTCAGCAACCATTTAGTGTCCAAAGAGAGACATTTTTTCAGATTGCCCAGATACAGTCAGATACTCAGAGATATCCCAACTCCAACATTCAGCCATTAACAGCTATTGTGAATATATAAAAGACATCACACATTTTATTAACAAAAGTGTTCACTTTGTGAAAGACAAGATGGCACAAAGTCTTGTTTTAAGATTAGCTATCTCCTGACTATAAAGAGGAAGAACTTCAGAAGCCCCAAGATCAGCAAGAAATAAGTTGCCAGAGAAAACTAACACAACTGCAGTTATACATCAGAATACGCTGCTTAATGCTGTCCATGCAGTGTCCCAACTAACCTAACTATAAACCAGAAGCTAATCTTGTATGGACACGGTTTTCATTATCATTGTATGCCTGTTTTTCCCCCAAACAGCACAGTGTTTAGTACTAAACCAGCCAAGCTCCTCTCACTATTGAGCACAGAGCAGGCTCCGCATGGCACTTAGAGGACAGTACACACTAGTTCTGTGTTGGGAGGCTGGGAGGCTGGCTCCCCAGGGGAGCACACAACCTCTGGAGAACGTGCAAACCATCCAAGGGGAAGCCAGAGAAGCATGCTGTCTGATGCAAAAGTAACATCCCGAAAAAGAAGTTATGTTTTCATAGAGTATGTGACAAACAGTATGCCCCCTCCAAGGCAATTTTCACACTGTGCCCACCTAGCCACTATTTCTGTTATTTGGATAATAAATTAAACAACAGTTGTCAAAATCTAGCTTATTTCTCTTATGGTAGAAGGCTTATTCAGATTCTGTGGTTCCACACAGTGGAAAAGCTGTATATAAAGATTTTTCTATTTTGCTACTTAAAGATGCCTCTACTATAGTTCACACATTTTCAAACAGTAAAATATACAGAATAATCTCAGTAGCTGCAATTAAGAAAAGTTACATTGCTGTATTTCAGCTTGAAAGAACGAGAAGCATTTAGAAAACCACACTGAACTACATGTCAGCTGTACTGCAATGAAACAAACACCTTTTAGGTATAAAAGTCATTCTTCACCAAGGGCCATATACACTGCATAGAGCTGCAGGAATGGGAAGGGGAAATAAGAGTTGAAGTGAAAAAAAAAAAAAAGAAAGAAAATTTACAGGATGAACATAGAGACAGAAAAACAGAATGTCAATTTAGAAATTTAGCAGGAGAAGGACATCACTGCCTCTGTTCTTCTAAGAGGCTACACCATGTCTTGGTGAAGAGCTCTGAACCACAGTATAACCAGCATGCCGAATATGTATCTTATCCAATCCACATCCCTGAACGTTTCCAATGCCAGGAAGATAAAAAGATGACACACAATGCAGGTAAAACGGTAAATATTTGAAAATGCTAACCAGGAAGCTGCCTTCAACTTAAACTGACAGCACATGGTCATCTTTAAGCTTCCATATGGCCTTGAAGATACGCACTATGTTTGCATTGCTTCAGGGCAGCTCCTGCAAGGGCAGGAAGGGAAAGGGGGGACCTTTACCATCAGGAAAAGAACCCTGGTATTTAACTTATGCCTTTTTGTCTTACAACATATAGTATGGGGAAAGAACAGAAAGATGGAGAACTCTTAGAAACCATCCTATTAGAAGTCTCCATTAGTACATCACCTAGCAAATGGTTGTCGTATCCAAGATCATACGGTCGGTAAGAGCTCCCAGCTACTTCACCATCTCCAGCTGCCATCAACCCAGATTCTCAGGATAATCCCAAGACCAGCCTGCTCTGGGAAGGACCTGCAGCTGATCACAGTTCTAGGACCTCGATCATCAAACAGTTTCTGTATAGATTTTAACCAAACCCAAGCTTGAGCTTACTTTGGTATGTACCCGTCCTCTTTGAATCTCCTGCAGAAGTGTCACTGCCTTGTATCCCTTCTTAAAAAGCAGCTTGCAAAGAGGTAAGCACATGTCACTTGTCAGGTATAGCTGGTGTATATAGAGCTTGGTGAACAACTACGAAGTGATACTGCTGACATGTGTATCTGCTGGCCCAGCAATCAAACTATTAATTTTCATCTGCACTGCTTAACTGTACAAAAATAGTTGAGCCGTGGAGATTAAAAAAAACCCAAAAAAACCACAAAAAACACCCCACACAACACACACAGGCATCAGCTTGTCAGATCTCAGTGGCCTTACTGAAATGATGAAAACAAATTTACTTACACCAGCTTTTTTCAAAGTGATCTTTCCTTGGAAGAAAGGATTCAAAATTAAGAAATTGAAAGGATTCAAAAGAACAAGAAGCAACAGGTGAAAATATACAAGGCAGCCTGGACCATCTAGGCAATTACCTAGCCATAGCCCACTGGCATACATGCAATACAGAAAGCAGCGTGATCTAGGAAATAGGACCATTTCCTCACATGGCATATAACAATGTTCCCTTTAGCTTTTAGGCTCTGAATTACTCTCATCAGCAGTGCAGGAGGGTGATGACAGTCCGTAACTTGAAAGCTTAAAAGCCTTATTTTCAACATACTGTCTTCTCATGTACATCTTCATCTTTTAAAACAACTATTGTAGCTACTCTCAAATCTGTTTCTTTCATATTTAATGCTTAACCTTACCAATACTGAAAGACAAGTTAGCAACAATGTTATGCAGAACAGACTGAGAGACCCCAGTGCGCTCTGTCCACAGCAAAGCTGCTGTTTATAAAGGCTCCAGAGGTGAGCAGACACACAAACCAACCATCTGAAATTGAGTCCAACAGCTAGATGAGCACTGCCAGATCACTACACCCAAACTGATCCTGCCTGCTTCCAAACAGCCTTCAACGCAGTTCACCTGAGCTTTGCATATCCACAGAGACTACTGCTTCTCTTACACTTCAGTGTATTTTGAGTATTCTCCTGCTTCCCTCAAGGTCCACTTTCTAAGGATCCACATATACACAGCTGCTTTCAGTACTCACCTCTCCATTCTCCCCTCATCCCACATAAATCCCTATTGTAAAGAGGAAAAAAAAATAAATCCACAGTCATTTTTCATCTCTGCTATTTTCTTTAAGTATGAATAAAGAAAACAAGACTTCAGCCTGCATTATGTGGTGATCTCTTCTGCCGTGGAGAAAATTAAAGTGTATTTACTTTTGCTTGGTCAGAGCATGAAAGTTTCTTCACTTATAGTACGTTCCGCATGGAAGAAAAAGCTGTATGTGTTTGGAAATGCCACCTATCTCTCCCCAGCTTCTTCTTCTACACCCAAAAGGAGAAATTTGCAGTTTGCCAGTACTGGTGGTGCCCAACCCTTGTATTGTATAAACCCGCACTTACTGACGTTCTGCCAGCTTACTAAAAACATTATCCTGGACATGTTTCTTCAGGGTTCAATGAAACCGGAGTCACATTATCTGACGCACCTCAACCTACGCTTGAGCACCCTCTAAGACAGCAGCGATTTGCTCTTTCAGACGGTATAGATGGGTGGGGGGAAAAACATGCTGACCATAAAGCAAGATCGACTCTCCCCAAAGTGCACTGAGTTCAGCGTGTTCCAATCCTACCACGCACACCTAAAAAACTCGGGGACTATTCTGACCATTCACCAGTGCATTTCAAGTCGGGCAACTCCACAAAGCGCAGCTTGACTAAAACACTGTAACAAAAAAGAAAAGGAGGAAGGAAAAAAAAAAATAGCAACAAAACCTCAGAGGTTTTATCTGACCTGATAACCACGTATCTCAGCACGCTGTAAACTGCAGTGCTCTGAACTTAGGTCAGCCCGTTCTGGTTCCGCGAAGGACAGCCCCGCAGCCAGCTGCCCGGGGAGAGGGCTGCAGGGGACCCGGTAACAACCGCTGCGTCCTCCCTTGACAGAGCAAGCCCCGGGCAGCCGCCCCCGAGGCTCCCCCGGCCGCCGGACGAGTCATGGGACCGCCGAACTCCTGACAGCGCTTTCGGAGAGCCTGGGGCTACGGCGCGATGCAGCCACCGCGCCGAGACTCGCACGGCTCCCCTGTGCTTGCAGCCCGGCGGCTTCCCCTCCGCCTCAACGGGCGGCCAGGGCTCTCCGGACGCTGGCTGCACGAGCCACACTTGGAGGGGAAGCCTCGGTGAGGGGTTTCCCTCAGACGCGACCCCCGGGGCCCCGCCGCGGACGAGGGGCGGCGGCCCCGGCGGGACGGGCCCAGCCAGCGGTACTCACGTATCGGCTCACGAGGGTCCGGAGAAGGCTGCAATCCATGGCGGGCGGGCGGCCGCCTCTGCCCGGGCACTCAGGACCGCGCCGCCGAGTGCTCGCCGGTGCCGCCGGGCTCTCTGGCTCGCCTCACTTTCCACATGCAGGGAGCCGCACTCGCGCCGCCAGACCGCCGTCACCCCGGCCCGGCGCTCGCCGCCGTCCCCGGCTACGCCATGTGCTCGTCTCCGCCGCTGCGGCGCGGCGCCCCGCAGCCCCTCATGCTCCCCGCCGCCGCCGCCGCCACCACCACAACACTTTCAGGGAGGGGAGGCGGAGAAGAAACCCGCCACCAACCGCTGCCGAGCCCGGAAGGTCCCGCCCGGCTCCCGCCCCCCGCGCCGCTCTGCCCGCCCCGCGCGAGCCGCCCAGGGCTTTATTCGGGGGGCGGGGGCGCCCCTGCAGCCGCTCCCTTGTCCGCACGCGGGCCCGCCCGCTACTAGCCCCAGCCCGGCTCGCGCCGCTCCCGCTTTGATCCCGTCGGGCGGCCCCGGCAGCGCGCGTCACGTCACGCGGGGCGGGCGGGCGGGCATGCGCGCGCCTACTTCCCCCCCATTTTTACAGGCGGCGCAGCGCAAGGCAGCTGCACCCATTGAGCGCTCGTTGCTCTTAGCGCTCGTTAAACGGCTCCCGGCTGGGGGCGAGCGGGAGCTGGGGGGTGTAAAACCAACCGAGAGGAGAAAAGCACTTAAGGAGCCCTTTTCCCCTTTGTGCCCGCCATCCCCTCCCCCTGGGTGCTTTCCCCCTGCTCGGCTGGGACAGCCGCGGCGGGCGGTGGCGAGGCGGGCGCAGCTCGCGAGGGGCCGGTGAGGAGGCAGAGGAGCGGCTTGGGGAGCGGCTGTCGCGCCCTTCCGGGGAGCTCCGGGGCGGAGGTGTCGGCGGCCCGACGGCGCCGGGCACCGCTGGGGCGGGAGCGGCCCTGCCGTCGGTGCCCGGAGTGCAGCCGGGCTCGCTCAGCCGGTCTAGGACGCGCCTCTTGTCAGACCGCGGGTGCGTTTGAGTGACCGGTACGGCGCGGCAGCTCTACACGGTCCTGAAGGCAGAATCTCCTTGGCGCAGCCCAGCGCCCCTTGTGCCTTCACCTCCCGGCGCCCGAAAAAGGGCGGGTAGTGTTGCAAGACACGAGGGCGGAGGCACAGCCCTGTTTGTAAAGCGCAGCAGAAGTTATAAATCTCACTGACTGAAGCCCAGGCATTACAGCCCTTGTCGTAGGGGAAGGGATAAGCAGAAGTTGGCAAAAATGTGCACAAAGAGAAATAGGAGCGTATCTTTCGAGCTACCTGAAGGAACACCTTTAAAGGCCTTTGGTTTCCTCTGCTGTTGTTTTCATGCCACTCATACCAAAGGACTCACTCACGATTGCAAGAACTTACTGCCTTACCAAAGTAGGTAGCCTCAGATAATTGGTGTCTTACTCTGTACAACTTACTGTAAAACTAAGACTTAAAGCTAAATACTTCTCTCCAAAATTAACTGGAATGTCTTAATAAAGTTCAATATTTTACTAAAACGTTAATTTTAACGAAAGCAATCAAAAGCATTTTATAGTTCTAAAAATCCATTTCCTTCTTTCACAGCAATCATGCACGCTGTCCTTTATTGCCTAACTCATGGCCAAAACTAGGCAATTTTTGCTCCTTTGACTTTTGCGTTGTCACAGTTCAATAGTTCTCGGGACACCATCAAATTTTCTAAGCCAAAGAGTACCTGAATTTCTAATGTAAATAACATACGCAGAAAAAAATGGGGACTACACTATTTGGGATCATATAAATACTAAGAGAAAGGGCATGTGGCCGGTTCTTTACAGGTCACCTTTAATTTAGATGCATTATATATGTTCAGCATTTTTTTATTACTGTTTAGATTGCAAAATGTATTGTTTAATGCACAGTAAGTGCAATGTGGTCAAGCTAATGTTGCTATCCAAACTCTAAAGTGATGCTGGTCGAAACCCCAATTTTCTTCATCTTGGTTACCACTAATAATTTATATTCATTTTGCAGTACCTCCCATTTGCATGCACCTATTTTTCAGACCTAACACTTCTGTAACAGGCTTTTGTACTTACAGTTCACTTTCAATAAATTATCACTGAAACTGAAATTGTCACTGAAACTGTTTTTCTCAGAACTAGCATTTCTGCATGAGTTAACAGGAAACTACCTTCTTATCTGCTTATTTACATGAACGATTATATATAAAATAATATGCGTGCGTAACGTGAGTCTTTAGGAAATGAGTTTATGACAAAAAACCCCAGAATAACCTAATGCACAGACACAAAGTGCTGCTGTCAAAATACACAGATTGTGAAGCTGAAACAGGAAGTTGTTCCTGTTGGTTCTTAGAATACTGCTCTGTTCGGCCACTCCATTTTTAAAGAATCTATGGAATACTCATACTTTTTAATATTTTTAGGAGTTACTCCACTTTAAGTCACACTGTTCCATTTAGTCAATGCAGTGTCTTTAATGGCACTGCATCTTACCCAGATTTGGAGAGAAAGCAGATTTCCAAATTATGCAGAAAATTGCTTTTTAAGGTTTTCTTTCTTTTAATACCCTCAGTAGTTTCTTTCATCCAAATAGCACAATGTATTTTCCATGTAACTAAGGGTCATTTCTTCACAGAAGCAGGTAATGACTCCTGGTTAACAACTGCACCATCCGTACGCTGTTTCCCTGAGCGAACCTGGCTTCGTGCGCTGCATAGAGCACTCCTGAAGGGAAGGGAGGTCACCTGGTGGGCTGGTGACAGTTACAGCTCAACGCTGAGCGTGATCATCATGGGGATGTTCTGAGCTCCTGTCTCTTCAGCTTAGGTAAGCAAGGTGGGGCTGCAAGAAACATTGTCCTCAAATCCAGAGCCTGGAGCCAACTTGTGGGAGTAGGTTCCACATGGATGCAAAGGTTGGCTGGATTCTCCAAGGTGAAAAGGAGACCACAGCTCCTGTTCTCACTGACTTTCAGTCAAGAGCAGGGGGAAGGGACACACACGCTCAGATATTTGCCATTTCCAGGCTACTGCTCAAGCTAAGCTAAGCCATTTTTCTGCCCTTGCCGTTGAACCTGTGGCACTATGCTGCCAAGAAAAAGAGAGAAAAGGAGAATACCTGGATTCTGGGCTCATACTGACGTGAAATCCCAGCCTGCGTTAGCTGTCCTTTGTGCCCATATTTCCAGAATGGAAACCTAAATGTGCAGCCCTGAAAAGAGCACCGCTAAGCCACTGGAAGTGACCACAGCACACCCCTGGAGCAGTGTTTGTGCAGAGACAGCTGGATGGCAGATACACAGACCTTTTTGGAGTGACAAGCTCCTCCAGGGTCAGCATGCAACTGAACAGGGTGTTTAGGTCACATTTTTAAACTTAGGTACCTCAAATCTGCCTAAGTCAGGCTTAAGGTGCCTGAGTCCTTTATTGGATCTAGCCTGAAATGACTTGCTAAAGGTCACATTGTGACTTGACAGTCAAGCTGAAAGAGGAACCTCGTGTCGGTCATGGATCTGTTCTGCCTATTACACAATGTTTCAGTTTTAAAGCAATTTATTAAACTAAACATCTTTGTCTTTGAATAGGTCATCACATTTATTTCACTCCTCATTTCTCATTTTAAAAACAAATTCCTAAAATTACCTGTATACTGTCTCTACCTTGCATGCTCTATCTGTCTTTTCTAAATTTCTTGCTCCTTTTCTGACTGCAGATTAGACTGTTCAATTGCTCTCCATTTCTCCTCTGTTCTTATTGAATGGTTCCTTCTGACCCAGTAATGGCCTCTCAGCCTATTCCTACCTGCCCAGCTGAATCACCAAATGCTCTAGATCTGACTACTTACCACAGACTTTCACATCCCTTCTGATTTACTTGCCATAGCAGTACAGCTCTGCTTGAAACATCCTGATCATTGTTTAAATAGCGTTAGACATCAAGGTGAATATGTTAGTGTGCAGATTTACTCTTATGTACAGCTGTATTTTCTGCTACTTTGCAATCCTTATTGAGTTACCCTGTTTCGTAATTGCAGTGAAAATGTTGAGGGACAGGTCCAAGGGCAGCAGCTCTCTTCATGCTGAATTCTCTTCTTGATTTACAGAGACTCTGTGGTTTATTCCAGCTCAGCTTTGGAAGGTGGGAAGGCAGGATTTAAAGCTGGGCCCCAATAAACTTCCACGGTTGTCACAGGCACACTGTGGTGATGTGGTATACATTGATAATATATAGTCATCAGAGGCACTAGAATTCTACATTTTAAGATGTTTAACATCTGTTTAGATTCCTGCTTCCTAGCAACTAGGTACCTCTGGTAGTTCTGGCCAAAGTGACTAAATACCTCTTAAAAAAACTGTAACTGGTAACAATTAACTTATGCACTTGTGAGAACAGTGTGAGGAGAGGGTAAAGACAGACTGAAAAGACATTAATTCTATGTAGCTCATCTGCTTGAGAAATTGGTCTATATTTAAGTGAAATCATTTATCCTGCAATGTTCCTGCCTTTTCCCCTACTATTACTTCTGAGTTGTGTCTCTCCCTCTATTATATTTCTGAAAAGCTAATCAAAAGAGCCACTTCTTCTCTTTGTTGTGTCTACACCATATATTTAAACTAGTTAATTTATATCAACAAGGGAAATTATTTCCTCAGTGAAACAGATGTTTGTGTTTTGATGTATTGCAAATAGTATTTTCTCAGATTCTTCTGAATATTGTTTGTGAAGAGATACCAACACTAATTTTGAAGTCTTTGCTTTAAAAACATTTCAGTGCCTGGTGTTTGTGATAAATGTGCTTCATTTGAAGACGAATGTAATTAATTAATGGTTATTGTGGTACTCTGAAGACTTACCTGAAGGTGAAGCCAAAGTGTGAAGGCAAAGCAAGTAAATGGCCAGCGTCAAACTGCTGTGATGATGATTTTCCTAGAAGTAGAGTGGCCCAAAGGACAGAGAATTAAGCACTGGAGATTGAAGATCACTTCATTCTTGCTTGAAATTCTTGGTCTAGATCTGCTTTTTCCAGAAAGTACATGTGAAAATGAGACATATTTCGGATTCTTTGACCTCTCTGTTTCTAACCTCTGGCAATAGTGCCTAACTTGTGTCATACTCAAAAGCTAAATGCACTGTCATTATGACAAAATATAATTCCCACATCCTTGCTAACAAAGGTGACCTTTGTCATATAGTTTCCTAACAAAATCCTCTAAAAGAACAGAGTTTGGCTTTTAAGTATCCAACACAATCAAACAAATGCATGTCTGTTAAAATAATTTGGCAGCAATCTTCTGCCAGCTCAGGCAATTACAACCAGGATTTGTTCGTTTGCATTACCTGTGTGTGTTTGTAACCTAATGAATCACAGGGAAATTTTGGTCATTAGCAAATACATCTTTCCCAGAGATCAAGTCCCTGCCTGCTGCAAAGAAATGCTTTTCATTGGGAAAGTCACAGCATTTAGGAAGGTCTTACTAGTGACACAAAGAGCAGAAGGTGCTGTCACATGGACCATTCTGAAGCTGTGCCCCATCCCTGTGAAGCAGTGTTATTAAACTCATTAAAAGGAAGCCCGGCCTCCACCAGAGGAAGCTTCTCCTGGGATGGAATGCTGTTGGCTGCTATGGTTACTGATGTGATCTTCCCTTTACTTCCTTGTTCTCTCACCTGCTTTCCCATTCAAACACCACACACAAGCACCTTCAGAGATACTTGTTACTGGAATAGTGACAAGCTGCATTAGTGGCAGCCATACATAACCAAAGAAGAAAAAAAAAAAGAAAAAACATACAAATGAGCAGCAAATAAACACAAGAAAGAGAAGTGCTGGAATCTGTAGGTATTGTGAATAATATTCTGTCCTTGACGCGGTGTGAACTTTGTGTTCTCTTTGCTTGGGATTTGCATTAATGTTGGTCTTGCCTTATGTCTCTATTTTACACTTCACTGCCTCGATCCAGAAATGAACTCCCCACAGTCAGACTCCTGTGACTGTAGAGCTGAGTGCAGTATCAGGATCTAGATGAGGACAGTATTGTGGTTTATTTTTGGTATCTTAAAGGGACAGAACGTTACTTTGCTATTTAATTGTATTTTTTATAGCATTTCACAGATCTGATTCCCACCTTTACATAAATATTTTTTCCTCTTTGTCATTGTTCATCAGCCTGTCTACCTGTGTAACAGTTCTACTGTGAAACTGTCAAATTCCAAATAAATTGCATGTCTTGGGGCTGCTATTTTTTTTCCTCCTAAATATCAAGAAAAAAAAAAAGATACTACTTTTTCTAAAAGTACATGAAAATTCATGTCACATTCCATGATAATAACAGGGTGCACTAGTTAGTACAACGAGTGTTCATCATGCTTCCAGGTTAGGAAATACTTTTTGGCAATATTTTCTAGCAATAAAACCAAGCAGCTGACCCTCCACAAGGATGGTAAATAAAAAGGATAGAACTTTCCGGCTACTTTAATGTCATCTGTAAAATTACTTCTGTTCTGATGTAGCATTCAATCGAAGCTGGAAGAAATCTTTTAGTGGTTTGTTCTTTCCCACCAAATAAGGCACTAAATATAGCAGTATCAGCATTCTGGGCTTCAAAAAAGCTGTGGTTCAGGTTTCTCAAGAATATCTGATTTTTTCCTGACTGTGTTCAATTTACTTTATAACTGTTTATTTAGGAAGCACAAATAGTTACAAATCAATACATAAAGTACCAGAAATATTAAACACTACAGAAATGAACCCATCGCTTAGGTAAAAATGATGCAGTGATACAGTCATCAGATTTTCCAGTTTGAAAGTTACAACCATCTGGAGGACAAATCCCTAAGAAAGGGACAGAGCTCTGCAGCCTAGGGCAGTCTGACTTCTCCCACAGAGAACAGCCCCTGTGTACCTTTGCATCATCCCGCTCTTCCCCTCCCTCTTGGTTATTCTTAGAAGCTTCGTCCTCATGTGCTGAGAGTGGACACGGCAGGGGTGGAGTGGTTGTGGGAGGAGAGTGTCCGGGAGGAGGTCCCTTTCTTACCCCTCCAGGCCTCCTGATGAACCCCCACAGGCAGTAGGGGTGGAAGTAGGATGGATACGGTCCATATTCTTTTCTTTCCTGTAGGAAAATCCTAGATGGCAGTGACACAGACTGCACCTCTTTGGCCAAAAGGCGTGTTAATTTTCTCTCAGACTAGTGAAACTACCAGTATTCCAAGAAATGTTTTCCAAATAATTTCTGGTGATGTTTTCAATATTCATGCTCTATACATGGCTTTTTCATCCACATGTAGCAAGTATCAAAACCTCTGTGGCCACAGCTTATTCGATGGAGAAGTGGTTCTTTAAGATGCTGCTGTCTTTTCCCTTTCTGCAGCTGTGTCTGGCTCATCTTGAGCACAGTAGAGGCTTGGCATGATGAGCATTGTGTGGACTGGGAATCTTGCTGTGAGGGAACATGGTGAGACTTAGCATTTTGTAGACAGACTCAGCGAAGTATATGAGTCCCTGAAGCTTTCAACCATGACAACATTCAATTCCATCATGTCACTTGCTGTGAAATGTGTAATGGCCACAGCCATTGCTTCTTTTCCTGCAGGAGTTTGCCTGTAATTTCAGTGAAGTTGCTGTTGCAAGTTTGTTCCAACTCGTCATTTGTATATTAGAAATCATTTTAGTTAAGTAGGCAATAATTCTAGGAAGAATGTTTCCTCCTTACAGAGGTACACTAACACAAACCTTTACATCCTTACAAAAGGGCTTATAGAAATAAAAATTAGAGTTACAAAAAAGCCGAAATTAAAAACTGTATTAGCATTTTCATTGTCTTATCATTCTTCTCCAGAGTACAACCTGTTGACTTGTAAAATATCTCTATATTCTATATAATCACAGAAGGTTGAATTCCATGTTCTCCTATAACATTCCCCTCATTTAAGTCCTATGGAGGGGAGCAGGAAGGGGAGCCAGGCTGATATAGGCAGTGGTATTCTCTGTGGGCAGAAGTATAAACTGGCAAATCTAGGAAGATCTTCTGGTCTCTTCACAAATTTCATAAGCAAGATGAAATTAGTGTAGCTTGCTGAGAGAGCAGAGGTAGATTTGTATGACTATGAAAGTAGCTTGTTCCCATGCAGTATGTGTGTTTCTGTTGTACTGGAAGTTTGTTTTTTATTGTGTCTGCCTTTATTTCACATAATGGGCATATGGATTCCCTGCTAATTAGAAAATGATTAATAAACCATGGTGACAACATCCATACCTTCTCATGATACTTCCCAAAACTGTCAGTTCTGAAAGCAGGAAACTCACCTGACTTCCAGCTTTGCCTCCTCTATACTGAGAAGTACACAAGTAAAGAACAATTTCAGATTTTTGCCTTAGTTTTGCATATTGCTCAGGGAAGGGAGTAAAGGAAGTGTTGTCTTGTTCACTCTTCCCTGCTGTGCCCTTTCTCTGCCTTTGGAAAGAGGAGCTGTCTCCGGCTACTCATCAAAGGAAAGCCAGTGAACAACATCTCCACAGTGTGACAAGCTTGGTGAGGGACAGATTTTGTCTAGAGGATGTGTTTTGCAAAGCAGCAATTTCTTCTGAGATATTAAGTCTGTGCAGACTATGATGACTTGTTCTGAGGCAGCTCATGTTTCCATGTAGCTGTGCTTAAGTTTTCGTTAGGTGAACTGAAGCTTTTCCTGACTTTGTGTTTACACTGATTCTAACCTGAGTCGTCTGCTGGAGTAGGCTGTCCTGGTGAGGGGAATCAGTAACCACCCCGTCAGCAGGTGAAAGTGTCTGGTGGTCCCAGGTAGAGGCTGCTAAAAGAGGGGATTTGACCTTTTAGTGTCCAGAAATGTGGGATAGAATAACATATATTTAACTGGGAATTATTCCACAAGAAATGATGCTTAATAGTAGTAAACTTACAGTGGAGGTGGATAATAATACCAGAAAGGGTATTATTATCTAACGTTTGGACTTGATGGTCTTAAAGGTCTTTTCCAACCATAGTGATTCTATGAAACCATTTAAGAGGGATGTATCTGGTAGTAAGCTAAATACTGTGATTAAGTGCTATCAACAGTATTTGATGCTTTGTGAATAGACACATCTACTAGGGCAGTCCTGCAGCAGCCATTCAGTGTTGACTGGTTTCAAGGCAGTCAAGGCTACTGTTGCTGTGCTCCTGTTTTGATAGGACTCCTTCTGCAAAGATGGCTACTGCTGGAAAGGAAGGGCTGAAGCATGACAAGTGTGTGATTTGTATCCTCCATGACTAGTGCTTTAACAACCCCAGGTGAAAGGAGAGGATACAAACTGTCTTACTTCTTGAATATTCCTCTTTCTTTTGCTTCCTAAGATAATTGTTTATGGGGTGAAATTAGGCCACGATTACAAATGATCTTCAGTGGTACTGCAGAAATATGAAGGTAGCTGAATTTTCCTATACGTGGAGATAAAGTTGTGATTTGAAGCCACGTGAAGTATGAATACTGTCCTGAATCACACAGGCCTGCCCTGATGCATCTGAGCTGGGAGTTGTATGTGCATCTGTGACATTTCGAGAACTAATCATCCGGGCAGAGCAAGTTGTATAATGGATATTGATTTATACCTGGCTGTGGGAGGGTTGGTTCATGTTTTCATACTGTTGTTGAAATTGAATTCTATCAATTAGCAACCACTTTGCCTCCACTATCCTGAGAAGTACACGAGGAAGAAGCAATTTCAAATTTTTGCATATTGCTTAGAGAAGGGAGTAAGGGAAATGTCTTATTCCACTGTTCCCTGCTGTGCCCTTCCTCTGCCTTTGGAAAGAGGGGGTGTCTCAGGCTACTCATCAAAGGCAAGATATTAAGGGAAGAATCCAGTAGAGGAAGTGATTTATGAAGGCTTCCGTGCTTTAAGGTCATGAGTCAGGAATTCCTTCCATGAAATACTTAGCCCTCAGGCTCCTTTCCCATCTTTTGCCTGCTGCTGTGTAGTCCCATTGACGTCAGTGGGTTGGCATAGCTGTAACTGAAAGGAATTTGCTCCTAACGTTCAGCACACGTTATCAATCTGAATGGCTTCTTGGATTTCTGAGGAGCTGCTTTGGGGGTGAAGGGTTGTGATGGTAGAGATAGGAACAAAGCCTTATGAAAAAATTTGGCCAAGGCTTGGGTAACTGCTAGCCAGAGAGAAGAGAGATGAGGGGAAGGGAGGAGATGGAGCAGAGGAGGGGTGGATATTTGCTAGCTCTTTATTTTATCGATTAATTCCTGACCTAATTATTTACAAAAGTGTACACAGCCACATGCATACAACCCCCTTTTTTTTCTGTTTAACGTTTTGATTACAGTGAGGCTTTTTAGTGTCAGTCACTCTATATAGACACATATAGTGATACAAAATCATGACACCTCTCTAATAATGCATAACCCAGTGGCTGATGTATTGCATAGATGTATATATAGCATATATACAGGATGATGCAATGCATAGACATATGCATTACAATATTCATAAAGAAGAACTTGTTGCTAAAAAACAACTGGTATGCAGTAGCTGAAATGGTATTACTACATTATATTACATATCCCTTAACTGTTAGAGTTATGGGAGATATAAGCTAATTTTAGTTAAGAAGCAGCATATGTTGTCTGAGTTCCATGACTAGACTGTTGCCAGTACCCAAGCTAGTAAGCATAAAGAGGATTTGGATGGCCCCATTACAGCTCTGTAGTTTTTAGACAAACCCTTAATGGCAGCAAAACCCTGATAATAAAAGCATTTGTTAAGTCGTAGTACTTTCTATTCAGTCTCATACTCAGTGGGAATACTGTGTTACACTTAGAAAATTTAAAAAGCAAACAAACAAAATTTTATCCCATGGCTATGCATCTGCTGGTATCAGCAGGACATATTTAGCTGTGTTTATACAGAAAGTAAACAGGTAATTGGACTTCAACAAGAATCAGTGACATACTTCAACAGGATAATTTTAAGAAAGTTTTTATTTTACAGTGAAAGCATAGTTGGGCATTTTTACTCCATGAAACTGGAAACGGATAGAAATGTGAGTATTGAGTTGGTTTATTCTTGTGTTTATCATGAACAAAATACTGTAAAAATAATTTACTGAATAATGCAATAAAATAACATTTACTAATAAAATTATAGTCCTGTTCCAAGGCCTAAAGAAGTATTGAGGTGCTGTATATACAGTCATAGAATGATCATAGAAACATAGAAGGCCCTGGGTTGGAAGGGACCTCCAAAGGTCATCTAGTGCAGCCCCCCTGCAGTAAGCAGAGACATCATCCACTAGATCAGGTTGCTCAGAGCCTCACCAAGCCTGGCCTTGCATGTATCCAGGGATGGGGCCTGCACAACCTCCCTGGGCAACCTGTTCCAGTGTTCCAACACCCTCATAGTAAAGAACTTCTTCCTAGCATCTGATCTAAATCTATCCTGCTCTAGTTTAAAACCATTGCCCCTCCTTCTATCACTACACACCCTTTTAACCAAGCCCCTCCTCAGCTTTCTTGTAGGCCCCCTTCAGATACTGGAAGCTGCCATAAGGTCTCCCCAGAGCCTTCTCTTCTCCAGGCTGAACAACCCCAACTCCCTCAGCCTGTCCTCACAGGAGAGGTGCTCCAGCCCTCTGGTCATTTCTGTGGCCTCCTCTGGCCTATACATACCTATAATGTTATACAAATGCACTAGAAAACCTAGTCTAGAAGCCCAGGTTTTTATTTTATATTAACTAGCGGACAAAGTATGGTGAAGAGCAGATGGCATGAGACCACCCTACTTTTATTATACTTTTAAAGATACTCTTATGCCAAATACACAAGCTTTATTACTTTAAATAGATCTTAGTTGTTGTTGGGTTTACTTAGGTATTGTTTCCCCTGAGAAAAGCAAATCTGTGCTTCCTTTTTGCAGAGCAATTTTCCTCCTATTGTGATACAGTGATACAGTTCTGCACTATATACAGAATTCCAGATATTCCAGCAACTACTGACAAAACCTAAAATGTTGTCTCTTTTTTTTATGTATCCTGCTAAGTTTGCCAGGAAAAGGTGAAGACAATGAATTTTCCTCCATGACTAATGTAAAAAAAGTGCTTTTTGAGGAAATATCCTTTCCTATTTCAATAAACTTGCATGGTCTTCCTACACTGATAGGCTGCCAAGACTTTTTTTATTAAAAGCTATCAAATTTGTCGTGGTTTCCCCTCAGATCTGAGTGGATTGTTCACACATCTGATGTAGACACATACGAGGCAACTGATTTATCATGCTTAAGTGTTTGCATCCTTCACATTTATATCTTAAAATCAAACCAGCCTGGAATTGCACAGCACTTCATTGTAAACAGGGAGGTGTGTCCCAGAAGACTTCAGTTACTCAGCATGGGTTTAATGGTATGGGTGAAATAGCTGTAAAGTGCCGTAATAGAACTCTTCTCACTTACATGGATGAGTCCAAAGAGTTGTGGTCAGTGGAGTTAAATCCAGTTGGCTGCCAGTCATGAGTGGTGTCCCCCAGGGCTCAGTACTGGGGCCACTCCTGTTTAACA
>WUAM01000143.1:23725492-23753413 GCA_024336885.1 Actenoides hombroni
GTGTCCAGTTTTGGGCCCCTCTCTACAAGAAGGATGTTGAGGTGCTGGAGAGGGTCCAGAGGTGGGCTACAAAGCTAAAGGGTTTGGAGCATGTGTCTTGTGAGGAAAGGCTGAGGGATCTGGGGCTGTTTAGCCTTGAGAAAAGAAGGCTGAGGGGAGACCTTATTGCCCACTACAACTACCTGAAGGGTAGTTGTAGCGAGGCGGGAGTTGGTCTGTTCTCCCTGGTGACAAGTGATAGAACAAGAGGAAATGGCCTGAAGTTGAACCAGGGGAGATTCAGGCTAGATCTTAGGAAGCATTCCTTTCCAGAAAGGGTTATCAGGCATTGGAATGGCCTGCCCAGGGAGGTGGTAGAGTCACCATCCCTGGAGGGGTTTAAGAGGTGGATAGATGTTGTGCTTAGGGACATGGTTTAGTGGTTTTTGATAGGGGTAGAAATAAGGTTGGACTTGATGATGTTGAAGGTCTCTTCCAGCCAAAACTATTCTATGATTCTACATGTCATATTTAAAGCTCTGGAGATGTATTGTTTCTGAAAGGTATCAACAATATCATAGTTGCATGCCAATCACTCTCAGATTACTTTTTTAATTATGTGTTTCAAGGCAGGATTCAGCACCAACCTGATAAGGGAGAGACAGGGGACTTCAGCTGCAGCAGCTGCAGAATATGTCAAATGCCATCCTACATTATTTCTTAGCTTCCCTTCAACAGGTGAAGAAGGTCTTAGTCTGTCCTAATCTGCAGTGATGAACTGAAATGGGAAGGGAAGGGAAAGTAGGGGCAATCAGGTATCTCAAAATGGCTTGACTTCCCTAAATCTATTCAGTAAAAAGAATCTTTTGTATTAGCAAAATCATTTGAATTTTTAGGTTGCAAGAAAGGAGACTCTAGAAATTCTTCAGAAGACCTTTTTGGTCCTATTTGTGAAAAAGAATTCTAAAGAAAGAACTGTTTCCACAGAATACAAAGGAATGGAGCAACTTTCTAGGGTGCTCTTAGTTTGAGATCACAGCCCTGGGAAGCATTACAGAGCCAGGAATACAAGCTCAAAAAAGCTTCAAAGGATTTGGCCAGATTTATAGAGTCACTTACTGAAAGTAAATCTCTGACAGAAGGTAACACTAAGAAGGCAAAACCAGTCTCTTGGCATCTAGTAGGCACTACAGTCCCTGGGAAAAGTGTTCCTTCTGCTAATATGTTTTATAGAATGCCATCCAGATTGATACTGTATGCTAGAGAATCTGATGCTCAAGTTGTGATGATTCTCCTGTAACAGGAAGAGGCCAAATGCAGATTAAAAATGCATCCTTATAATGGGGCCAATAAATAAGGGAAAGAGTTAGTTCTGTAATAATACTCTGGGAACACAAATAGAATTTTATTAATCCTGCATGATGTTGCTGGTGCAGAAAGATCACTGGAAAATGCTACTCTACTTTGTCCAGAATGAATATGCCAGTCTCTTTTAAAAGAGACAGGTATAATGATTAGCAGTTAGTTAGCATATTGGCTGTCAGAGAAGAATATTAGAGCATACAGTTAAGAGACAAACAAAATTGCCTTGCTTTTACAAGCTTTTACCTTGCTTCCAAATGTGATGCTACAAAGGTTTTGTCCGTGGTTGGAGTTAAAGGCACAAAGAACTGAAAGTAACTTGTTCTCTGAGGAATGGAGGTGCTCTGTCTTCCTGAAGAAGACAGGAGGATGAGGAATATACAGGCTTTTTCAACCTCTGAACTCATTGTCATTATGGTGACTTCCATCTTATTTGAGGTCCTTTCCTTTATTGAATATCTCTGGATCAGGGAATATTTGATAGATTAGAGAAGGCAATCATAAAAGCAATTTTCCAGAAGAAATAATTTTGAAAAGATACTGTTTTACATAAGAACAAATGTGTAAATGGTAAAGACAATTCTTTTCCTTCCTTTAGAAGACATGCTTATTTCTACTTGTCTTTGTCTGTCAGTGATTTAATGGTTCTAGAAATTTTTGCATCCACTTTACCTTCTACTGTTTCTACAGATTTCAGACTAAGTATGTCACTACAGCTTTCACATATTTTGTGTTGTCTAATACCCTAGATATTACTGTTCAAGAAAGGATTAAAAACTGTGTTAAAAACTCTCTGGATGGCTGGGTCCAAAGAGTTGTGGTGAATAGAGTTAAATCCAGTTGGTGACTTGTCACAAGTGGTGTTCCCCAGGGCTCAGTATTTGGCCCAGTTCTTTTAATGACTTCACCAATAATCTGGATGAGGGGATTGAGTGCACCCTCAGTAAATTACCAGACAACACCAACTTGAGCACAAGTGTTGACCTGCTTGAGGCTAGGGAGGGATCCGGACAGGCTGGATTGATGGACCAAGGCCAACTGTATGAAGTTTTAGTGTGGTATGAAGGTTGAAAGTGTCCAAGAGCCAGATCCTGCACGTGGGTCACAGCAATCCCTTGCAATGCTACAGGCTTGGGGAAGAGTGTCTGGAAAGCTGCCTGACAGAAAGAAAAGGACCTGGGGGTTTTAGTTGGCAGCTTGCTGAACATGAGCCAGCAGTGTGCCCAGGTGCCCAAGAAGGCCAACAGCATCCTGGCTTGTATCAGAAACAGTGTGGCCAGCAGGACTAGGGAAGTGAGTGTCCCTCTGTACTGAGCTGGTGAAGGCTCCAGAGCACAAATCTTAGGAGAAGTGGCTGTTGGAATTGGGGTTGTTCAGTCTGGAGAAAAGGTTGTTCAGTCTGGAGAAAAGGAGTCTCAGATGAGACCTTATCACTCTCTACAGCTCCCTGAAAGGAGGTTGTAGTGAGCTGGGTGGCAGTCTCTTCTCCCAAGCAACAAGTGATAGGACAAGAGGAAATGGCCTCAAGTTGTGCCACAGGAGGTTTAGATTGGAAATTAGGAAAAATTTCTTCACTGAATGTGTTGTCAAACATTGGAACAGACTGCCCAGGGAAGTGGTTGAGTCATTATCGCTGGAAGTATTTCAAAGATGTGTAGATGTGGCACTCTGGGACATGGTTTAGTGGTGGACTTGGCAGTGTTAGGTTTATGGTTGGACTTGACAATCTTAAAGGTCTTTTCCAACCTAAATAATTCTATGATCCCATGATTATTAGGGGACCATTTCCTTCAAGGTAGCTTATTTTGTAGTGTCTCATGTTGAATCCACAAGTCCAGTGTACCAAAGCCCAATTTTCGTTATGTTTCATGTATGTGGTTTGATTTCAACCATGTTTGGCTAAAATGAGATCATTGAATTCATTTCCGAAATTTCTATTTGTTCAGCCAAGCTACAGCTTAGTGAAACTGATTTAAAAATACGCTAGTACTGCCAGCAAAATCTTCAGTATCTTCACTGCTCTGCATATTATTGAGATTTTTCCTTTTTTTTTTTTTTTTCCCTGGGGGCTGTAATTTAAACTTTTGTGACCTTTCCACATCATTCGTCTCTCAGTTGGGTATAATTTTACATGTTTACCAGGGTTAAATTGATACCATACAGGACAGAGACATTTCAAGAAACTCAGGGTAACAATTCTTGCCTGGAATTTCATCAGATATGTATGTCTGCACTTTGGCTTAAATAAGTAACAATTTAACAAGTATTCTTTACCATAACTAAATATGCCTAGTATTAATACAGAAAAACAAAAGGGCTACTAATGCAATTACTTGCTTTGTTGTGGGTTAATGCTCTTCCAGTGCCCTGTTGGTCTACATTGATAGGGAGATAATTGGTTTATGTGCTAAGAGAGCTGATTATGTTGCCCAGACTCTCAGGGGGGAGGGGTCTGAAAGATGTAGACCAGAGAGGTCTCTATGTGACAAGATACCTCTGACCTGTGCAAAATCTTCATTAGTTTAAAACCTATTTTTTCTCTTGCATACTTCCTTTCCCATCATGCTTCATTACTTATAAATGCTAACAATGATGTGTACTGCTGTCTTGTCTTGCAGAGAAAAGCAAGCTAGAGGAAACAAATGCATGTCAGAAAGGCTGAAGTCACTGACGTTGAGCGTGGGACACAGCAGCCTGAAACCCAGACATGGAGAGGGAAAATCATGGACTATAGCCAGTGAAGGCTACAAGAAATCAGGAGAGGTCAGACTTGTAATTAGCCTAGTACTGGAGAGAGCCAAAGTCTCTTATTTTCATGAGCTCTGTCCTCTCGCGCAGACAATTTGGAAAAGAGTAATTCTGTAGATGATTGCCTGAAAAAGCAGGACCAGGAACTCAGGAACTGCTGTACCCAGCAAAGCTCCAGCATAGCACAGAGGGAAGTCAGGCACATCCCTGTGTGCTAATTCAGGTAAGGGCCTGTTGGATGGAATTCTTAAAGCCAATCAGGCCAGACGCTCCAAGCACAAAGAAGAAGAGGAGATCTAATATGCCTATATCCTAACCATTGCCCTGCTGTGACAGATAGACTTTAGTCTGTCAGTTCATATCTAGTTACACTATGAAAAAAATTCAAATCCTATTGCTTCAAAGGCAGAGTGAGCTTGATACTGTTTGATATGTCATGCTGGAATAGCTGACATGCAAATCAGGATCCAAAACGTTTGCTCTTTTATGCCCAGCCAGGTGCAGGAAAGATCAAAAAGGCCCCTAAAACCTTTGATTTTTATAAAGAAAATTGGGAAATTTGTTCAGATCTTACAGCAGGGCAGAGAGGACCCTACATAGAGAGATGGACAAGAATGCAAAAGACACAGTGGTAAAAACAAATCCAAAACCAAATCTAGACACCTTTTTCCTCACCCAAATTATATTTCTTAGTCAACATTGCATTAGTGAAATTCTGAAGAATCTTTGATTGACATCTTTGATACAGTGATGAGGTCTCTCACAACTTCATCTTCAAAATTATTTACAGAGTATACAGGACTGGAATATGAGGGTCTTCAGGTAATATAGGCCATAGGCTCTTTCTTTTGATTGATTACTAGATGTCCTAGGGGGTCAGAACACTGAGTCTGAAAGTTGCCTAAAGGACTGGTTTTTTTAAGTTGATAGACCACGAAGAGAAAGACACAGGGAAGTAAGATAAATATTTTTGTGTTATAAAATATCTAAATTTTTAATCACCTACTCAATTGTTATGGAGCTCAGAATAGGTCTATTTTGATTATTGTTTCTTCTAAACTAACAAGATTTTCAGTCACTACCATTGCAGTCATAAACATTCTCTTGAGCAGATCATTTGAATCATACTGTTGTATTTTGGATTTACAAGTAGAACAGTTTTCGGGGTGAAACAGGACTAAATTTCTAACAGCGTTAGACCTTAGAACATTAAATCTTAACATCTTAGGTGCTAAACCTTGGTGCCTCCCACCTGGCATTAGACAAGAAAGCAATAGACAAGAAGTGCTCTCTCTTCAGTATCTTGGTACAAGAGCATGGGCTGAAGGACACAAATAAGGGTTTAACCATCACTGCTGCAGGATATTATAATAAAAATGCTTTCAAGAATGTATGGAAATTTGCTCAGCTGCTGGCTTTGTATCTCCTCACAGTGACAAGTGAGAACACCATAATATTAGGTCCTATGATAGCTGCCTAAGAATAGGCTTTTAATGGAAAAATTGATAAATAGTAACCAAGTGTGAGTGTTCATCCAACTCTGCATTATATGAGCTTTTATTTAACATGTAAAGACTAAGATAATATACTAGAAATTTCATCAGCTTCCTAAAATATTTGTCCCTTTTATCTGTAAAGAGGTATTTTACTGATCCACAATATTTTGTTTGTTTTTGTTACTGTCTGAAATGTATTTTGTCTTAGAACAGCACTGCGAGGCAGAGAAATTATTTTTCTCCTCACTTGCCAAAGGAAACCAAGAACAAGAATCCATGGTGCCTTTCGTGTGTTGTTCCATGTGTTGATTGTCACTCAGACTTTCCATATTATTTAAATGCAAGTGTACACCATGGCATGAAATCTAGGAGTGCAATTTGACTCGCTCTAAGTTTGAGTGTCTGCACTCTAAGTATCTCCACCTGAACAAAGCACCTGTACTGCTACTATAAGGAATGGGAGGCTGGTCAGTGCAGGCAGGGGACTCAGGGAGGCTTTCAGTTGACCAAACATGTTTCCTTTAGGATGAGAGAAATTCCTGTCTGCATGCATTTGACCGTACTGGCTTGTTGGTTTAACTGAACTTCAGACACCCGTCTGTGTGCAGACATTTCTACTGTAAACACCTGAAGTTTGATCAAGCTGAACCGTGCCCCGGGTAAACTGTAGGGGGGACTGGGGAGAAAGTAGAACTAGGCTAGGCATTAACGCAGCTCCACGTGCACCCAGATACGCTGGCATCACTGCATCCTGGCTCAGTCCATCACAGCATTCAGCCCTTTTCAGTGCATCATGGGGCTGATCGTGGACACATGGACATATCTGTGGCCGGTGTGGAAGTTACGGTGGCCTTATGTCACATGTGGCACAGACAGTTGGGGTCTGTAGGTAGCTGGAACTCAGGCTGCCTAATCCTTTGAACAAGGTGGTCACAGGCTGAGTGCTGAGCTGGGCAGATAAGGGAATGAAACTGTCAGGAAATATTCTGGTCATTACCCCACCTTCTGCCTTATGGAATAATATGGATGTTTAATTTCTACTGGATTAATAAATTTTATATTGTGTCTAAACAGGATACTATTAGAAACTTTAGAAGAGATTAAGAAAGTTGGAAGTACTAATTTGTTCTCAATTATGTTTGTATCTTTTCCTACTTACCTGATGAAGTCTGTCAGCATATTTTAACTGGGCTTGAATATACATTATGTATTTCTGGTTCCTTCATCTCAAAAAGGGTATTAGAAAAGATATAGAAAAGAATGCCAAGGTTGATCCAAGGTGTGAAAGAGGTTGTGAAAACACTTCAGTTCGCACGACGAATGATTGTGTAGTAAAAATGTTAAAGTCATGCATGACAACAATAATTTCTTACATAATCTTCTCATGATACAAGAACTATGTGACAGCAGTTTACATTACCCAAGTGCAAATTCAAAATAGCATTCAAAGCACACCTTTTCATAAGGTGTATAACTTAACTATTGAAATCATCATCACAGGCTGATGCAGAGACCAAAAGTTTAGATTCAAATAGTGATTCAAGAAGGATTTAAAAAGTGTATAAAAATAATGGAAAAAAAAATTGTTGTATTTTTTATGCTTCTGGGACAATATAATTAGAAGAGCCATATGGGTGTTACATGTTCTTTATGCCTCTGAGTAAAGGTACTAGTTTTGCCCAATCTAGGAAAAAAGGCAACGTATTGTATCCTGATTGTAGCATAGGTAGACAGAAAAAGGGTACACTTCTGTCTCCTAAGAGAGGATGGGATGTGGAAAGATGACTGTGAATGGAACGTGTGAATTCAGTGCAGCAGAGGATGATGTGGATGGTTTGTGAAGTTTAATTCCTATATATTGTATCACGTAAGGCAGATGTAAAAAAGTTTCATGCTGATAGCCTTAGAATGCACAGCAACGTGGAGAGAGATTTTGGAAGTGACTTGTGTTACTTTACATGATCTGTGTTCCCTAGTGTTGCACAGTGCCTTAGGTGCCTTCCCCTTTCTATGGCCAAGGGGCTCCTGTTGGCCTTCCGGACCCTGCCTTTCCCTCCCAGCAGCGTGCTCCTGCCCCAGGCTGCCCCACAGCCTGCGCCCTTTTCCCTGGGTGCCCACATGGTTGTCCTCACACTGTTGTTCCCGTGGCCTCGCCCCAGCGAACCTGCTGCTGTGGTAGTGGTGGGTTCCCCTGGGGAGTGACCAGCACTGGCCAAGACCCCCCCCTTCATGCCTCTGTCTCCCACCCCTTGGTTGTAGCAGCTGACTGACCTGAGGAGACCCATGAGTGACTGCACACAGCCTAGCAACCGGTCAGCGTGGCACTCAATGTGCACCCTACTCACGGCTGGCAACATCACGCACAGAAACAACCGACATGGCCCAGGGCAGGTCCTCAGGTCACCTGGAGCATAACTGCAGGGAAAGTGGGATGGTGGACAGTGCCAGCTGGCCAGGGAAGGATGCTCATCGGAGGGTCTGCCATCCCTTCTTTTTTCATCTATCCACTGAGGTCTAATTTTCTCCCTCTCCTGCATTTTCCCCATCCCCAAACATAACATTCAACATGAGAGCTGCTGTGTTCCATCAGCTGCAAATAACTGTCCCTGCTAATAACACTCTGTGCCTGTAAACCTGTCTCAGCATCCTTTGTGCAACAAACTTAATCCTTGTCAGTTTAAGGGCATTTTAGGTCAACATTCTTATAGCCTTTGGCTTTGTCTCTGATAAATTAATTAAATGATACTTTGATATGCTCTAATTATTGAGAGGGAAAGGTATTGCTTTTAAACCCCTCATCATGTCTATTTTTTTCTCCCTAGAAATAAATGCATCCCTACACTCTCACAATCAAGACTAACTGATTTCTGTACAGGACTGATTTTTGTACAGGAGGAAGTATTGTCTTCACTTAGCCCTAGGAACTTGGAGCTCCCTGTCTTCAGTTACAGAAGAAAGAGATGTAAAAACTATTATTTCCTGAGTAGCTTGGCTGGCTGGGATTAGAAGATCTGGCATTGTCTTGGAAGAGGATAAATCCCAAAGAGGTATAAATCTGCTGGGTAAGTACAGGTTAAAGCAATTTTCAAAGTAACTTCATGCTGTCAGCACTGATTTATCTATTTACCTCAGAAGTCAATAGATACTTAGATCACTGGAGACTAGATTTAAAATCAGTTTCATGTGGTAGAAGCTCTATAATATGCATAACGGGGTATTGCTATAGAATCTTGGACCAAGGCATCTTTATGTTCTCTGCTATGTTCATCATTGATCTTTTTTCCTAGTGAACATTTATATTGGTACTATAGGAATGGGTAAGCTGGGCCATGGTAAAAACTGAGACCAACCATGTTTCAGATGCATAAGCTTATTTTCCCAATATTTGAAAAGGATTAGATTTGAAAAGCTATGATATGTAATAGAGTAGGAAATAATCACATCTATTGTTACGTAATGTGCAATCAGTTTTGTATCTAGTATCAAATATAATTCTTCATTACATTAAGGTCAGTCCTGTACTACCAAATATAAATAGGCACTTGAGAAAGTGGTGGGTTTTTTAAGGACAAATAAATATGGTTATTTGGAATATTGTTTTTAACATCATGAAAAGATTGAATTCCTCATCCATGAGAGAAATCTGATATTTTCCTATTACTAGATAAATTTTTTTAAACTAGTCATACCCGTTAAAAAGACTTGAAATCCAACACAATGGCAAATGCAACAAAATCAATTAATTTTAATAGTTTGCTTTAATACAGCAAACTTATTTAAGTTTTTATCCTGTCCACTACAGCTGATATGCATCTGCCTAGCATGAATAATATCCTATAGACATCTGTAGCAGGTAAAAAAATCTAGTAACTACGAAAGCTATGGCAAAATGGTGAAACTAATGGAGCCTGCTAGTTCATTTTATATAATAATGCAATGACAAGTGACAATCTGACCATGCATTTTAACTAAGTATTCATTTTTACCTGTAATTTAATATTTCATCTTCAAGTGTTTAAAGCAGAGTCCTATACAGAGCAGCCTTTAAAATATTTGTTCTCCTGTAACTATATTTGAAGGAGAACTTTTCATCTTGCATTTTAATTCATGCTAAATGTCAGTCTATTACATGATGTGTAGCTGATATTTGACACTAACTTTTTTCCTAATATACATCTTGTTTTCCTGTGTATCATAAAGATATATGTTCTATATCACTGAGTTGCATATGATCATATAGTTTTATGATCTAGATATTTGTATGTCACATACATAAAAGTTGTTTTACAGGTCAAACAGATTAAAGTTATTGCCCTGATTCAAGGCATTCTACGTACGATACAATTCTACCCAAGTTAGTGCTCCTTCAGGACATCCCAGGGCAATTCTTATTTCTTTGCACTGAAAAACACTTCAAATCTTGGTTAACTTAAACACTAACACAATCCAAGAAAATTCCTACCTATCTTTGTAACTCCTAGAGGTAAGCCTGAACCACCCAGGAATGCTACTGGTTGTCATCAAGTCACAGAATCACAGAATCATTTAGGTTGGAAAAGACCCTTAAGTCCATCGAGTCCAACCTATCACTGCCAAGTCTGCCACTAAACCTCATCCCTAAGCACCATATCTACATGTCTCTTAAATACAAGTTATTGAAATATTGATGAAAAATGGAATACAGATAATGTCAGAGTTACAGTAGCATACCTGGTTTATGCACATCATGGCAAAGAAGTATCTCAATTGACTCTTGCAATGCCTTGGTATGAAGCTGATTAGATAATCATAAATGTAATAGAGTAGGAATTAAATTAAGTGTTCAGGACACATCTCTGCTTGGTAGTATTTAACACATACTGTTAGTGACAAACACTACTAACTCAACATGTGAATCTCAATATTAATTTAATATTAACATGATATGGGTTTTTTTTTCCCCTCTTAGACATTTCCCCTGTTTAGTACTTGAATAAATCCATTTAACATAAATTGAGCACTCAGCACTTTGCAGGATCTGAAGCCCTTTGCAAGAAGTGTCGACTTTCTGTGGCAACAGGGCCAACTGGTTGCTTTGCTACTGGTTTATTGGCAATTAGATGCAATATAAAGAACTGAATCTCAAGACACTATGAGGGACTAACTGGACAGGAATTACATAAGTGACTAAATCTAGTTTTTCAAAGTCCAAATTAACTCCTTGAATTGATCTGTATTTAGCAGAAATTTTTATCATGGGAATATGGTTTTAGAAGAGAAAAAGAATGTGTTTCACCTTATTCCTGGTACACAGTGGAGAACAGTCCAGAAAATTACCATATGCTGCCTTTTTTTTTTCCTTTGATACCTTTTCCACAGTAGGAACTTTTTTAAGACATGCAGTTATGCAGATATCTATAGTGGATAGCTGGTACTTTGTGTTTCTAGGTAGGAGTAGAACAGCAACAGGAAGGCTTATAGCACTTACAAAAGTGCAGTATCTCCATGGAGTTCCACAGACTCCAGTGGAAAGAGAGCTAGAACCTGGTGTTCTTACCTGCAGTACTGCTATTCCATCAGAAAAGGGTATCAAGTATTTAGTCTGGGGAAATTCCTGTGGGTACTGGCTGCCATGAGAGAATTTTTCCTTCAGTGGAAAAGAACAATATGGTCCTTTGGGGAACTTCCACCTTGTCTTACGAGTCATCTGTGCTGAGTTGGCAGCTCGTTTCCCACATTTACAGTGACGTTAAGTATGGACATTCAGAAGATGTGATTGTACTGGTGTTAAGTTAACCCTGATGTATTACAGTATTAAAATATTCAAATTTAAGAATTGTTGTTACTTATATCTTTAAATTTAAGGAGGGAATACTAGAATCTCTGCTAGATCATCATACAGGAAGAACTGTGAAAGACACATAACACTTTTCTTCTAGTTTTTAATCATAAAATACAGTTATTCTCACTGATAGGCTTTGCTCTGTGTATTTTCAGACTGAGATAAGTATTTCTGAGTAATATAACTGCCCTAGAGTAGTGTGGGGCTGTGTGTGCATGAGACCAGGGCAGGAAGGAATACATATTTCAGAAAAGGATTTAACATGTCTTCTTCTAAAATGTATAAAAAAGATGTATCTTCTTTCAAAATCCTATCATCATAGGGGTGGGAAGATGTTCAGAATTAATTTAATGCAAAATCTTTCTTAGTAGTTTCAGACTTGTAGCAGCTTAAGTCAGACATTTTCATTTTATATGAGCAATTCTCATTCTAAATGAATGGAATGTGGATCGGTGTTTCCATATTAAGAGATGGTTCTGCCACAGCTCATCTTTTCCATCAATAATAGATACCTGTCACCCCTGGCAGGTAAGAAATCCTAGCTGGTACTGACTGTTTTCAGATGTGTATCAAAATGAGACTTAAGCAAAGGTTCTCCTGTTGGCAGTTTGAATCATTATTTAACTTTACTCAGCTTGCAGATGAAAGCAGGGCATGTCATAAATATCCAGCATTTTTACCGTGTACTTTATTAATTCTTTAAGTTGGAGGTTATCTCTTCATCATCTGTCAGAGGCATATTTATTGGAATAGGCTAAAGGACATTTAGGTCTGTCCTTCTCTCCTTGCAGCCTACCCCATTAGTACTGTCAGCCTTCAGCATGATGGTGAAAAAAAATATCTGTACAATTTTTCTCATGACAGTTAAAGGCTATCCATAACAATGCCTGGATTTACCTTACTGAACATAAGGTGAAACTTCTTTACTTTGAGAGTGATAGAGCTGCCCAGAGAGGTTGTAGAGTTTCCTCTAGATACTCAAAACCCACCTGGACACATTCCTGTGCAACCTGCTCTAGGTGAACCTGCTTTAGCAGAGGGGTTCTACTAGATGATCACCACAGGTTCCTTCCGAGCTATACCATTCTCTGGTTCTGTGATTCTGTAATACTCAAAACACTTCCAATTTTCTGTTAAAGCCTAATGATACTTCTCCCAGTCTTTTCTTAGCTCTGACAAGACAAAACCATGACTCTGGTTTATCAGCTAAGCAGTTTATAGGAATCCCAGAAATACACTTATATTTGGTTGACATTGTGTGATGCTGCTTTCATAATGCTGGGAAGATCAGGAGTGTCTTTCTGACCTGTCTAAGGGTGTTTTGTAAAGGATTCCCAGCAAATACAAGCATACATATAATTCAGAATCAGTTTTTCAAGCATATTCACTGCCCTTGGAGTAATCATGGAATTGTTCTATCAGTGTCTGGTCCCTAGTCAGTACCATCAGTGAGCAGCAAGGGCCAAGCTTCAGAATAGAACCATCTGTAGGGGCCAGAATGGAAGTGGAGACTCCAGGACACATGTATATCTTCAGAGGTGTTTCTTACAGGAGGACTAGGTCACGGCAGAGTTTTAATCAGATAGAATGACCCATATCCATCCTTTGCATAAGTGAGAAAAAAAACCCGTGCTTAAGTCTGTGGAGTTGGTTTGGGATTAAATGGAGACTGCGAAACAAGATGAGGTAGAGTCTGAGTGCCATAAAAAGTTAAAATAGACTTGTGTGGTATGCACCCAGAGTCTTTATGGCCTCAGCAGTACATTCCCAGGAAAATGGCCAAGGACTTTATTAGGATGGCTCTCAGCTATGCAAAACAGATGAGAACCTCTTCTTAGCAGTAAATAAACTTGCTCACATCTTGTGTCTTAGTCATCAAAACTCATCTGTTAGTGACCTCTAATTAAAGGTCTTTTAACTTTTTGCCCTTATTCTTGCTTACTTTTCCTACTAGTGAAATGTAACAAGTATATGTAAATAATGAAAATGATTAAATAATACATATTAAAAAAATGTAATCCTATTTTTACATGGAGAATCTGACAAAAGAATTCCTTCCTAAACTTTTATCTGCAATGATATTGTTACCAGTCAGCCTTTTTGCTTTTTCTCATGTGTGCACACAACTTCTCTTCAGAATATGATCATTTCAAATCTCAGAATAACTTTTCACCTATGTTGTTCAGCACAGTGGTCTGAAAATTCATATGAGAAGAAGTATATTTCTAGTGATGTCAAATGCTGAGATATTTATGCTATGGGTTAGCATGCATGTCAAAAGAAAGGTTTGGGAAAGACAAGAGGCTGCTGTTGTGCCTTTAGATTTCTGAGAAATGAAATTATTTTTAACCAATCCATCATTTTTATATACTGATGGATGTAAAAGGTTAACACTAGTTCAGCTGTGTACAAATTAAGGGGAAAGAGAGTATATCTTCTGATGGAGAAGCTGATGATGGTCTAAAAGGACATATGCTCCAACTACTTTGCATGTCTCAAGACTAACACCAGGACACAGTATGTTACAAAAGGGAACTAAAAAGTTCCTCTCCTTCCTGTCTGCATCTCCAATTGGAAGCCAGGGATATTTTTCAGCCAGAAACTCTTTGCCTGCAGGGGAATGTAAGATTATGAATCTGTTAGGGCATGAAAAGCCTATGGGAAAATATGCTAAAAGTTCTGAAAGTGGTAATGGATTCTTGTAACTGCTCATTGAAATTTGTTTTATCCTGATCATGTCATAAGCAACAGAATGTTGCAGCAGGAACATATACATGTCAGATTGTCCAGATATATAGCAGGCTCATTGAGTGTAAAGGAAATTTGCTGTCAGAGTCCTTGACTGTATCAACAGTTTGGGATGTGACCACCGCTTAGCCTGTGGGAAGAATGAGTGTTGCTGCTGATGCTCGCTGTGATAATGCCTGTGCTGTCTGGACACAGACCAGCTACATGGGTTTCTGTGCTCTCTACTGAGATGTATGTAGCTGTTTCTTAATGCACACAGCGCATACTCTGCCTTGCACAGTTCTGATAGCACACACCTAAACCTGGCATAATTGCTACAGAGGTTTCTCTGGCCAGAATTTCTGAAGGAAGGGTTTACTTGTGATTAGCTGATAGCAGGATATAATCAATGATTACTTGGGCAGAGAGCACAATAATCCATTGTTAAACTGTCATTGGAAAAGAAGATGGTATTTGTGAAGAGAAACCAAGCACTGTATTGTGATTGATCTTTATTCTTGTTTACAAAATTAAAGCAAAGTACAAATGCTGTGGTTGGTGGCATTACTATTTTTTTTTCAGTTAGCATGAAGCTATGTCTTTTAATAAAAGTGTAAGAAATATATTTAAAATGTTTACAATTCTTATAGGTTTCATTTTGTGTATCACCCTGGTGAAAGTCTGGTTCTATCTCTCCTAATAGAGAGTTTGTTGGTAAAGATTCATGGTATGAAAATAACTGCTCCGGATGCATCACTTTTAAAAACTGCTGGGCAAACCAGGTATCACAGGGAGTTAGATAACAAGTACACATTGGGACCTCCTTGTGGTATGGTCCAGGCTGTGTCAGAAGCATGTGCCCACACTCTGGATATCTGAGTTCAGATACCACTGAACGTGGGCAGATTATGATAAGAAAGCTAAATAGTTTCCACCCCTATCTGTCTGTTCTACTTCTTTCCTGAAAGCTTCTGTTTCCGTTTTAAGGGGAGATAAAGAGCCTAAAAGTGCCTTTAAAATTGCATGGACTGGAGGTGGAGAAGGTGTCTGAGGTGTCTGTATTCCTTTGTGAAATGTGTGTCACTAGACAAAAAGGAGGAAGCAACTGAAAACCAAATGAGGTCTGAAGTTCTGCACAGCCCTCATTTCCCCTCCGGTACAGACCAGATAGATCCTATTTCATTTACTATTAAAACTCCTGCTGAACTTCTGGAAACTGATAGCACGGAAGAACATATTTTGCATGGAGAAGTGCTGTAGAATATCAGGGAGGAGAATGTGACTGCAAATGACAGTGAGAGTGTTTTTATTTCATCTAAGTTTGAAATAGGAGACCAGGATAGAGTGCTGAAAGCAACTCTAGCAATGCAATATCCAGTATCGGGAGAACAAAATCCTTTTGTTTCCTGACCTCGGCCTCATCAAACAAACCAAGAGAAAAGTGTTATTGAGCTGGAGGAATCCGTTTACTGGAAAGAATACTGAGGCACTACAATGGCATCTTACAGCATAAAAGATGCTGGAACAGAGCAGACCTGTTCTGGAAAAGAGAAGCAGCAACGGTGCAGAGATGACAGCAAAGTCAATGAAAAACAAACTTGCGTGAATTACAAAGTAAACTCTGTCAATAATTTTGATTCCTTTATTTAGCTGACAGCTGTACCTAAGCTTGATCTGTTATACTGATGTAAGATGTTTTAAAGACTGTTTCATTGACATCTGCATTTAATTCTGCGTGAAATGTCCCAGTTAAATATGCTTGTGCCTTCAAAAATGCATGATGTGGTTGGGTGAATAATGGTGAAAAATACCTACCCAAAATTAATGTTAATGTTCTATATTATAGAGTTAATGAAGCTAACAGTTTCTTAATGCTTTCCTGCAATGAACTCTGGAAGCTCTTGACCATCTTGCTGTAATACCAAATACTTTCTTTAGTATTTCTTCTTGGTTTTCCCTACCAAACAGGTTTCAGAATATGAATATTCTTATACTCTATATCTTGTTGTCCATTCTTTGGTATATGTAATTAATCATCTAAGCTATGTATTTTCCCTTCCGACTGGATGATGTACTTTCAAAATATGAAAAGTATCGTGTATCATAAATAATGCATTTTCACATTAGGTTCATGTATTAATTTCCTTATTTATATTAAGCTTTATGATTTTACTGGAATTTATGACCACTTTTGAAAACTTACAGCTTAGTGTGAGTAACAGTAGCCAACTGAATTATTTTATTCAAAATCCTTTCTGTTAGTAGTAAAAATATAAATATATTAATTTAAGTATGATCCTACAAATTCTATTCCAATACATTATCAAGACTTTTCCAGGTTTTCATGCACGTTACTCAGAATTATGTACAAAAAGACATAAATCAAAAATAATTTTTTGAATAATAGCCCAAAAGGTATAAAATGCACATCTGGTTTATATCTTTACCTTTAGCTAAAAAAAAAAAAAAAAAATGCTGTAAATGATAAGATGGAACTCATAATCGGAAAGCAATGATATAGTTCGACTATTCATAGATACATTTGACCCTGTGGATGAGCTACACACATCAAAAAATTACCAACTTCAACAAAATATATGCAGTAAATCATACGACCCTTCCTCACACCTGCAGAAAAGAGTTGGGTAAGCAACTGATTCTTGCAGGGTGTCCTGAAGGTCATCATCTCCACCTCAGGCTCTCAAGCCCCAGAGCAGTGAAAGCAGGTGTCCTGCATAGCTTGTCTTGTTCACCCAGATGTGACCTTGGGCCTTTTCGATGTGACATGATTCCTCTGGCATGCCTGACAGTGTCATGGCCTCTCATGCACTTGGGGAATATTATTATCTAGGAGAAAAAAACCCCAAAAGATCGATTATCTGTAGTTCCTCTACAGACCCCCAAAGAGCTGGGACATTATGCATTGACAGAGTCAAGGATTCAACCCAGTCTAAGAAGCATGTCATTTTTTCAGGCATTTAGGGAAACAGATGCTGGAGGTGTACCATTTCATATTTTCTATAGTTAGAAATCTGACTTCTGCAAACCCTTTATAAGCATCTGAAACTGAAACATCCTCTTGATATTTAAATTCTGAATATTATTGTCTCCTGGCCAGCACTGATGTCACACGCTGAAATCTTGGATACCTGCTGAAACAGCACTGAGAGTTAGTTCAATTCTGGGCAAATGTTAATCCTTCACATTTTAATTTTGTGCTCGTTCTCTTTTTACACCCCGTTCTCCTCCCCCACTGCTACAGTGTCCTGTTATTCTGGATTATACACGGCAAAAGAACAGAACGGCAGATGGGACTGCTCCATATTTAAAGCCTTCAGGGAGAAGAACGCAAGGGCATGCAGAGCACATGTGAGGTCCCACAGCAGCCTGTCAAGCCAAACCCTCAGAAATGTGGGAAGCTAGTGTCCCAAGAGGGAGCCACATAGACTGAACAGCTCAAAGAAAACACTTCTGATGCAAGAACACTCACTTTTCTCTTATGAATTTATGAGGCATTCAATCTGATATTTTGTAAATATGAGATACTGCTCAGAAGGCTGGAAAAGATATGGAAGAGAAGGCATGGGAAGAGGGATGTCATCACCTCCCTATTTCTCCCACACTGGGCGGTGATACGGTGGACGGGCACTAACAGTACAAAAGCTAGATCGTAGCTCTAATGAACCTTTAAAGCTGTGCTTCAACGTGATCTATGTACTCATTTACAGGGACACCGAGAGTATCACACTGTATAATGACCTGCTTCATTGTGTTCATATATCCCTCGGCCCAGGTGGTGTTGCACTGTTTAGTGATCAGCACAAAATCTGTCTTTTTTCTTAAAAGCAGTGATTTGGCTGGTGAGACAACCCTTGAGCAAGCTGTACAGATGGGAAGACCTTTCCCCCTTCCAACATACTCTTTTCCAACTTCTGAAGCAGTCTCACTGTAAACAGAACTTTTACAGGTCTTCGGTCTGCTCTGTCTGGCTAACTTCACTTGCTGGGAGAACAGGGAGGGACTTGGCATCTGGGCCAGTCATGAGGTGATGACACATACCTATCCCTTAGATGAACAATAGTATAACGGAAAGAAAGGCATTTGTCTGCTGCATCACACGTGTTTTTTGTTTGGTGGGTTGGTTTTTATTTTGTTTGTTTGTTTGGTGGAGTTTTTTGTTTGTTTTGTTGGGTTTTTTTACTGACAGCGAGATGATTTCAGTGTGAACCTGCAGAGCTAGGCTGCTGCTGGAGCGTTTGCCTGAGTAGAAGCGGAAAAGCTCTGGGAAGAGCCCATGCTCTGAAGTGTGTGTAGGGAGGTTAGTTTGGTGTCTGAACAAGTAGAGTAGGAACAAACAGCAGCAGTCTCAAAGAGTCGGCAGAACCCGGGAAGATGCAGTGAGCAGTTCGTGCATCCTGCCACAGCAAATCCCCACAGAGCAGCCCTCTTCTTCCATTCAGAAAGAATACCATGGAGGTCCTTTATTCACTGGGCGGTACACGCTCTTCTCTTCCTCTCTGCTGATCTGCACGAGCTGCTTGGGGTCCCTGGCAAGGTAAGTGCTGCCGGGGAGGGGCAGGGCAGGCCCTTGGCAGAGGATGCCGGTGCCGCAGGCACGGGTTGCCCGAGGCAGCACCGGTTCTTCAGCAACCGCTACATTTTCTTTGCCTTCTGCAGTGCCACCTGGCGTCAGTGCCTTCAATGGGGATGAATTTCAAACGCTGCTTTTCATGAGACTGACTCGTACGTTGCACGTCGGTGTTTTGAAGGCCCAAAAGACCGGCTCTGCCCGACCTTCCACATGGGTGCAGGAATCGCTTTCCTCTGGTACTGCAGACACACAACTAGCGATCTCCAGTGTCGGGGGGAGAAGCACGCTCTCCTGCCAAGCGAAGCTCTCCTCTTTTCTGCCAGCCAGATAACTTCAACTGAATATCCCAAATCAACCTGCTTTCACATGCTTATGCCATCCTCCTTATACCAAACCTGATATTATCACTGCCAGTTTTACTGTGTCGTGCTGGAAAGCGGCAGCAAGTTTGGAACGCTGCTCGCCAGTAAATTGTCGCGTTAGAGACAAGATCAGATGTGAGCTCTGATCTGTTCTAGTGTTGTTCTGTTTTCTACAGCAGGAGAATATTAGATTCAGATCCTGGTGCTTGTTTTACTAAAGGTCATGTCTCAGTGTTCGTGTTTTACTTGTCCCATTTCTCTCTCTGCTCTGGTACTCTTATGTTCTCAGGTTGCAGTTGTTCTGAAGCTAGCCTGGATAGAAACATAATCTGGAGAGCTCACCAGGAAGGCTCTCTCCCCACAGCCTATAACTTGTTCTTATCATGCAGCCAAATGGCCTCGTGTTTTTTTAAATTACATTAGAGAAGACCAACTTGGTTTTAGACATCAGAAAGCCAGAGTTTGCTGATTATTTGCTCTTACCATCATTTCCAGATGAGAGTTGTAGTTTTAAAAATATGAGCTTTCTCTGGACAATGTTGCCTATTCCCAAACAATGATTCATTTATCCTTAAAATGTAATAGGTGATTAAAATGAGAGAAAACTTATGATCAGCAGATGCACACAGTATATTAGCTGAGCCAATACTTATTAACTAAGATAGTTCCTTTATTACATTAATTTTTTCCAAACAGCTCCCTCAGAACCTCTTTCCACAACTTTGCATGCAGATACATGGAGTCTGTCAGCTGGAATTGTAACTGCATCGACACAGAACACCCAGAGTCACTTCTCACAAGCGTAAGCCTCCAAATTCCCAGCTCCATACTGGCACAAGACCTGGGCACCCAGTAGCCTCCTCCCTATGCCCTGCTTTCTCTGTAGAAGTAGGCAATGTGTGGGGCCCAGCTGTGAGCCGTGCTGCACTCCCAGGCAACCAGCAGCACCCTGTCCACTGGCACTAGGCTCCACAGCTGTGCTGCAGCAAATGTCAATGGAAAAGCACAGGTAAGGCTGTAGCATGCTGGTGGACCATGAAGAAACGTTATTTTCTCCTACCTATCTAACCTTTTATAGACTCTACACCAGTGTAACACAAGTAATAAGTATGGGCTAGATAAACGCAGTGGTAGTGTTGTATTGTCTTTGATAAAGAAATGCCGTAGCTCCCTATACCATAGAGCCTCACACAGTAATAGCAACTGGAATCGAGACCCCTGAGTCGAGGTCGAACGTCTGGCAGCACTCCTGCCTCACATATGCTGTGTGGTCTATATCTACACAGCCACAGACTTTCTGTTTTTCCCAACAGCTTCAGATACCGTGAAGTCCTCCCACGATAAATATGACTACCTTTCTCTTAGGCAAACATAACTGGGTACCTGGAAGTGGGTACCTAAGGTGCCCACAACTGAATTTAGAAGCCTCACATTATATTAGACAATTCAGGAAAAAATTCTGATTTTCAGCTAGCACTGATTTTTCAAGTATTAGATTATGTAAGGTTTGTTGTTGAAATTATTTCTCTGTTCTGTAAATCACGCTGTGTTGGAATTACTCAGTATAGCATTTTACATCTTAATTGTTTGATAAAGAGTTCTATCTGGTTTCTGTTGTGTTTCTGTCCAGCAGAGGAAGTGACTGGGAGAAGAAATGAACCTGCACAGTATCCTCGACTGAAGTCTGCTTTGATTACTTGATCACATATTTGTCTCACAGTGTCTGTATAAGGTAGGACAATAATCCTTGCTATTTAGTTCCTTAAGAAATCAGAAGCAACTGAAGACAAAATTCATTTCTTCAAATTACCAGCAAATCGTTTTGGATAAAAGATATTCTTAAAGAAAAATACTTTTACACAAAGATCATGCCACTGTTATTATATTCTCTCCCTTATAAAGCAATAGTGATAACTGTAATCCTAATCCAGTCAATTCCAATCTTCATGAGAAAAACTATTCTTTCTAAATTATTTGGAATATAGTGTCCACTATTTTTTGTTATACTGGGGATAAGAGGGTTTTCCTTGTGTTAAAATGCTTTTGGCATAAGAAAGATTATACTGACTTCTTTCTTCAGGTTTAGAAAACCCAAATAATCTGTTCATAATGAATGTATGCTGCTGGTGTGCCTTCTAGAGATATGCTGAGTACATATTCCTGGCTTTAAATAGAAAGCAGTCAAAGGATAATTGCAGGATTTAAAAAAAAAAACCAACAACCAACAAAAAAAGAATTCTTAAAGCATTCTAAGTAGGAAGGGAAGATGGTTCTGTGGTTAAAGTATAAGAAAAGTACATATCTGGGTTATGTTCCTGGGCTGGGCAGATATTTCCTTTATAACCTTGGGCAAAATTCTTCCTCTGTGTCCACACTTCCATATTTTATTCTGTATAAAAAGGAGTTTCTAACCCTTTCCTGCCTCAGAGAACTCAAAAAGTGTTTGTGCAGGGATGGGCACCCTGCGATGGAAGGTGTTATCTGACTGTTATTATAAATGGAAACACGGGATATGTCTACATAGGCTCTCCATTAAGAGCTGATCTAATCACACATAGGAAATCCAAGAAATAGAGCCAACAAACCTCATTCTCAATGGCTCCAGTTACTATCTGATTGTATCTCTCATATATTTATGTCTGTCTCTGGGAGCCTGACTCTCCTAGAATATGCTTTTAACTGCCACATTTTCAGGAGGGAGGAAGTGTTGAGCTCAGTTTCTAATCCACCAGCTATTACATTTAAGAAATCTTTGAATGGTATAACACAAAAGAAGCTACCTACAGAAAAACTTCCCTGCTACAGGACAAAGAAACATTCCTGCAGGTAGGAATCAAATGTGGTTCCCCTGCTATAATCACACACCTAAGAATCGGCAAATCTTTGTAGTTCCAGTGCTTCTCTTTTTGTCTATAGCCCATCTATTGCTATTATCAGCTCAACAGTGGTAATAATAAGCTGCACGTTGAAATTCTATAGCATCCTCTGATCTGAGCATCTGGGAGCACATAATGTAGGCTTGGATTCACAAAGACATTTACAAGCCTAAAACCCACAATGTTTTAAGCGCCATGGGGACACATTCATATCCCTTTGTATACTCAGGCCTTAAAAGTCACTTTGTTAGACCAATTTATTGCACCTCTTAACTTAATCGAATACGGTAGCTTTTTAACCAGGCATAGCAAAACGATTCAACAATTTAATGAAGGAAGCAGATTAAAATACTGTATTCACTAATTTAGATACACAGGATATTAATAATCAGGCTAGAATATGGCAGGCAGGAGCATTAGGAATTGTTCATATTCTCCTAAGAAGGTTACGGATTAAAGTTTGTTTATGGCTTTCCTTACAAATATATAGTAATATACTCAGACTTCTCCTAATACTGTGAATGAAGTCAGTAATCTTCAAGAACTGTAATGGAAAAAAGCTCCAGCTGGTATGAAGTGGGCTTTAGGAGATGGATGATCAGCTTCATGAATATGAATGGTTCACTAAAGTGAACAGCCATTCTTCTTCCAATATTTGTAGGAAGATGAAGCTCAGGATGTATTCTGCAGGGGATATTGTTAGCTTGACAGTCATTTTTGCTAGAAGTATGGTACATCTTGTTAAAAAATGACTAATTGCTATACTCAAACATGTAGGAAAGAAAAAGAAAATGTTTTCCTCTATTTTTAGAATTGTTTACCCTATATATTTAACACAGCTAGAGGTATAGCTACTTTCCTGGTTTGCTTGACTAATTAATTGGAAAGTTAAAAAATGAGTATCAGAAAAACTCTCCAAACACTGAGAGGAGAGCAAAAAAAATCAAACAAGGAAAATCCCAAACCTTAACCTTGAGGCTTTCAGCTCTCACAGATGAGAGTTGCTATTGACATGAGAAATAGGAACCTGGGAATATGTGCTAAAAAAATAAGGTTAATAAAATAATTATAATAATTAAAAAAAATAATTAAAAAAAAATCTGACCTTATTGCTTTATGGTAAAATTAGCTAAAACAACACCACCAAAAAAAATAAATAAATTGATCCATAAACTCCAATTATCTTGTCATTCCTCCTTACACAGTATTGCAGTGCTTTGTAGGGATTTGTTATTGTCTTATGCTATATTTAATGACTTACTTTTGCCCAGTGATATTATCACATATATAGAAATAATCTCCTTACAAATACATTAGTACATCTTTTTTGATTGATCTGCTACATACCTTTTTTGTATTCAGTGTCCTATTTTGATAGTTTCCCTCCCCTCCTTTGTCTAGGGCTAAGAAAGATCAAAAGCCTTTGCTTTAAAATACTGAAGCCAGATATGAGTAAATCTCCTTTGGAAAAGCTTCTGTTGTATATGAAATGAAACATTTATCTAGAAATATTAACTCAGTTTTATTACAGTCTCCCTTCCAAAATCCTCTGCTTGTTAAAATTAAGCAGTTGTCACAAAGTGTCTTTAACTTTCAAAAACATTTTGACAGCATTTTGGGGGGTTTTGACAAAATAGAAGCATTCTTGCAAAACATTTTCAACAAATCACTTTCTGGTAGGCTATGATTTGATGTGATTTCTTTAGCACAGCTCCATATATGTATCATAACTGCGGTACCATGCGCAGCACAGGAATTTAGAAAATGTATCTAGTTTTACTGAGCTTGTTGTAATGCCTGTTTGCTGGCTGCTGTTCATTAGACAGATAAATAAAGTTGTCCACTCCCATGTGATCAACATTTAATACACAGTGGTCTTCGATGTGTGTGCATCTGTATATCTTCAAGTTGGAAAGGAAATCTATTTATGGCTAAGAAGTACTGGACTGGTAAAAATAAAACTTATCAGATAGAAGAACCACGACCAGAAAAAAAAACTGTTCTGAGAAGCAAAACATTAGTACTATTTCCAGTTTACAGGGTAGCTAGTGTTATTCATCGAAAATTGTTATTTTACTGTAAATACTGGGAAAAAACCCCAAAAAGCCAAAAAACATGTCCTTAGTTTTGCCCTTATATAGCTTAGTCATAGCTTCTGGTATCTCTTAAGTATTTCAAAACACAGGTTTCTTCTTTGATATACATGCCATTTCAGGGGACTTCCTGTAGGTAGGTGTCGTTATGGAACACACTTGATGCTCCTCAGTCAATGGAAGAGCAGCCACAGTGAAGAGCTTTGAGAACGGCGAGGCGGTAGCAGTATTGTGGAAGTTAGGACAAGTAGGCTGCAATGCAGGACTAACACACTCAGGAGGGTTAAACTGGATCAAACTCTCTCTTCATCTGAGCCCTACTTGTGTACAAGGAAAACATTCATCTGAAATCAAGTCACAGCACCTCCTCCTAAAACATATGGCCTTTCAGAAGTTAGGTCTGTGGGCATCTTTAGTAACCTTCTAATACTGCAGACTCAGCATAGCAGGGCTCTAGGCCATTACAGGGTTGCCTATGTGGAAAATATATGCTTGGGTACAGAAGCCAATTATTGCTGGTGCCAGAAGAGACCCAGCTGATGCTCCTTCAGGGCTGCCATGTGCTAAGTAAGGCACAGACAGTATCCTCCACTGTCTCCAGCCACTACAATTCTTGTAAGTCACACTTTATGCTGGTTTTGGCTGGGAGAGAGTTGATTTTCTTCCTAGTAGCTGGTATGGAGCTATGTTTTGGTTTTGTGCTGAAAACAGAGTTCATAACACAGGGATGTTTTAGCTGTTGCTGAGCAGAGCTTACATAGAGACAAGGCCTTTTCTGCCCCTCACACCACCCCACCAGTGAGTAGTCTGGAGGTGCACAAGAATTTGGGAGAAGACACAGCTGGGAGAACTGTAGCTGACCAAAGGGCTATCCCATACCATATGACTCAGCATATAAAACAGGGGGAAGAAGAAGGGGCGAGGGGATATATTCAAAGTGATGGTGTTTGTCTTCCCAAGTGACCATTACGCTTGATGGGGCCTGGCTTTTCTGGAGCTGGCTGAACACCTGCCTGCTGATGGGAAGTGGTGAGTGAACTTGTTTGGGTTTGCTTTGCTTGTGCGCATGGCTTTTGCTTTACCTACTAAACTGGTTTTACCTCAACAATGAGTTTTCTCACTGTTACCCTTCCAACTGTCTCCCCCATCCCACCAGTGGGGAGCGACTAAGCGGCTGTGTGGAGCTTAGTTGCTGGCTGGGGTTAAACCACAACACTGTCATGCTTTTAAAAACTCTGTTAAACTATGTTAACGGAGGGATTTTCTGCACTATGAAAAACCTGAATGACAATTGTTTCTTTTTAACTGCCCACTGCTCAGAGGCCAAGCAGCAAGGTGAACTGAGCTTATAGTTATACAGTAAGACAAAATCATTCATATTTTTTCTTGCTTGCTTTTCAAAAATGAAATAAATTAAAACACGATTCTGCATGTCCATAAAAATGCTGATGGATATCTCAAGGTGATTTATGTGATCAGAGCTGTACTGAAATTGGTGGAACCATGATAACCTGCATACACCAGCAACCCGCCTGATCAGAATTAGCAATTCTAAGAGAGGATTGCAGGATTAATTCTTTTCATTAAGAAAAAAGCAAGGAGTTCTGTGAGCAGCAGAACTAATGAAGCTCAGCTTCCTCTATTTCCCAGCAATTGCATCCCTCTTGCCTCTTTCTGACCACTGTCCACATTATTTCCAGAGCTCTCTGTCCTTTACACCTTCACTTCCCACATCACCCAAGAAGAAGCTGGTGCTGTAGCTGGTTCAGAGTGAGGTGTCCAGGGTGCGCAGGCCCATCAGCTGGTTTGCTGATAGCAAACACAACAGGGAGAGCTGAGCTCTCCTTACTTTTCAAGGGGGCACTAACTTGGACCTTAGTACTGTGAATGCCACCAGATTCCATAAAAATGTTATGAATATCCTTAAGAACACTATCCCTCTACTAAATTTGTTTAAAATTGGTGGAGACATCCAACAGTTATGACAAGGCACTGGCACACAGAATACAGCATAAGCCTCATTTCATTGGGAAAAAGAAACTAGAAATGAAAGAATATATCCCCAGTAATGTAACAGAATGTTCAGCTAATACAGTACTTCAGAATAACACAGGATATGGTTTTGGTGAAGTTGAAAAGCTTAGGGTAGTAATTAAACTTTTGCTTGCAGGGACACATGAGTGAGCCCATTTTAATGGCTGGTTGTTATTGTGTTGCTCCATAATGTGTTTTGATTTCAGAATGGTGACACAATTGCCATAGGTAAGATGACCAGCATGACTGGAAAGAATTCATAATATCCACTTAAAAGCAGTAACAGGATATTCGTGAGTGACTGGATGCCCTTGGAATGTAAAGATTTTGTAAAGGAACACCACTTCCTGATATTATTGCCAACGTTTTTTTTCCCATGTGAGCAACCATATTTGCTGCCTGATAAATTAACACCTTCCGTGATCTGAAGTGATCATAGGCAGCAGTGAATCACCGGCACTTTGCAGGGCAAAATCTTTTTGTTTGTTTGTTTACTCTGGGTGGAGAATGGAACAGAGATTCTCCTGTTGCTCGGTACAAAAAAAAAGTCACACCATCTCTGAACTCTTTCCTTCAGAATTACTAGACATGCAGCTTTCAACTACCTCTTATTCACAGGAGATAAAGCTCTGACAATTTTATTAATTTTAGGTTCTGCCTTACTTCTCAAAAGAGTCTAAGGAAAGTATCACTAAGATTTGAAGTGTTATGAGTGGTAAGACTATGGTATCACAATATTCCAGGTAACAAAAAAACCCCATACATCCTCAATGGATTTTAGTTCTCGGATTGCCATCACGATTAGTTTCTACCAGCAATGCTGGTGATGAGCTGTCGTTTGCATCTATAATGTTCCCGTAATGAAAGGCCTGCCTGTATGTGTCCCTAGAAGGCCTACACACAAAATCACGGCTATGCAGAGATAATGAAGCCCCCAGGGGCTGCCAGAAAGAAGTGTGTTGCACTCAGGAACGTATTTATTTATGGCCAGTGGTGCACCAAGCTCACCTGCCTGCTACAGTGTTTCAAAGGAGCTCTTACAGGTTAGACAGGGCTCCAGCGGCACAGGGAGAAGAAATATTCCTTAATTGCATATTTTGGGCCAAACCCAGCATGAATTTACTGACTAAAAGAAATGGCAGACAGACATGTCAGCAAGTCGGTGTTTGTGTTAGGGGCTGGCAGGCCTGGGGAGCAGGTCTGCAGGTCTGGGGAGCAGGTCTGCAGGTCTGCACTGCAGGCTGGCCACAGTGTGCTGCTTCCCGTTCCCTGCGCTGCCTGGCTGCACCGAGTCCGACACCTGCCCAAGGCAGCGCTGAGCGGTGCAGGGAGCCCAAGGGTCAGGGGTCTCCACGCGCTTTTCCAGATCCGCATTGATTCCCAACTCCTTTGTACGGAAAAGTTACAGAGGGGCCTCGACTGCCCAAGGCGGCGAATGACAGCCAGTGCAGTGCAGACACCTCACGGCTGCACCTGGCTTGCGAGCCTGCTGTCCCCGGGGCTCGGGGGGACAGGTGGAAGGGTGTTCTCCCAAACTGGAAAGCTGTTGCAGACTGGGGATTTTCTGTTTCTCTTTTGGGGAATTTGGGGGACATTTTTGTCAAGGCCTGGTGAGCATCGCAGGCCTCACGGCGGTGGCCTAGACCTCGTCACCGCCGCATTGCCTCAGGACGCCCGGGTCTCCCCGGGGCCCTGCGTGCCGTCCGCCTCCCCGCGCTATGCCAGGCTCGCCGGCGGCGGCGGCGGCGGCGGCGGATGGGGGGTGGGGGGCGCAGCCTCCCCCGGAACGTCTGGGCGGGGCGGCGGGGGCGCGGCGGAGCGTGTTGGCCGCC
>WUAM01000143.1:23807956-23819886 GCA_024336885.1 Actenoides hombroni
GACAAGCTGCCTCTCATGAGGTGGCCTCTCTACAAGGGAGAATCTGATGAGAAATATTTTCAGTAGGTAGATACAAACAGGAGGATATAAACACAATGAAAGAGTCATCTGAGGAGACCTTAAGAGTGTTGAAAGACATGTCAGCTTTTATTCTCTTAAGCTCAAAACACCTGCAAAATTGAGACGAATCTGAACGTGCGGAGAGGAGAGAAATGGAGAATGATGGGAAGGGCCTTTTCCTGGACAGTCTGCATCTGAGAAGATGACTTTAGAGGTGGTTCTTGTGTCCTGGAAAGGTAAAAGCATATGTAGTTCTAGAGAAATTAAGTATGTTGTGTAACAGCAGAACAGTGTCAGTGACGTTCCAAGGGAATGTCGATATTTGTCTGGAATATCCTTTTGGAAAGGTGATTGGAGTGGCAGAGCTCTCTGGTGAGTGAGGACACACCAATGTTGCTCCCATCTTTGGAAGAGGCTGGAAGTGCAGCCCAGAGAAACCCAGACAGCACCAGCTCAGCTTGGTGAGGAGGGATCCCTCAGCAAGATTCCTCTTGGGTGACATTTCTGGGCAACGGGAAGAGAAGAGCATGTCCCAGAATCCGCAGCATGGACTTCCCAAGGGTCACTCCTGCTCATCTACCTGAGTGGCTTCCTGAGGACGTGGCTGCATCTGTGTGTGAGGAGAGAACAGCGGCTGTCGTTCCTCTCAGCTTCAGCAGAACCCTTGGCATGGTCCCTCCATAGTCCTGTTACCCCAGCTGGGACACTGCAGTCTGGATGGGCAGACAAAGAGATGGGGAAACCACCAGCTGGGTGCTGAGGCTGAGAGAGCAGTGGTGAAGGGGTCATTCCCTAGCTGGAGGTCACTGGACATACTGGGACACTGTGGGGCAGCCCAGGGGACTCTCCTGGCCTCTGAGCAGTTTCACAGCTGTCTCCATGACTCAGAGGAGGCAACTCTAACCACATCTGTTGATGGCACCCAACTGGGAGCACCATTGCTGTGCTCTAGGGATGCCATTCAGGGGAAGCTTGGCTGGTGAGAGGCGTGTCCTGTCAGGAACAGAAGGAGAGGGATAAAGAACAAGGGCCAGATCCTGTGCCTGGGACAGATGAACACCCACAGGGGCAGGGTCTGGAGACTGCCTGGCTGGGGAGCAGCTCTGCAGGGACAGCCCTGGTGGTGCTGGGGAACAGAAGCCAAACCCAACCCAGCAGTGACCCACACGACCCAGTGGGACCTGGGAGCAAAGGAGGCAGCAGGGTCCTGGGGTGTGGGAAGAGGAGCCTGCCACCTGAGTGAGGGAAGGGATTGTGTCCCCTGCCCAGCACTTATGCCACCAGCAGGACACTCCTGTGTCCATTTCTGGTCCCCAGTCCAAGGTACTGGGTCTGGCAGGGGTGGGATTGGCTTTCTTTGGAGCAGCCCCTCCTGTGGTGCCCCTTTTTGCACTGGTGTCTTAACCAGTGTTGGGAACACACCAGTGGTTTGGCTGTAGTGGGGCAGGGTTTGCACAGCATCAAGGTCTTCTCTGGTCTTCCATCTGCTGCCTCCCAGCGAGCAGGCTGGGGGTGGAGTGCCCCATCCAGGACAGCTGAGCAGAGGGATATTCCAGACCTCATGATGTCATGGTCAGCAATAAAACTGGGGCAGAGAAAGAAGGAATTTTTTGTAGCTCCAGGTGTCTGTTGCCAAGTGTCTGGGTGTCAGTCTGCTTGTAGGAGGTGGTCAGTGATGGTCTTTGCCTTGCCTGTTGGATTTGGTTTAGATTTGGTTTTACCTTTTTTCCTTCACCTCTCAGCTCTTTTTACTCCCAGTCACAAGCTGCACAACAAGTGCAGGGCAGCAGCGTGGGTGGAGACCTGGCTGGTTGAGGAGTGTCCTGAGGAGAAGGGCCTGGGCACCAGGAGGATGCCATGTGAGCCAGTGGCCTCCCATTTCAAAAGGAGAGTGGAGAAACTGGAAAGGGTGCAGAGCAGGTCTGCCAAGATGGAGTGAGGGGCCAAAATCAAGAGCTGTGAGGAGAGCCTGAGGGAAGTGGGCCTCTCCAGCCTACTGAGGGATGCCTGGAGCAGCCTAGGATGAGCCCACAGCTCCCTGGAGAGATAATGGAGCCAAGCTCTCCTCTGCACTGTTCAATGAGTGGACCAAGGTAACAGCCACACATGCTGCCCCATGGGATTCCACCTGCTGTTGCCCACAAGAGGCCAGGATCTCATTCCCTGCTGTCCAGGCTCTGTGCTCTGCTACTCTCCTTCCCCACTTGCCTGGGATCAGGGCTCCACAATTCCTTGGTCATTACAGCCCAGGCTGACACTGCTCTTCACACCCCTGATCGCTGATCTTCCTGTCTCGGGAGGACCAGCTCCAGGTGGGCATCAGACAGGGTGGCCCATTTGGCAGCTGTGCAAGAACTTCTCCAGAAACACCACAAGAAACCTCCTCTTTGCAGGAGGACACCTGGACTCTTTGCATCCTGCTGTCTCAGGTGGCCAGTGAATCCCAGGCAGAGCCAGCCCCCCTCCATCAGAGCCAGGGCCTGTGACCCACAGATGTCCTCAGGACACTGAAACAAGCCATTGTTCACTCCTCCCCCTGCCTGGGTGACCTGTCCCTCTGTCCTGGGTCTGGCTGGGCTGGGGTTAATTCTCTCCACAGCAGACCAGGGGGTGCTGGGCTGTGGATCTGTTCCTAAAGCAGCCCTGAGAACACCCCCGTGGTGTGGCTGCTGCTGAGCAGCCCTTGCAGGGCATGAAGGTTTCCTCTTCCTCACCCTCTGCCCACACAGCCCATGGGCTGGGGGTGCACAAGGAGGTGGCAGGGACAGAGCTGGGGCAGATGACTCCAAGTGCCCCAAGGCATGTCCCATTCCATGGGATGTCATGTCCAGCGAACAAAAGCCAAGAAGAGATGGAGGAAGGGGAGACATCCCTGGTGATGGCATGGTGTGCCCATGTCCCTGACACCCGTGGTGGAGCCCTGGCTCCCTGGCGATGGCTGAAGCCCGGCCTGCCCGTGGGCGGTGGGGAATGAATTCCTCCTCCTGCTCTGGGCACACACAGCTCCTGCTAGCCTGACACTTTGCTTCAGCAAGCATTTCCCTTAAAGATACATGACCCTTGTTTTCTAGCCATTCCCCAACACCTTCCAGCCCTGACAATTCTATGATTCTATGATTCTATGACAATTAGTCTTAGGAAAGAACGATTATGGCCGAACATTTCAGAAAACCTAATGAATATGTATGTAACAGGAAGACAAAAGCTTTGACTGGTACAATATATGGGATGCACGTTAGACGGAATGATCCCCTGTGCATCCAGCACTGCAATAAAATGAATGGTGCTTCTTAATGCTACATTGGTGTTAAGAAGTTTAACTCTTGATTTCAGTGACAGGACCTCAACTGACTAGAGTGCTGAGATGACAAGAAATGTCATGAAGCGCTACAAAGGCAAAGACAAAGCCTGCACTGGGAACAAAATAATCCCATGCACTAGGATATACTGTTGAGCAACTAGCTTGTAGCAGTTCTTCAGAAAAGGACATGGGGATCCTGATAAACAGCAAACTGAATGTTAGCCACCAAGGATGGAAACTCCATTTGATTCTGAAATGTGAATAAACCTCTTCTTTTTTGTTTCCAAAGAACAAAACCATGATCCTTTCTAGTGTGAGTAGGAGGTATGCTGAGAATTGCCCTGAGTGTATTGGACAAGCTGTGACCAGCTAGAGAGCTCATCTCATGGTTCCCTTTTCTAGCAGGTAACTGCTCCTGGGACATGAACTGCCAGAAGAAACAGAATTAGGGAAACTAATGTATACACACATATTAAAGCACATGTTACAGGGAAGATGATGCTCCATTTAAAGCATTAATCTGAGTCATGTCCTAGATATATGCAATGCATTTTTTGCAGAAGAAAATTCCTTATAATTAAAGTCCAGAGTTGCTAGAAAAGGTTTTCATGGCAGTGCTGCCTAGCACTGGTGGTTATACTATGGGTACTTAACCATCTGGCTTTGTGAAGCTAAACTAGGGACTGGAGCAGAGCTTCATCTGAGGCAGTGGGAACAAAAAGACAGAAGCCAGTTTGGGAATAACCATGGAGTCAATGGAAAACCATGTACTGGCAATCCAAGCAAAAGCTGAACTGAAGCTGGAAAGACTAACTGAAAGTAACACCTATCATCTTAAAGAAAAGGGGTTGATAGGGCTCCTCATCAACCCCACTGAAGGCTGAAGAAGCAGCGCTTGTGTAAACCATAATACAGATACTGTGCTACTAAGCTGGCATGCATTGCCAGAGGATCAAGCTTTGGCATGGCATGCTGTGCAAAAGCCCAGTAGAACATCTCTGCACAGAGCTTCTCTGACTGCTGGTGCCCAACAGCTGCCTAGCGGTCAGGTCATTTAGGCGTTTTTGTTGGGAAGAAAAATGCAGAGTTGTAGTTACATAAGAAAGATGTCAAATTTGCATTAGAACCTCCACAGCTCAGGGCACACACACAAGAAAACCTCATGGAAAACAGAAAAGTAACAAGAAAAAACCCTTTACAGTGACATATTGTACCACAAGTCCCCAGCTGCAATATAACTGAGTTTCTTCTCTGAAATATTTTGCCTATAGCACTCTCCATCTTCCTACCAACCTTATAGAACATAATAAATTCTTGGCTTTTTCTGGAGCATATGTTAGAAACAATATTAGAATATGTTACTTCTTGTAAAGGCCAGAGAGGGTATTGTGACCAGTGGAGTGCTAAAATGACATTTGCACTTCAGTGAAAAAAAGCCTAAGTGTGTTAGTAAAGTTCACATGCTTTTCAATGGTGGTAAGTGAATTAAAGCATGTCCAAAGAAGGGGAACAAAGCTGGTGAAAGGTCTACAGAACAAGTCTTGCAAGGAGCAGCTGAGGGACCTGGGGTTGTTTAGTCTGGAGAAAAGGAAACCTAGGGGAGACCTCACTGTCCTGTTACAACTCCCTTTCAGGGAGGTTGTAGCAAAGTGGGGGTCAGTCTGTTCTCCTAAGTAACAAGTCACAGAACAAGAGGAAATGGCCTCAAGTTGTGCCAGGGGAAGTTTAGATTAGATATTATAAAAAAATACTTCACAGAAGAGGTTGTCAAGCACTGGAACAGTCTGTCCATAGAAGTGGTTAAGTCACCATCCCTGGAGGTATTTAAAAGACATGTAGATGTGGCACTTAGGGACATGGTTTAGTGGTGACCTGCCACTGCCAGGTTAACAGTTAGACTTGGTGATCTTAAAAGTCTCTTCCAAGCAGAACAATTCTATGATTCTATGATTCTAAGGTAAAGACTGCCTTCTGGAACAGATCTAGAGAAAGCTCAGACCTGCGAAGTCTCCGCACGCTGTAAAATCACTATCATTCCTATCTGTATTACAACTGAGGAGACAGGTTGTAAGATTTTTGGTTTGTTACTTTTACATCTGTTTGCCTCAGATTGATTAAATCATATTTTTCCATTTGCAGACCCAGCAAAGCACAATTACCCCCTAGTGGTGGCAATATTTAGCAATCACTGTATCGAGAGTCTGGCTTGCCAGTAGGTATCTTTTCTGTGTGAATTTCAACCAGACCCACCATTTCTCAAGCTGCAAGATAGTAATAATTCTCGTGAGCGCTCCTACTACCTATAATGAAACTGATTTTCCTAAATCCTCCCCCCAGACTGGGAAAAATGTTCAGTGTCAGTGAAAAAGATAATTAGCTTGTCAGTTTGGTTAAGTTTGAAAATCCAAACCTCAAAGATACTTTGAAGATTTGAAAAAGAGAAATGAAAAACATCTGTGAAGATGTACTTCCGTTTTTTGGTTCCCAAAAGAGCATTTAGGGTTTATCTTATAGCTTTGGTGTAAGATTCCATAAAGCTCCATTTTACAGACTTCGGCAGCAATACGGCTCGAGGTGTGGCTTCACATTTTTGGCCTATACAGCTTCTTCCTAGGGCACTAGGAAGTGTTTCAGCCTAGAGTTCTTCAGCTCTGTGTGGAGGGAGCCAGATCAGAGACCTCGTCTACTTTAAAGAAATATAAACCACTCCCTTTCCTTTGGTGATTTCTTTTTCAGGACAGATTGGAGCATTTATCTACATGAGCATGAGGTTTTGGCTGTGTCACTCTAACTGCCTGAGGCCATCACAAGTCCAGCAGAGAAGACACACCAGTGAAACCCACCAGTAGTTCCCTTCTTGGCTTGCTCTTGAACGCTGCCTTTATCTTGACGCTAAACACTAACATATGAAGTCAGGCCTCTGAGATATCAGAGAGACACAGCTGCAAAGAACTGATGGCAGAAGGAGCCCAAACTTCCAGAGCAGCCTCATATCAAGAACCTGAGACCACTAATGGATCTTATCATCCTCTCCTGTACCTCTGTCTACCCCCACTAAAGCTCAGGGCTGAACATTCACTCCTTTGATGCACTGTGCTGTGTGAATGTCCATCACCAGCTGTTCTGCAGCCAAGCCTGAGGGCCATGGACCTCCTTGGTCTGGACCCTGAACCACAGAAAGACTTTCCAACTTGGCCTCTGATTTTCCCTGTTACTATGGACTTGTCTGAAGGTCACTGGGCTGTGTCTGACATAGGTTACCATCACCGCTCTCAGTCCTGACTGACAGACTTACACTGACAGCTTGGCCTGGAAGTCCTCATCATCACAGTTGTCTGACAGTGTGAAGAGTTTGCTGATGCTGGCTGCCATCCCCAGGCGGATCCTACTCACCTGACTTGGGCACTAGGGGATGGTTAAAGACTGGCAAGATCCTTACCCTACCAGACCCATTATCCCCTGTGGCTCCTGGCTCCCTGTCCCTTACAGACCAACCAGCATCTGCTGCTTCTTGACAGTTGAGAAATAATTGCAGTATTTTTTGTGTAGATAAAAGCCAAGAGTTGATACTTTCTTGGATGATGATAGCAGATTAGACTATGACAGCAGAGTCTAAAACTAAGCACAGTAGGCAGGAAAATCCTGCACAGCTCTCAAAGACTTATTCACAGTTTGGACTAAATGACAGTTCTTTCAAGTACCTGGTGTGGCCACAATGTGCAGACTTCAGCCCAAATTCTCTGTTATATGACTCATCCTGTTGAAAGGGTCCTTTGGAGCAACCGTATGTGACAAAGCCCTCTTTGTGAAAAGTAAAGAGTATGCTGTGTGCCTGGAGAAACAGATCTCGATGGGATGGCAATGAATGTATATGGATTCATATCACAGCCCCTTGCTCTTGCACCATTTCTGATGGCACTCTGGCCTTTGAATGAGGCTTCCTGTGGTGTCAAGACAACACTAAATAGTGGACACTCTGCAGTCCCAGAAGTGTTTCAGAAGAGCCTTGAGACATTGTTCTGAACAAGTGTTTCATGCTGCTGCCAGCAGAGACCAAAAAATCTGCCTTCAGGGACACTGGATTTTCACTTCTTGGAGAAGAAAGTGCTTATTTTCATTTGAGTCCCAAAAGATCAAACACACCATGACCTTCCAGGAAAAGAAGACACAGCTCAGCTACCCTACACTTTGATTAAGCATACTGATTAAGGAATTTCCCTAGTTTGAAAGCAGTAAACTTTTTCATTTCAGGCAGTACTTTTGTTTTAAACCATTTTTTATTAATATGATACCTGCACTCTTTTTAACTGCCTTTACTGCTATTGTCTGGATAATAGGACAAACCATAACTATTATCTCTGCTTTCCCCCACCTCCATCCCAGTCTTGGAAAAGGTTAGCAGAAGTATAGAAAAGACTGCTATTATATAATTAAAAACCCCCAAACCCTAAGTATTTGCACTACTAGTGTAAATTAGAATTCAGTGTGATCAAGTAACACAAAGAAAAAGAAAGAAAAAAAGTTGAGCTCACTCATTCTTTTCTGGATGTATTGTTATTTCTCTGACTTGAATATATAATAAAATCCATGCGTCTGGTGCATGCTCCTGATTCCTTGATCTACAGAAGTTCTTCTGGACGTCCATGGCAGAGTGCAGAGAGCCTTCTATTTCTTAGCAGAAATCAAAAGCCCATCAAGTTGCTAAAATACATCTTGCCCATTAAAACTGAAAGAGGCCATTCCTGCTTCAGTGTTTTTGCCTAAAAAACACAGCTGACTTTATGTCTATTGGAAATTCATTTTCTTCCTTTCCATCCAGAGTCTGTGACTAATATGGCAAAAGCCTCTTCTAAGATGAGGTTCCCTGAGTACTAGATGTGGGACTTGTATGTGTATCAAAAGAGAATGCTCTTTGTCTACTAAGCCATTTTCAATTACGTAAGAGAAGTGAAGCCCAGCCAAGAATGGTAGGGCATATCTAAATTACTATGGGCCACCTAAGACTCTGTCCAAGCAAGTTATCCAACCTACCTCTTGTCAAACAGTTAAACATCTCAAGAGGACAATTCATGTCTAACTACAGCTCTGGAAATATTAGAATAATAGAATCATTTGGGTTGAAAAAGACCCTTAAAATCATCAAGTCCAACTGTAAATCTAACTCTGCCAAGACGACCAGTAAACCATGTCACTAAGTGCCACATCTACATGTCTTTTAGATACCTCCAGAGATAGTGACTTAACCACTTCCATGGGCAGATAGTTCCAGTGCTTGACAACTCTTTCTGTGAAGAAATTTTTCCTAATATCCAATCTAAACCTCCCCTGGTGCAAATTGAGGATGTTTCCTTTTGTCATAACATTTGTCACTCAGGAAGAGAGACCAAAACCCACCTTGCTACAAGCTCCTTTCATGTAGTAAGGAGCAATAAAGTCTGCCCTGAGTCTCTTTTTCTCCAGGCTAAACAACCCCAGTTCCCTCAAACACTCCTCACAGGACTTGTTATGTAGACTCTTCACAGACTTCATTGCTTTTCTTTCGACATGCTCCAGTACCTCAGTGTCTTTTCTGTAGCAGTATTTGAGATGCAACCTCACCAGTGTCAAGTACAGGGGCACGATCACTTCCCTACTCCTGCTCGCCACACTGTTTCTGGTACAGGCCAGGATGCTATTTGTTTTCTTGGCCACCTGGGCACGCTGCTGGCTCATGTTCAGCCAGCTGTTTACCAACACCCCCAGATTCTTTTCTGCCAGGCAGTTTTCAGCCACTTCCCCCCAGGCCTATAGTGCTGCATGGGGTTCTTATGACCCAAGTGCAGGACTTGGCACTTGGCCTTGTTGAATCTCACACAGCTGACTTTGGCCTATCGACCCAGCCTGTCCAGATCCCTCTGAAGAGCTTTTCTACCCTCAAGCAGATGAACACTCCTGCCTAACTTGGTATCATCTGCAAACTTATTGAGGATACACTCAATCCCCTCATCCAGATCACTGATAAAAATATTAAACTGAATTGGCCCAAATATTGAGCCCTGCGGAACATCATTTGTGACTGGCCACCAACTGGATTTAACTCCATTCACCACCATTCTTTGGTCTCGTCCATCTAACCAGTTTTTTACCCAGTGAAGTATAAGCCCATCCAGGCTATAAGCAGACAGTTTCTTCAGGAGAATCATGTGGAAAATGGTGTCAAAGGTTTTACTAAATTCCAGACAAAAACATCCACAGCTTTTCCCTCATCCACTAAGCAGGTCACCTTGTCATAGAAGGAGATCAGGTTAGTCAAACAGGACTCTTCTTAACTCAGTTTCAGATCTTAGAAAGTGAAAATTAAGTGAGCTGATTCACAAGTCTTTGCTGTTGGTGAAACAGAGCTAGAAGCAATGAGAGAAACCAGTGGTCTTTCTGCCTCCAAAAGCTCTTCAATGGCCGGTACAGTGTGTGGTACACCCAGGACATCACTCCAGCTGTGTAAGGTGGAAAGGATAAATCTTACCTTTGCAAGGGACCAGAACTGGAAATCATTTGATGGTAGTTTTAAAAGACCATGCCTTTATATAAATAAATGGGTTTATGCTATTCACATTCACTTTCACAGTATTTCAATCCTCTTAGGTGATGCTTTATGTTTTGTTTTGTTGTGTGGGGGTTTTTTTATTTTATGCAGCCAGGAAAATAAAAGGAAAAGAAGCTTTTTCCTTTTTTTTTAATTTTATTTTTCTTATTGCAAAGTACTAAGTCTGAGAATCCTATGTAATCATGGTGAGTCAAGATTAATGTTTTAGAGAGAACATTAAATATTACTGAGGTCACAGAAATATCATGACAGTTGATGCCACTGATGTTACATAGCAAAACATTAGTTTTGGACAATATTTGGCATTTTAGAGTGCAGTTCAGCAACTGATTCCAAGACTCATAGCCAACACAAGGGTGAAATCCTATCTCATCTTTCCCACTACAAAATCATGTCCTACTCCGATTCTGCAGGATGACCTTGGATTCAGTGACAGGCCACACCTCCAGTATAGAAGAGACTGAACACATTAAATCTTCACTTTAATTAGCCAGGCTGTATCATTTCTTATTGCTTATTTCATTTTAGGTTTTTCTTACATGATAAGAATCAGTTCTGGGGTTTGTATATGTTCAAATAATCATCAGCTACATATGGCACTCAATCAATATGTCTATTTTTCCCATATGAGATTGAAATAGTTAACTTTTAATATACCTTTTAAATTTTTAATTGATTTTACATTCCATTATAAACAAGGTCCAAAGGGGTCCATTTCCATGCTCATTTCCATCTCCAAATAAGTGCTGCTTGCATTGTTTACTGAATCTCACCCATATAACCTTGTTAGGTCTCTCTCACCCCATGCAGCAAGTGGAAATCTTAGGCTAACAAACAAAAATATCTCCTGAACATGGTACTGAAAATGGTAATTAAGAATGGTACTCTTCTTCCCTCTCTGCTGTGAAGGCAGAGTATGTTGCTGCAAGACCACAGTCAGTGGGAACAGTTAAGCTTCCCACTTTTCTAAAAGACTGTTCCTTTCATCACTTAGCACATGTGACATATCACTTTGCACGTTTGCTTATCATAACTTCACTTCCTGGTTGCAAACCACATTTTGTATGCATACTCAGGTGATTATTACTTAAGGAGGAGAAAAAAAGATCCAAAGCACAAACACTGTACTTATGGAGAAAGAGTGGATTGTAATTCCTCTTGTCTGGATTATCTATTCACTTTTTAGCTCCATTAACTCCATTAGCGCTGTTTTCATCATCAGTCACAACATGTATAATTCTGTGCAAGTCAATATACAAAGGATGACGGGGCATCAGTAATGATAAACCCTTATTATTTTCAAACAGATTTGCAAGGTCTTCTCCTGTAATCATGCCAAGCCCCAGTTTTGGGTAAAGCTAGCCAGATAGTATATGGGACAGATGCAGGAGGTAGCCAGAGGGATGGATGCACAGGCATCTGTGTCGACCCCGCAGCAGTGCCCTTGTGCAGGCTTGCTTACTGTTTCACACTCTTGCAGGGAGATTGTCCTTCCTCCACTGCCAGTCCCAGGAGGCTGCCCAACATGGCAACCCCAGAATCTCGTCTCCTAGGCCAAGTCAACCCACATACTAGTCAGCTGGTATCACATGTGGCATCAGAGGCTGAGAGAGGTCACAAGTTGCTACAGAGTGAAATCATGGCCAGAGGAGCAGCTTGCCTCCTCTCCTCATGAAAAGTAATGGATCTGAAAAAGAGTAGGAGATGTCTGAAGGTGAGCACCTAGGCATTAACTCAAATTACCCCAGCCTTTGTCTGGAGAACATAGTCCTCCCAAAGGAAAAATAAGCACCAGGTAGATTGAATGACTAGTCCAAGAACATTGTTAGTCCACGAATTTATGCCATTTAATCAGGTAAAAAGCAATCCTTCAAATCAATGATCAGGACGTCCCACCCTGTTGGAATCATGGTGGGTGAGGGCATACCAGGCTGCAATGCCCCCATACCTTCCATCACTGCGTTAACCTTTCGGAGATCTTGCAAG
>WUAM01000143.1:23819986-23842466 GCA_024336885.1 Actenoides hombroni
CCGCTACCGACCCCCCCCCCCTTGTACCGTCCCATGGCCCCCCACAGCGCCGCACAGCGCCATGTACACCCGCAGAGCCCCACAGAGCCCCACAGAGCCCTGTACAGCCCCACAGAGCCCTATAGAGCCCCACAGAGGGAACAGCAGGGGGCTGTCAGGCTGTTGCCAGAGTGATCACCACCAGCTCTCCCAGTGCCCCCCTGCCCCACGGCAGCAGTGGGCTCTGGCAGGAGCTGTGTGGGGAGGGCTGTGCCCACTCTCCGGGCTGGTAGGCAGGATTCCCAGCCAGCTCTGCGTGCCCTGCTGCGCTGCGCAGCTCTCAGCTCTGGGCAGGACCTGCTGGGAAAGGCTTTGCCTTCTGGGTGCAGCTCTGGGTGCTGCTGGTGTCACCCTCAGCTCTCTGCAGGACACGTGCCCCCCTGGGAGAGGGCATAGCTCTCACCCTCCCAACGCACAGATGCTCTCAACAAGCAGAGGTTTGGAAGAGCACATCTGGAACCACTCACTGCAGCATCTGGAAGCTGTCAGGAGCTGCAGTGAGACACGGATGTTTAATTCTGGGCCCATCTCCTTTGCCACTGTGAAGCTGTCAGTGGGCATTCAAGCTCCCGGGCACAGAGCCCAGCACAGCACCCCTGTGTGCTCCTCATCGGGTGTCACTCTTGTGATGGTGCAGGAAGCAGCAGCTTCATCTCCAGCCCTGCCCCGATGGCATCCAGCACAAGGAACCAGCTGTGGAAGTTCCCTGTTACAGCAAGAGGAACGAGAAAAAAAGGGAAAAGTCTTAAATACTTAGAGCCTAGAATAACAGCCCTGCAGCATCAATCGTTTCTCTCAGCACTGGGATCAGCTGAAGGTTTCGTTCCACAGCACCAGTCTGTTCTTTCAGGAGAAGTTCATCAAGACCTCCATCTGTGGCAGCCCTTAGCTGGCTGCTAGCATTTGCAGCTGGTCACCATGAACTTACAGGATAACCTGGGAGAAGAAAGGAGTCTGAAAGTACCCAGCACAGAGCTCTGTTTCCCCACTCTATTCCCAGTACCTCACCCTCTCTTATCTCATATGGACTTTTCACGGCAGATGCTCCTTTTTGTCTCTCTGCCCCTTCACAAGCATTTCTGCTTCCTCCTGGGAGTGAAGGAGTTAAGCAAGGCTGTACTGTGCTTTTTACTCAGAGCACATGGTACTGAGGATTCTCTGCTCCTTATCCCAGCGCTGAACTTCCTCTGGAAGCGTTTGCATCTTCCCTTTCCGCCCCCAGCAATGCCCCTGAGGTCAGGGGCTTGACCCGGGCTGGGTGGGATCAGAGCAGGAGGGAGGCTCCTACCCCTGCTCAGTCAACTCTTGGAGTGGGATGGTGCTCCCTGCACTCACAGGAAGCAGAGAAATGTGAGAAAACAAACAAAGAAATAAATAAAAAGAACAGAAAGCAAACAAGAATGTTGAGAAGCTCCGGGGAAAGGAGGAATTGGGGAAGTACACGGGGTAGGAAAGGGCAGAGTGCAGCAGCGGCTCCAGGGATGCAAATGAGATGTACAGAAAATGCAAAGAGAGAGAAATCATTAAAGCAGGACCACATTCCAAAGGATGCATCTCAGAGTTCAGCTCGTGCTGCAATAAACAGCCAGATGGCTGCATATCCCAGAGAGACACTGCTGGGAAAGGAAACGGAGAGGGAAAGAGGGGGAGTGCAGGGTCACTTACACACGACTCTTCCAGTCCCAGTGAGAAAGGAAATACAGATTAAGAGAGGTCTTCGCAGTCCAGTGCAGGCACAGGAGGCAGAAAAAGCCAAAGAATGCCTTTGAACGTCTTGTACTCCCATATTTTCCTTGCCCTCGTCCCTTCTTGTTCTCTCCCACCATTTCAGCCCCCTCTTTTCTCCCTTCCACCCCCAGCCTGTCTCTGACAGTCTCTCTGCAGGCCCAGGGCAAGGGCTGGTTGATAGCACCCTGAGCCACGTGTCCAGGTCTCTCTCACATCCTCTTCTTCTGGTGCTCCAGAGCTGTGTCCCTCACAGGTCGTGGTCAAACAAAGAGGAGGCCGTGAAACGAGCCTTTACTCTTCCAAAACGTGCTCTCTGGCATCCCCAGAGGTGCACAGGATCTCCTGGGTTCATCTTCCAAGTGAAAAAGGGGAAAAATCAAACACTCTACAAATCAAGGCATACAGGCTGGACTTCCCACACCAGGACACTTATGTCCTGTGAATTTAGGATTGCATCAATTACCTCAAAATCGGGACATACTCTTGGAGTTCTTGACACCCTCAGCACTCACTATGTGACCTCGATAAAGTCATCTACCCTTTCTGTGCCTCAGTTCCAAACCCTTGCTTTGCTTAGGACCCCCCAAGATCTTGTGTTGAAAACATGAAATCAATTTAAAGACACGTTGTTGGATAAGCCAGCTGCTATTAGTGTGCTTTCAGATGTTAGAAGCTTCTGTCCTTCAAGCAGCAGTGGAAGTAAGAAACACCAGTGAATTCCATTTCAAAGCAGGAGAGTTTTGCTGTGTGGGTTTTTACCGGACTCTTTTTCTGCCTTGAGCTGTAGGAGTTACACACCAAATGGGGATTCTTTTATTCTATTCAGTGAGGATGCATCAAAGACAAGCTCCCACGGAAGGTGAGAGAGATGAGAGAGTGCTCTTCACACACTGGTGAGCCCTGCACAGCCAGCCCTGACCCTGCAGAGGGAAGGGCAGTAGCAGGCAAGGCAAAATCAGAACTACCTGGTGCCTCAGCCAGCTGGCAAAACAACAGCAAATCCCCCCCCCCCTCCCAGTACTGGTCTGGTTTGCTTTGCTAAGCTCCTTTTCACTGAACAGTATTCCATTACCTGTACAGAAGCCCCAAGTCTTCAATGAAATGATGGTGGGAAATGAGGGAGCTGTGTTGTACAGAAGGAAAGTGGCTGTGCAAAGCTTGGATATTCCATCAGCATTAACAGAGTCCCTTGACCTTCTCTGTAGTTGGCAAGGTTCTCACAGGGAGTAAATCATCCTGGACGTAGAGGTACAGGCTCTGACTGCTGCTGGGAAGGCAGGTCATGGTGTGCAGCATCAGACCGCTCTGCTCCTGGACACCCGTGTGGTGATATCCTACCAGACAAAGGTGAGTGGAGAAATTAATGGCAATTAAAATAGTAGGAGCAGCATGGTGTTGTCACTGGGAATGTCAATGGGATTCCTGGAGAAAACAGGATCAGAAGAAAAATAATATTATAATCGGGAAAGGGGGGGGAAAGTCTGGGTTTGATTTTTCCTCTTTGTTCTGCACTCTGCTTGCTTCATGTTGAATAAGGTGTCCTTTCTTCTTCGAAGCTTTTTATTTTTAGCATTGCTGTTTGTAAATCATTTTCCCTTTCACGCACATCTACCTTGAGAAGGAGATGAAAGTCTGCTGCTGGGAAGATACAGGGAGTACTTCTGTCCCTGGGTGCCTGAATGACAGGGTGCAGTACTTTGAGAAGTCAGCATTTTTAGGGCTGTTTGCTTTCATCCTGGCTTTGAATCTCTTTTAGAATCTGCTGACTAAGCAGGGAAAATAAAGAGGCTGGGGGAGGGGGGAGGAGGGGGCTGGCTGAAGAAGGAGGAAGACAACAGGCTGCCATAATACCTTGTTAAAGGACCTCTTTTCTACCCAGAGTGCTAAGAATATTGCAGAGTTTTCCCATCGCTTCGATCCCTTGAGTGGGAGCTGAATATAAAGAAGAACAACAGTCTCATGGCTCAAACAGTAAACCAGGTGCTGCAGGTTCCATACCTCATCTCTAGGAAGTCACTACACGAGAACTCGTCCGTAAGAAAACCAGTTTGCTTTCTGTCTTGCCTTTTGAAGACACGTGCTCTCTGGGTGTCTCCCACGCCCCTCACAGCAGCTCCCCAGTGGCATTGCTGTGTCTGGAAACACCACCACGAAGGGAGAACTCAATGGTGTGGGCTGGACCCTGGAAGGCAAGACTTGGCCATGGCTGTGTCGCTTCCACTCAGCAGACAGGCACCTGGAAGAGCAGCAGGCCTGTTTCACTGCCTGGCTCAGACTCCAGAGCCCCTAGAGCAATAGAAATTGAAACGTCACTGTCCGGAAAGATTGACTAAAATAGCCTTTCACCCACAAAGACGGGCACCAAGCCATGCTCGCTTTGCCTTTGCCTAGCAGCAGACCTTGGCTGACAGGTGATCAGAGTCCAAGAAAGCCAGAACACAGAAAAGGAGAAGAATTCTTCTGAGACAAAAGAAGCACAGAACAGAAAAAGGTTGCATTTCTGAGCTGTAGCAGCAACTGAGACAAAGGCATTTTTACCTGCCGTAGAAATTGCACTAACTGATGCTATGGAAGAGCTCAAGGTGTGCAGGCTTCTCGCTGCAATTTGCCTCCCTCGGTCCTGCTTTTGAAGCCAGAAATCCCAACCTGCAGCATCAGAAGAGAAGTTTTAACTGCATCTTTGGTGGAGTTTTCCTGGACTTGCTTCATGAGGTGCAGGGTATTTTTATTGTCACCCTCTGTTTTGCAGAAGCATCTGGGATTCCCAGCCACAGCCCTGCAACACCAGCTGCTGTGCACATGGACAACAGGCAACGGGCTGCGCTCGAGGAAGCTTAGCTGCTCAGACTTGCTGAATCCTCCTCGAGACCAACACACAGCTAGTTCCTTCACCTTCAGAAAGCGCTTTCTGCTCACAGTTGTCTTTGTTCTCTGGAAGTAAAGCCGGTGCATGGAAAATTAAGCTCCCCATAACCACCAAGCTGGAAAATAGACCTAGATCTCTGCTCACTGTGAACAGGAAAAGGCTTAGGTCCATTACAACTGGTGAAAACTTCCCAGCGGATAATGCCAGTTAATTGGGAGGAACCTTTCAGACACTCTTTCATGCTGCTTAAAATGGTGTCATTTGGCTGTCACATGCTTCAGTCCCAAACTGAGTACTGCACGGTGCAGTGATGCAAGGGAAAAAACCAAACCGCAACGAACAGCCAAACAAAAACCCCAAAGAAGGTTGCCAAGCCCCACGCTTTTATCAAGGGCTCTCAGATAAGTGGGCTTTTTGTTGCTGTTGTTCCTTCCAGGAAATTTTATCCAAGCAGAACTGAAGAACACAAATGCTTTCCTGGGTTTCTGGATGTCCAACAGCAGCTTTGCTGGGCGGGTCTGTGTCCAGGGACCCCTGAGCATATCCCTTGGGTATGTAAAGCTCATCCCTACAGCACCTGCAGAGCAGGATTACTGCTTCCAGGAAACTCTGAAGCTATTAAAGCCCTCTTCCTCCTCTTCGATGAGGAAAAATGTTTATACGTATATATGTTTATATGTTTATAGCTCAACACAAGAAAGAATAAGCGTGACAAGAGGAGCAAAGAGAACAGAGATCTCTCTGAAATGAGTAAAGAAATTCTGGTAATTGAACAGCTCATATTTTGACATGCTGAGTTATTAAATTCTGAGAACTGATGAAATATCTCTCCAGACATAGCACTGCTTCCTGAGTGCCAGGATAAATACCAGAGCTTAGGCAGCCTGATTTTCAACACAGATATGTTGTCCATGCCCACAGGCAAGCCTACAGTTGCTGCTGAGAAAGAAAATGTTTAGGAAAAAGCTTAAAAAGGAAGAGGTGGCTCAGAAGGTGACGGAACCACAACTGCTGCAGACATGCTAATGCACGCTGTTCAACAGCCATGGTTTACAGATCAAGAAACCAGAGCCTGTAGCTCGATATTCCTGTGAGCTCTTCCATTTCCTACTGATTTTACTGAGAGCTGAGGAGCCTCCTCCCACACGATCCCCTCCTCCAGTTTCCAAGACCTTGCTGCATTTCTAGCTCTCGCCTGTTCCGACGGAAGCTGGTGGGACTGCTCCCACGGGCCCCATTTAGCACTGGGCATCTCGACCCAGCGCTGCCCTCGGATTCGGGCCCGCAACCTGAAGCGCGCCGTGGATGCGACTGGACTGCAAATTTAATATCTCACAATGAAACCCGATTGTTTCTAACCTGCAAATAGCTGGAAGCATCACTGTTAATAACTAATAATTATCCCTTGCACATATGTAGCATTTTTCATTCAGGAGTCTCAAAGCAGTTAATAAGCAACAATTAATTAACCCTGTAACATCTCACTGCTGTAATTACAGCGTCTCTATAAGGAACAATTGCACCACCAGTGATTCCAGTTCCAGTAATTTCATCAAAATGCAGCAGCTATGGCACAGCAGTTTGCAGTGCAATGCAACAAACAGTAGAAAAGGAATACCCTAATAAGTTCTGTCTTAGGCTCTGGAGAAGGATTTGGGAGATGAGAATACATACAGGTAATTCAGCAGGGTTACAGGATTTTTGGACAAGCAGCTTTAATAGTTCTATTTTATAGCTACATATTTCTGGATGTTTTATTCCAAGACGAAGGAGGTGTGAGCTTGGTGCTTTGGAGAGCTCTCTGCACACAAGGCTTTAAGGCATCAGCCTAGATTTATATAATCTGACAGCTTGAAGATGGAACAACAATAATAACAATAATCATAATGGCAAGGCTTGCCATTTTGTTCCGGCAGCTCTCAAAGTGAGGCAGTGTTTTCTTCCTCAGCCTTAATTAAGTCTTAAACCATTGCCAGTCTTTTTGTAAACGGGGCATCTGAAGCACACAGCAGTTTAAAGGACTTTCAGGGGGTCACAGGAGTCAGCAGCACATTTAGGTACAGAGCCATACCCCAGATTCTCACAGGGTGCTGGAGCACAGCAAGAGGAGACCTCTGATATCAAGTTGCTATGTATTGTTCAGCGAAAACCAGGCAGCAATGTGAGAGTGAAACCTTACCAGTTATAATTTAGCACAGTTGTATTGAATACAGCAACTCCAGACCAACTTCAACCGGTCAAAGCTGTGGTAGCAAGACTCAAAGGAAATCTTTAACATGCATAAAGCAAACAAGACCTGGAGTTTCATCAAAATAGAAAGATAAGTATCTTGCTTCAACGTTCAAGCCAATCACTGGAAAAGGCCCAAAACAAGACTGGGGATGAGATTTCCCCCCCACACACACACTCCCTCTATTACCTAAACAAAGAAGAGCCAGGTTGTTTCCATCAGAGCTCTGCCTTGTGCTGTACAGAGAGCAGAGTGAGTTCTGGCAGTGCTTGGACCTGAAAGGCACCATTGTTGGCGTGACAATGTGACAGCCAGTCAGCAATAAAAGCCTTAACCCAAGTCTGGGGTTGTATTGCCCCGATTGCTGCAAAGGCAGCAGAAAAGAATCGTGACTCCTTGGGTTGGAAGGCTGAGAACACCCCAGCTGTAACTTCAGCTGCCTGCCTAACTACTGCTTTAAAGTTTGAGCGTGCTTCGTACACCAATTCCTCCTGAATAGGAAACTAATGAGTGGCACAAAATGTGCTGCTAATTAAAAGCTACTAAAAGCCCAAACCTTCTACATGCTTCGGCTCAAGTCAGCAGTTCTGCAGGGCTTGGTTTAGGCTGCAAACCAGCCCGCAGCCGCTGGCAGCAGCGTTCAGCTCTTCAGAAAGATGTTCAGCCAGTATTTAACCCCCTGTTAAGAGACATCAACATCTTGTTTCACTTTATCAGACAGCTTGTTCCTGCTAAGGAACATTTGACATGGCTGAGCTCTGTCAAACAGCTCAGGGGTTGTGGTTTCTGTCTAAAGGCAACGTTAGAAACGTGAGGAGCACTCTAGCTTGGTGCGAAGGCAGAGAAAATGCAGTTAACCTACCTCAGGAAAAAGAAATAGGGCCTGGATTCTCAGGTCATAATAGAGCTCATCAACACAGGGACTGTCTTACAAAGGAAGCTTGCCTCTTAAAAATCAGTGTTTACCACTATGGTCCATTGGTTGGTACATCAAAAAAACCCATGCTGGAGGAGACAAATGTCGTTCTGTTTTACAGAGGCAAAGCTTTCAGTATTCATTTCTGCCTAGATGCAAACAAAGTCAGCCAAGTCCATCTGGGCCATCTGAAATCCCAAGTGGATTTCCTTGCTGTTATGGCATGTGGGACACAGCAGCTAGTCAGAACTAGAAAGAAAAAGGGGAGAAAAAGAGATGGAAGCAGCCAGAGCATGCTGGTCAGATCTTCCAGACTTCAAGTTGCCCAAAAGTTAAGCAACAGAATCTACTTGTCCTTGCAAAGTTTCTCAGAGTCCTCATGTGAAATAACTTCACGTTATAAATGGCCTTGAGATGAAACCCTCCTTGTTTGACATAAAGCACCTAACGTGCCAAAGAAGTAATTGATTGACTGCTGTCAGCAAGCACTACTCATTACACCGGGTGCATTCTTCACCTAGAGACCTGCTGGGATAATTATACCTTGAACAATGAAAAACCTGAGAGAACTCAAGTAAGGAAGGGCAGGCAACAGTTTCTGCCCCATTTGTTCCTCATGACAATTAAAAAAAAAGGTTTCTTCAAGAACTCATGGATTAATATACAGAAGACTAGATACTAAATCCTTGAAGAGAATGCACATAGAAGTATGGGGATCTTGCCTTGCAAGGAATGCTCTCTTTTAAATGGCTTGATAAATTGGATTTCTTTGATGCTGTTTGCTCTTGCCTTCCTTAATCTCTCCTAATCATAATAACGATTTTTTTTTTGTCTGCAATGCATCTGACCTACTTCCACATTCCCTCTACCCTGCTGTTCTTTTCTGTCTATATTCTCTGTGAAGTAGCTGTATTTTCCCCCCTCTTTTTCCATTGAATTTCTTCAAAACAAAACAAAAACAAAACCAAAAAAACAACAAAAAAACCAAACAAAAAACAAACAAACAAAAACAACAACAAAAAAAAAAACAAAACAAAAAAAAAAGAAGATCCTCAGGAAAATCAGGAGATGTTTTCTCACTTCCCAGTGAATGCTGGAAACCACATGCTAGGATTCTCCTCATTTAACCAGTCCAGGCATCAACCTTAATCAGTTTCAAGATACTGTTAGTCCACGTGGAATTTGTTGAAATATTTGAACCACAAGACTGTGACAGAGACCTACAAAATGCAAGCAATTCCATTTTAATCACTCGGGGGAAAAAAAAAGAATAAATTGGCAATTCCAGGAAAACAAGAAAAGCAACTTTGACACAAAGACAGAAGGAAAATAACTAGATTTAAATAGCAGCAGGTGCATCACTTCAAACAAATTACATCCCATCCATCCCGAACTCGGCCTGAAGCAGAAGGATAGCCCAGGGATTAGGGTTTTAATAGAGAATTTAGAATTAGGGATTACAGTCCCTGCTCCACTACAGCCGGTCTGTGTGGCTTTGGCTAGTTACAAAACAGGGTTAACCACCTTCCTTCTCTCTCAGGAATATGAAGAGACCAGCAGCACTGAAACACAATCTGAAATAAATACAATCGAGAATAAAGGATTTGTGGATGGGATCTTGAGCCCCTAACCTGGGAGCTTTGTGAAGACAAGGAAAGAGCAGCTGGTTGCGTGCAAAGCCCTTCCAAACAGAGGTAAGGATGGGGACCGTGGGTGCAGAGGAACTTCACATAGCAGCCTGGGGAAGTTTAGCCCAAATCTCTGCCTGTGAAGCTGCACCTCAGCATGTAGCAGTTACGATGGGAGAGGGTCTGTGTCTGAAGAAGGTCAGAGTAACACTAAAGAAAGCGAGAGAATAACTCTGAAGACCTTGGGACAGTTACTATTTCTGCTCAGATCTTAATTATTTTCCATTTTTTGCCAACTCTGCTCTTCCCTGGAGAGAGGAGAGGTAATAGAAAAGCAGCTTTTACATCAAGAAAGTAATTTCTTTCCTCATTTCTGGCACACTCAACTAGAAAACCATGAGCAGACCTCTTGCCTGTGGATTCTCATTTGAGAGTCAGCACTCCTGCGGACTTTAGACCATTCCATATCTGTGACATTCCAGTCTTCACTTGATGTTTTGAATGTCTTGTGACCAAATAAGTGAGTTTGCTATTGGTCTGAGAATAGGACTGTCTGGACATGCCTGGCTTTTGAGATATCCATCCAGCTGAGTTAGGCAAGAGTCAGGCAACCGCACACACAAACTCCATTGGTGGGCAGCTTGAGCTGTGACTACAAAGCAGCAAAGGGGAATCAGATAACTGGAAACATAGTGTGGATTGCCACCAGGCAAGGCGTAGTCACCCAGTCTTGGAACTGGGCTGTGCACTGGAACCAATATTGGAAGAGCAGTACAGAATCCGTGACAAAATGTGAAGAAAAAAGAAAACTCAACAGTCCTAATTCCCCTCACGTGTGCCAGTGTTTCTTCAGTCACTGCTTCAGAAGCAGTATTCCTGATTTGCCACAGCACAGCAGAAAGGAGAACCTGGGCCCGTGTTCAGGGAACAAAATGTTTGGAGCCAAGGAAGCAAAGACAAAAGGACAACAGGAAGCAAAGGGTGTTGTATGTGATCCAAGAACACAAGGCAGTTAGCAGAGCAGGCTCAGAAGGAAATGGCAGTAAATGGCAGGTGCTATGGTAGCTGGAGAGCTATGAAACCAAGAGAGCTCCTCCGCAATGAACCGAGTAGCATTCCAGAAAAGAAGGACTTAATTTAAAGGGACAACCATCCTCCCTCTGGTTCCCACTGCTTTCAACACTTCTGTGACAAACCAACAAGACACCCCAACACTGCAGCATCCAAGGGGGTCTTACTTAAGCACAACATCTCTGAAGTCACTTTTATGGCTGCCAAGCCAAAGTCCAGTGAGGATACATGACCAAATTCACACAGTTTGCCTCTGGCAAGGCAAGGGCTGAATCTGGACTTCCCACAGCTCAGGCCAATGGTCTCAACGCTGGACTCCTTTCCAAGACCACCCTTCCCTCAACACAGGCACACCTACAAGGAAAGGTGAGAAACTGACCTCAAGCTGACTTCATTTTCTTTTCCTGAAACCCAGTGAATGAGGTTTTGATGAGAAAGTGAACACTCCTGCCCATGTGACTGTCCCAAATTCAGGGTGATGCTGAAAGACATTTTCTCCCTCCTGTCCTCAATATCTTGCACTAAATGAATTTGCTGGGTGCCATTCCTAGCACCACAGCCCCTGCCGTTCTAACCAGCAGTGTTTGCTGTCTTGGTGGATACCTTAGAGAGACTGAAGAGTTTCTTCAGCCAAGAGCTGGTTCTGCTTGCACTGTGCATTCAGTGGGTTAATTACAGGTCTCCTTTCCACTGGCTATCTTGTATTTGTCAGAAGAACTGTGCAAAACTCCTCTATAAATGAGAACAGAAAGGTTCCTCGAATAAGCAGGCTTAAAAAATAATAAAAAAAAGCAGCTCTTGACTGGAGTGTAGATGTTTAATAGCTCATTATGATGCTAAGTCATAGAATCTTATGACACAAAAAAAAAACCCAAACAAAAAAGAGTGATTCCCAGAAGACACACAATCTAATAAATGTTCACTGCAAATCTAGCTCCTAAATCTGCTGCCTGCTGAGATAATAAAGAATGATTCAGTCAGAGACAGGCTCCTTTTTAATTTCAGATGTAAGACTGCTCAGTGGTGTGCGAGGCTGTCACAGTCAGCAGCAAGGCAACTGGGGGGATGCACAATCGCAGCAAGCGAGGCTGATACAGCACAGGCTGCCAGGCAAGAGGAGCTCCCTGTCCAGTTCCCTCTGGGCTGGGAAGATGGGGATAGAAATTGGGCCTTAACAAAGGCTAGGGGTCAACAACTGCCAGTAGGATCTCTGGCTTGATATCGCTGTAGAGATGCACTTGTGTTTATGTTCAGCCCAGGTACAGAACAGGGAGAGATTCCGCTCTCAAGACCTGGCTCTTTCTTAGCAAGTCTTCATCTATCACAGCATTCCTCACATGTCACCAGATTCCCTGGCAGGTCTTTTTATTTATTAATGCCATTGAGAAACCTGCACCTCCCCTTTGGGCAGCAATACCTGGTGACCTTCCTTAATCTCTGAGCTGAGAACAAAGCTATTGTTCTATCACCTTCAGAAAACGGATCAGCAGCTCCAGCGCTGTAACATCAGGCAACAAATCTCTCATTTTCTGTTACAGAAATTCGGATGTGCTTTCTGTTTTCTGACCTACATATTTAATCAACTTCTCTTTTCAAGGGGCTGATAGCGCATGGCTCTGCTCCAAGGGCAGCCTGAGAGTTTCCGTATCGTAAGTGAGCTCCAGCAAGAAGTGCCACAACTGATGATGCAGCATTTTAAAACACCTTTACAGATGCAAGGAGCTGCTCCTCCTACTCACCTCCTGACAGGGGAGCCCAGCGGGTACATGAGACCAACGGCTTCTGAGCTGGGATGTAAAGCATATAGGAGGGAACTGTCCTTGTGAGGGATGGGTTTTTATGCCTTTCTTGTTTGCTTGGCCCAACTGTCACTGTAGGATGCTCAGAGGGAGAGTAATCGCATAAAAGCGCTGCAGACTTGAGCTACGGCCAACTCCTCTCCAGTGGAAGTTAAATCAATCAGCAAAGGAACCTTTTAGCTAAATTCCCTGCTTATTTCACATGCTTTCTCTTTAGCACCCATTGCCCAAAGTCACCCTCAACCTTTCCCCTCCTTCCAGTGTATTTTTTCTCCAGCCTGCCCCTACTGCCACGGCCCCATAAACTATCTGGCTCTCTCTGTGATGCTGCCTCCCCTTTAGGGTTCTCCCCCAGTGCCCAAGGGCCAGAGTAGCCCCTGCTAGCCATGGCACAAGGCTGGAACAACCAAATTAATCTGCTGGTTCACAGGGAGGGCCCAGGATCAGCTCAGTTCCTGCAGCTATTTCCTACAAGAGAACTTTACTCACCCCTTTATTGCTATGCCCTGTAGGTACAAAAAGCTGGAATGGTATCTTACATCTGCTGTGAACTTGCCACATCTCTTGTGCTCAGTTCTTAGCACCTTTTCTACCAACTCGGACGAGATTTTATCTGTCCTGGTGCACAGAACTCCTTCCATTGAGGTCTTCTCCCTCCCTGTTCCAGACTTTTGGGGTGGCTAATGCCAACAGGCAGCAGTCTGACTTGTGCCATTAATAATCACCTTTTCCAGTAAAAAGGGATAATGTCTCTACAAGCCTAAAAGAATTACATGGTGAAGTCCAGCCTGCCCTTACAAATTGCTGTGATTTCTGGTTTTTACTGCAGCAACATTAGAAATTGACCTAGAGCATCAAAACTTACCATGAAACACCAGCAAGTAACTCATTTGCAGGAGGAGGTTTCTCTTACTTCCATCAGTTGTTAACTGGGACACCCAACCACAAATAGCTCTTCTAATAATAACAGAATATATTTATAGATATTTGTAGATATTTTCATCCTCCAGACAAATATGCAACACTAATTCCTGTTCATCACTGAGCACCCAACTCTTATGGCAGCAAGTGCTGCTGGTTCTAATTACATAGCTCTCAGAAGGCAGTACTGATTGTGGCTTCCCCCAGCTCTGAAAGGGGTGGAGGAAACTAAATGTTCTGCTCTGAGGTGTAAGTCTGTAAAGACAGAGGAATTCTCAGCTTGTGTATTTGATATAAGGAACCACCTTGAGCTTTTGGAGAGTTCACAGCCAAATAAAAGATCTTGGTTCAGTCATGGCTCTCCTTCCAGAAACCTGCTGGAAGGTTTTACCCATCCCTGAGTGTCAGAGCATGTGGCATTCACACAGCAAATTAATGCCAGTTTTGCTCTGTCCTGCTTGCTCTTAAGCCTTCTTGAGAGCAGAGCCTTCACCTTTGGTATGCCTTTTACCAATACTTTCCCAATATACAACTTTCTTGTGTTTGGTCATGTCTAGAGCACACGTGAGGGGAGAAAATGCCCCCAGGTTTCCACAAGCCACAGCCTGCCCAGAACCTGCACGGCGTGCGACACGTTCACACTCGACAGCTCTGTCAGGCTGTCCTGGAGGCTCCCTGCATTGCCATCTGTCCATCCCACCTCCCCAAAGCACCTCTGCTTTGGCTGGCAGGCACCAGAGGCCATTTCTAGCACCTGCACTGCCCAACCCCTCACTTTCCCTCCTCTCGCTGTCTCTGCTGGCAGGGTTGCACATCGGTGGGCGTGACTGGAAAGGCAGAGTTCAGCTCTCAGCCCAGCTTCCACCCCGACAGCCCGTCACTTTGCTTCAACCTCTCCCCATCTCATCAGCCTGCCTCCAGATTCCTTCCCTTGGTGTTTTCCAGGCACCCATCTCGCAGTTATCCTTCCACTTCGTATCCTCTTTCCAAACTAAAATGCTTCCAGACTTCATTCCCCCTGCTCAGGGTGACAGCAGTGCAAGCCAACGCCAACCCACGTCCAACACTTGGATAAAAGGAATTGCCACGCTCGTCCTCGTCACCACAACTGGGTGTTGCAGTAGCTCCTGTGTCAGGGGTTAAGTCTCTGTCTAACAGAATCAGAGAAAACCTAAGATTAAAAATGCAAGATGCTGTGCACTTCTCACAGGATAGGTGCCCAGCTTGCGTAGCTGGACCTCAGGCCTGATCCAATCTGCAGTGTATGCTTACTTCAGGCAACGGAGAGACACAAATAGAAACAGGCAGCTCTGGCCACACACAGTCATAAATATACAAATTATGACACAACCTCATTTGCATTACATACAACAGGGACCTGCACTGAAACAGGCGCTGTGAAAGCAAGGCAGGGGCTGGTCTGCCCTGCAGGTCTGATCTCCATCACACAGTGCCTCAGATACTCCTTCCCAGCTAAGGAACAGTGCTGGATTCCAGGACGTTCTGGGGTTTCCCTCAGCCCAGTGTCTTACTCAGTGGTGTGCTACGGTAAGTTTTAGGTTCACGTTCTTTCTCTGCTGCTTCCTCACAAGGTGGGTATAATAGTAGCACGTCCTAATTCACATCAACTGCCAAAACCCATTTAGAAAAAAGAAAAATAACCAAGTGTCAAGTTATGGGAGATCTTGAGCACTTGCTTAGTAAGTCTCAGAAGTGCACAGCAAGTGCTAAGTCTCCTCTGCCTTGCAGGGCTTCTGTTTTATCAACTCATCTCAACCTCTGGTCTCATTACCAGAGAAAGATGAGGCAGCTCTCCAGCCACACCAGCGCCCGTAGCTCCCTGGAATCCGATGGTGCAACGCCCATCCCACAGCTGGGGATCTGTCTTGGATTATACGAAAATCGCCCCAAGTCTGCAGACTTTGGCACACGAGAGGAATCGTGTGAGCAGGCAAGAGGTCACAATCCAGTCCTGCTTCCCTTCTCACCGAGGTCACAGCAGCTGGAAAGCACTTGCCTGAAGTTTGCCCTCTTGGAGAAAGAGCCACGTGACTGAGCCAAGCAGTCATTTGATTTCACAGATGCTTCATGGCAGGATAGCTCCAGGAACATTTATGAGACTATAAAAGAGGGATTAAAGAGCAAGCAGTCAAAAGAGCAATTTTCCTCTATCCTAAGCACAGCATCACATTTGCATGAGAGGAGAAAGAAGCCCAGCAACTGGAAGAATTCCACGCAGCAGCCTGCGCGCTCATCGGAGTGGCTTTGGCCATCAAAGAGACAGGCTGGAATAGAAAGTCATATTCTGCTCCGCTCGGATTTATACATTGAGGGTGACAGAGCCTGGAACGGGCTGCCCAGGGGGGTTGTGGGGTCTCCTTCTCCAGAGAGATTCAAAATCTACGTGGATCTGTTCCTGTGTGACCTGCTCTGGCAGGGGGGGTTGGACTGGATGATCTTCCGAGGTCCCTTCCAACCCCCACCACTCTGTGATTCTGTGAGACACACACACATTGTCCCAGAGATTATGTGAGCACACTATTTTGTAAACATGAAGAGGTTCAGGGCTTTAAAACTCAATTTAGTTACAATTCTGATCTTCCTCACAGCCTCCTAGAACCAAAGACAACGTTCTCCACAGGGGTGACAAGAGAGTCATAATTTGAACAGGGTGGAAAACCATCCGGTTCTGTGGGGGAGGGCTACAGAACACTGCAAATTGCTGCTGTTGTTTGCAAGCTTTTGGAGTATTCAATGACTATTTCAGCCAAATCATCTCAGAGGATGGTAATTTTTTTTTTCTTTTTCTAAATAGTCCAGATGAATGGTTCATTAAAAATCTGATCTCAGTTCCTCTGAATGCACAGCTTTGTGAGCTGGGAATGCACTTGGATTTACAGCGCTGCACACACGTACAGAGATGCTCCCAGCTAAAGGATGCTTTGCTATCTGGGGGCTGTTTCACCTTGGAGATAGCACAGTTTATCTGACTAAAATCTTCCAGTGACTTACCTTTGATGCTGACCTCGCACAATGCGGATGCCCGCGTGGCACCTGACCCGAGCACAATGTTGAGCTGTCTTCCCGTTTATTGCTTCTATGAGCAAACATCACGCAACAGCAACGAGTTGTGGCATCATCAGAGACCAAAAAAAAAATAATAAAGAAAGAATGTAGCCATAAAATACTGTAGGAAAAAAAAAAATCTCTCCTATCTCTGATGAATAGGAGCAGAGATGTCTGAATCCAAAACATTGAGCTGAGTGACCAGTCGAGCAATCAGCCAGGGAGTATCTCCAGTGCCAGGAAAAAGATAGATTTATTCTCTAAAAAGGGGGTAGGAATATTGGTAAAAACAAGAGTCTTTGTCTCTGCTCCCCCAGAGTTCTCTCAAACATTTACTTGGGATGAAGTCTCTTACTCTTATCACTACACCTTCTTTTGGGGAAGAAAGCCTGGCTTCAGTTGTCAATAGCAATGCTCGTACTGGCCTCAACAGAGGCAAGATTTCACTCTCAGTATCTCACTCCTACCTGACTTACAACCTCTACGAACTGAAATGAAGAGCTGCTTGAAGGTGAAGTTAATGAAACTAGTCGTGTTTTTATGCTGATGCTTTTTTCTTGATGGCAAAACGCTTGCTGGTTTAGCTTTGTAAGGAGTCTGATAAATTAGATAATCTCTCTCTGCAGTAACCATCGAGAAGTCCCAGTCCCAGTTCAGCCCCCCTTTATAACAAGCCCTCTAAACACACACTAGTGACCTGCCTGGCTCCCACAACCCGGAGAGGATCTGCCTTTCTCCCTGGGTGATGTGCATCTCCAGGGGACTTACTCTCCAACTGATGGCAGGAGTTGCCTCACTCATCACCCAAATCTAGCACGAGGTGTGACCAATGCTCGTGACTTGCCCTGAAATCCTGGCAGGAAAGGTGCTGCAGAGCAGCTTTCAGGAACAGGAATGCATTGTTTCTCACCCTTCCTTTCCCTCACCTTTATTTTTTTTTTTCCTCTCGCACTTTTTGTTGTGGTGCCAGTTTATTTTGTCAACAGAGCCTACTGCTGTTCAGCAATGGCACCAGCATCTTCTCAAAACAAACACATCAAGCTCTGAAGAAATCTACAAATGCAACTGATTGTCTTAAATATTTATCATTTCACCCCAAGAAAAATACTTAAGAGCAGCCAAACATGAAGTAAAGGAAGGCAAGATAGAGTGTTATCTCACATAAACATCTTCTCAAAGCAGATAGTGGGGGAAAAAAACCCAGTACATATGTAAAAAGCCACATGGATCAAAAAAGTCTTCACTTGGGAGAAAGGTATTTCTACTCTTGGCAACAAATAAATACGCACCAGTTTTTAAAGCTGAAACTAAAATTGAGACCTGGAGGAACTGACACCCAGCCATATTCCTCCCTCTTGTCCTCTGGGTCAGATTTTTTCCCCGAGAGCACTGGCTGACTTGCTGATGAAGGGATGAGGGCTGCGTGACCTTCAGATCCCACACGAAAAGGGCAGACGAGCCCTCTAGACACACAGCAGCAACCTCTAACTGGCAAGGGCTGGAGCAATTCAGATCAGTCCTTTCCTGTTTGGGTGAGCTGGATATAAGGGCTCTGAACTTCGCTTTTCATTCAAGTTGCAGTATTTCCTGGCATCGTGAAGAGCCACTAAAGTGTTCCAGAAAATTAGCAAGGCCGAGGACTGACGAACAAGGAACAGAGAAAGTTTGAGATGGGAAAACATTCTTTCCTTTTTAAAAATCAAAGATGTTCGGACAAAAAGTGAAGGCTGCAAGCTTCTAATCCCCAGCCACAAGCTTGGTGGGAGGCAGTTAAGGGGGAAATGCAGCAGGGATCCTCAGCACTGAGTCAAGACCTTTCTTTGATCTCCCATTTTCTCAAGCTGCATTCCCATCTGCAGCCCCACCATTTGTTTTCAGTTAGACAGACAAAATGAAAAATAATCTGCTTGGGAAGAGCAACAAACAAGTGTTGCAAAAATCACAGAGTAACAGCCAGTCAAAATAAGGAAGAACTAAAACCACAGAGGAGATGAGGGCAACTCATAGAGAAGGAAAGGCTCAGCTGGCTGGGGATGCTCTGGGTATCTTTCATCTGGGGATTTCGAAGTCACTCAAATCAGTGATGGATAGATAGAGATCATCTCCTCACACCTTAGTAAAGCTTCCATCTCCTACATACAGAACCAACAAACCTGCTTCTGATGTTTTATCAGCAGTGAGCCACAGAGGTACAGTCCTGGCTCATCCCAATCAACTCGTCAGGTTCGACAGGATCCAAGCTGTAGGTCGTAGCACATGCAAGCACAATAAATGACAGGATTTTGCCTTGTCAGCATTGTAATTTATCTATTTCCTGCATCCCCTTTGTTTATTAGCCCACGTTATTGCACTGCTCCCTGTTTTAGGGGTTACATCTTCAGGATTTGCCCTCTCCTTACACACGAAACCCCAAATCCACCCATGTCCTTAGCTACAGTTTTGTTTGCTGGCTTCTGGCACAGCATATGCTGACACAAAGCAGTTCACATGTCTCAGAGCTATGGTTCCTGACTCTGCACATTTACAGTTATCGTCAGTTACTCCCAACAGGCTTTGAAAGTTTTCATCACAGCAATGAAAAAAGTATCTATAGTGTGCATTATAAAGTGGTTGGGGTCAGCTACCGAAACACAGCAGAGGGGTAATAGCTATCCAAAGGATCCTCTGCTGAAGCACGGTGGGTCCTTTCATTCCCCAAGGCACTTCGCTCATATGGAGGAAGGAGTTTGTGGTTAACACTTAATTCGAACTTTTCAGTGAGCTGTAACTTTTTCTGACAAAACCAACACTGTGTCAAGACTTGATTTAATACATTCGAAGCTTAACCAGTGAGGAAGGCTTTATATTGTGAACAGGGTGTGCAAGTAGCTGGTCCACGAGTAAACACATCCCGTGAGTGAGGTAAAACGCCTTTAGTGACCTGGCACTAATGCAATGGAGGTGGGAGGGCCCTGGTGCAGGCAGGTACCTGATTTACATCCCTCCTGGCTGGCACCCATCCCTCAGACAGGGAATGTGCCTGACCATACGTCCTGGCTTGGGTGAGAAGAGCACTAATTCTGGTCAGTGCTGGAACTCCTCAGCTCAGTTGTTCTCCCCCCTGCCCCGGCTGCAGCAGCAGCAGTTGGCACAGGCAGGGGCTGCTCCCAGCAGGGAGAACCCCCATGGGCACAGTCGCTACCCAGGGCTGGGGTGCGGCCCGAGGCCACTGCTGGGGCTCGGCCACCACGCCGGGGGTGCAGAAAGCCAAAGGTGGCAGCTGCAGGAGGGGCAGCCAGGACAGGGGACCCCAAACTGGCCAGCATGGGATCCCAGTCCACGTACAGCACCGTCGGTAGAAAGCCGAGGGATCGGGAGGGTCTCGCCTGGCTTGGCTTTGCTCAGCTCGGCTCCTCTGCTGGGTTCTCCCTTGGATGGCATCCCAGGAAGTCTCTGTCCACTCTGCCTTCCATCCTGATCTGTGTGTCCTGAGTCCAGCCCCAGAATCCAGCTCCTGAACACAGCTCCCATCTGCCACTGGGCCCAGTCTGGGATTTCCCAGTGCTGCTCCTCAGCATCAGTGGTGACGGTGACATAATTTGGTTGGTTTTTTTAAGTTGATGACCAATTTTTCCTTTTCAAGTCTGTGAAACCCTTCGATGGTTTATTGAAATCTTCATTTGAGGCTTGATTATTAATTTTTTTTTCATCTATTTTCAAGACATTTGTCACATCCAGGTTTGTAACTGGAGGTCTTGGATTCATGAAATCGCTTGGCTGTGTTTTAACTTCACCTCTGCTCTTACATCCCATTGAAATTAACGGGATTCAAGGATGTGCCTCATTAAATCAGGACCATCAATAATTAAAGAGTGGAACTGAATCAGAAAATTAGAGGACGATCAAATATTTATTGGAGCAACAATTTATGGAAATAATTAGAAATGTGAAGGAGGCTTTTTTCCCTTTGGGCTACTGCGTGGCCACAGCACCAGGGATGTTCAGGTTTGCTCTAAAACATGGGTGGCAACAGGAGACCAACTTACCAGTCCCTTCCTTCTTTCTACTATTATATGAACTCTCTGAATTACAAAAGAGCCCTTTTGCAAAACTCTTCTGGCAGGAAATGGGAGCAAGATGAACAATTTTTACGTGATACAGTGCACGAAACTTTGCTTGGTACGAGTTTTAGAGTAAGCGACTGCACGCACGCTTCTTGGGTTTAGTTCAGCTGTGGGCATTAGGAAATAGTCACACTGAGGAGGGTGGAATAACTTTCTGCTGGGTGGAAATTTGTGGTGGTGTTAGAGAAACTGGGTTCTGTACTAACACAGTCATCCTGCATGGGACCAAGGAATGGGCAGTGCCATTCCCATAGGGAACCTGTGGTCCTGGTGCAAAAGACCCTGAGGTCCAGGGCTGGGACTGCAGGTGTTGGGCTGACTGGAGCATGTCCAGGGAAGGGCAATGGAGCAGGAGTGTGGTGAGGAGCGGCTGAGGGCCCTGGGCTTGTTGAGCCTGGAGCAAAGGAGGCTGAGGGGAGACCTTCTGGCTCTGACAGCTCCTGACAGGAGGGTGGAGCCAGGGGGGGGTCAGGCTCTGCTCACAAGTGATAAGTGATGATCTTAAAGGTCTCTTCCAACCTGAATGACTCTATGAATATGTGCATGTACATATGAGAGAGCTTATGAACCATTGCAGCCTGGGCTTGGAGGGGCTCTCTGAGCTTGGGCCACTGCTTTTGACCTGCAGTGGTCACTTGGCTACCCAAGCACACATTGCTCAGCCCCAGGCATCGAGGAGCTGCAGCCGAGGCTGCGCACACCCCAGACACCGTGGGAATTCCTGCGCTGCCCTGCCGCAGTCACCTGCTCTGGGCATCCTGCTCCAATCCTCACCTGTAACCAAAGCCCCTTGGATATGAAGATAATCAGCAATTAGTGCACCCAGAGGACTAATCTCGAAGCGACGGGCCGATGAGAGCTGCTGCAACTTTCCAGCAGGTTTCTGTGCCAGGAAATTGAATCTGCTAGTGAGGGCCAGGCTGCAGCTTCTCCTCTTCCTCCTCTCCCATGGAGAGGAGACTTGGGTTCAAAACGGCTTCATCTGAAAGCTGGGGCCGTGGGCTTTAGACGCATGCGCGCGGTCCCGCTCATCAATATTGTACGCAGGCAGGTGTACGGCATCTTCATTTTTATGCAAATCTCTCAGCAGCCAGACAGGTGCTGCTCCTGATCTCTATTCATCATCGAGAAATCCAATAACGTGGCTGTGTACTTACATCTGGTTAGGGGTTGACCCAGTGTGCACCTAAGCATGGATTTCGAATACGGGCAGCAGGGAAATAGCTTATTTCCCCCCTGGCCTTTAAAAAATGAAATGTGAACCCCTCCCCAGTGCTAATGCAATGTTAATGTTGCAAGATCAAGCGTTTAAAAGCCAGGAAATTCCATAAGTGGAGGTTGCTCCTGCGATGTTCACTTGATATGTTGTCCATCCTCTATATTTGGTGGTATACGTTAACGATAAATATTAACCAATAACTAAGCAATTTAACAAGAACTACTAAAATATTGCAAATACTGCAGCAGTACTGAAATAAAGGGAAGTCCAATAGAAAATACCCTGTGTCTACTAGGGAACCCTTGAAGATAGAATCTTAGAATCGGGGAATTGTTTCGCTTGGAAAAGACCTTCAAAATTCATCATGTCCCACCATTCCCCAAGCACTGACAGGGCATTACTAAACCATGTCTCCCAGCACCACAGCTCCACGGCTTTTCTGGTGCACTGTTCTGGATGGTGTCCCCTTTGCCAGCACTGCCCGACAGGTCCTGGTCCCCGTGCTGCCTGCGGGAAGAACTGTCCTGCTCTGACTGTACCTGGCCTTGGGGAGGGGTGCAGGAGGTTTTCCGGTTTCCTTCTATAGCGCTCACGCAGCAGTCAAAGGCCCTACCAGAGGGTGCACGCAAAGTGTATGTTACCTTCTGGGGCTCTTGGAAGCCTGTTAACTTCTTGCAGGCTCCTGTGACCAACCAAAGGCAGAACTGTGCTTGTTTCTGGCCAGTCACCGAGTCCTCTCCACAAGGAAAGAAGGAAGGAAATCCCTTATATAAGGATAAAAAACTCTTCTACTCAAATTAATCACAGACCTACACAATCCCAGCATGGTGGGGTTGGCAGGGCCCTCTGGAGCTGATCTGGTGTCCCCCCCCTGCTCCATCCAGCAGGGTCACC
>WUAM01000143.1:23851472-23867419 GCA_024336885.1 Actenoides hombroni
ACTGCTGGGGGAGGGGGGGTCTGGGTGCCCACTGAGGGTCTGGGTGCCTGCCGAGGGGGTCTGGGTGCCCACTGAGGGTCTGGGTGCCCGCTGCGGGTTGCTGAGAGCAGCGTGTTGGAGCAGGTATGAAAAACTGCTTTGGCAAACCTCTGGCATGGCTTCTGTGTTACTGGAGTGGCAAATGAAAAGCTGTACGGCTTTGGAGTCTCCAGGACACACAGTAAATAGGTGGAAAGTGTCTCTTCTCTGGCAGCCTTCTCTAATCTTCCGAATTCTCTGAGCTTTAAAAGAAGAAGAGGAGGGATCCATGTAGACGCTTGATTTTCAAGGTTTTTTCCTAGGTGGTTGTTGATTTGCATTCTCAAACCCATTCAGGGAGTACTTTCCTCTCTGAAAACCTGTAGCCTGTGCTTGGAGACTAAAACCAGAATAACAACCCCCCTGGAGAAAGAGTTCAGCAGGAATTTGACCATCTCTCTAAACAGCACCCTGTGACCAGGGGCTGGAGAACAGCTGAGCTTTGTTAAAGGTGTTTTATTTTCTCTCAAATGCTAGGAGGGAGGGTTCATGAATAACTAGAACTGTGTGAAGTCCTTGCTGCTGGAGATAAAGGCTCCTCAGAATGCTGGCTAGCCTGAGAAGCGGGGAGACACAGCCCACTGCTTGTGTCTCTGGTTGGATTCTGACACAACAGCCCCTAGGTCAAGGTGCTTAATGCTCTGTGTAAATTCCAAGTAGTTTTTTTTCCTGAACTGGGATGCTTCAAAATAATGAGTAAGCCCCTGCCTAGCGTGTGGGTTTTTTTGTAATGAACTCCAGCTTTGGCATAAGGCACTGCAGTTTCTGCTGGAGGTGGCAGGAATTTGCATGAGGAATAAACGTGGCTGGCGAAGCTGACAACCCGTTAAACAGGTTTGAAGAATTCCTCACTACGAAGAGCAAAGTCAGCAGAATCCTGCAGCTAATGCCAGAAAACCCTGTTATCCTTAACCCTGTGACCTTGTCTGCTCGGGAAAACTCGCTGACGGGATGGTGTTTCCAGCTTTGGTTGGGTGAAGGGCTTTCCAGCTTTCCCTGCTGTGCTTCGGAAGCTCCTTGTTCCTTGGTACGTGTGTTCTGAGCAGGAATCTTTGAAGTGATTTCAATCTCTCTCTCTTAGAAATGGGGTGACTGAGGCAGACTCAAGGGTAAACCCGAATGCTGGGACTCGTTTCGAATGCCAAATGCAAATGACATCTTTCCCAGATGATATTTTAAGTTGTTTTGAGTTCTCACCTATCTAGTCTGGGCTTATGCTCTAAATACTGTGGAGTTTTATTAGTGAACTTTTGCAAATAACACCTTTTCCTTTGTTGGTCTGGGGTGGTCTGTTCTCCATCACTTCTGATGCGTGAGCTGCAAACCTTGCTTTGCCAGAAGGCAGAAAATGTTGAAGTTTGGGAAGCTGCAGCCTTGTAATCTGTATGATGTGTGGGGCGTGACATCACCTACAGCTCTTCCTTCAAAATGTGTTACTGGGCTTCTGGAAGCTCCTCAGGTGTTGAGAGGGATACGTCGGCCATCAGCAGATGTAAACTGGTGTATTGTGGTCTCCTGGGGACTGTGGCCGTAAGGCCAAGTGTCAGTGGTTGAATGACGGGGTGGTTCTGGGCTGTCTGCGTCTGGTAGCGGTCAGTGAAAGCCAACGGGCCGAGCTTTCTGGAGAGGCAGGGGCCTGATGCCGCTCTGAAGCGTACACTGCAAACTGCTCCTGGCTCAGAAGAACCTCGAGGGGTATGAACTGGAACACCCGTCCCAATTTCAAGCTGCTATCACAACTGCAGCAGCTTCGTGGAGAGGGTGGGAATGTGCAGGAGCCGCTTCTGCTGGGGGTTTTACGCCTGGAGTTAATTTCTGGGCTGAAGTGTGTGCGCTGCTCCTGCATTACCCTGACAAAGGTTGCCTTTTCTTGTGGGTTTTTCCTTCCTGGAGGGCATTTTTCGTGCTGCAGCGCAGCTTTGAGAGTGGAGGGACTTCAGTATCTTAAATTAAAGCAAAAATCTCAGTGGCACTGGTTTCTGGGCAGGTATGTTGTCACCTGATGGGCCTGACCTTCGAAAGGCTTAACGTTTGAACAGCGTGTGAAGTTGCCTGTATTGCTGCTGAAGGGAAGAGAGTTCCTGTCTCTGTGGGGAAATAGGGGTGACCTGTAGCTTCGGAGAACGCTCTCTGGAAGATGAGCTGTTGAGGTTGTTTGCTGGCTGACATATGGGCTGACATACGGTGAATTTACCACCCCGGTGTCTGAACTTAACACGGAAATGGGTTTTTTTTTTTCCCAGCATTTCACTCCATTAAGTACTTGTAGGCATCTTCCAAGGTTCTCCTGGCCAAATCAATTTACACTTTCCATTTCTTCTGTTTGTCCCATCTGTCTGTGACTGTTTGTTTGCTTCTTTATTGTTTTGATGTTGTAAATAGCTTTTTTATTGTTCAAGGGCTGAGGATCTCGGTAGCAATAAACACTTGGAGATCTCTCTGACTGTTTTACCCCCAGCCCTGGAGGTGGTTTAGGGTTCTCTTACACTCCTGTCAGATGGAAATACGTGCCAGGCCAACTGCTAGGCTGGAAAAATTGCTCTCTGGTATCAAAGTCATCCTGGAAATAAGCAGTAGTCGGTGAGGATGAAGAAATGATGTCAGACCTGGCATTTTTTTTGCTGAAAACTTGTTAGTGGTGGAAGGAATGGGGGGTGGGGAATACTACAGAGCAAACTGTTACCTGAAAACCTGGGCAAAAGTAGCTTTAAGACAGTGGTTTCTGGCAGAATACCTCCTGCCTTTCAGAACCAGTGAAAGGCATGGAAATGAAAAGGCTTCAAAGGGAGAAAAAACTGTTCTGGACTTTTCCAGGCGTGACTCCTGATACTGTGGAAGTTGGTTTGGGGTTTGTCTTCCAGCTGCACCCATGTAGGGATTTCAGGGAGGATACTGTTTCTTTGGGTTTACATCACTGCTTTTTCTGCAAATACTTTTAAGGCAGAACTGCAGATCTTCATGGGAAGTGCAACAAATAAGAATAAATTGAGATAAGAGAAATGAATAAAGGACTAGAAATACACAGAGGAGGATGTGAAATGACTTGTGGGGTTTTAAGTTTATTTGCATCTTTCTAGTTTATATTAGTCTGATTTCTCTAGAAGCAGTCAGATAATTAGATAATCTCATTGCAGGATGCTAAGCGTTGGTCCTTGTATTTAATGCCCAGGGGAAGAAGAGTGTAAAGGAAAAGGGTTTTTACTTGTGTTCTGAAGTCCCTCATGGTGTGAGGCTCTTTCACACAACAGAGGAAAATACTCCTTCCTTCTCCAAAGCTTTGGAAAGATGAAGAGATTGGAATCTGAAAAACCTGCATGGTTTGTCATGTTTACATTTGTTTTAACTTGAACTTGGTTCTGCTTACCCAGGCTGGACACTTAAATAAGCCTGAAGCGTCACCACAACTGCCTGCCTTCTAGGGGAGACACGAACCAACACACTTCCCGGTTTCCTTCCTTCTCTCTACAAGTTTGCTGTCCCGAGTTTGCCAAATGACACTTTTTGGATGGTGTTCAGGAGAGCAGTCAGCCTTGTGCAGTAAATGTGGTGTAACCACGCACGGTGAGCTGCGCTAAAATCAACCGGCTTTGGTATCGAAGCGTTCGCCGTTAACAAAATCACCCAGTAGCCTCTTCCTCTTTGCGTGGTGGGATTAAAAAGATGTTCTCTAAAGGGACTTAGTGGAGGTGGAAAGCTGCACAGCAAGGCTTGGTGTGAATGCCTTTGCCAGCCCAGCTCAGAGAGGCAGGGTGGCCCAGGAGGCGAGCTGCAGCCATCTGCCAGTGGCCAGGCCTGTGGGACCTCTGGTCAAACTGGGTTGGAACGACTTCTTTGTGATGGAAACGTTACTTAGACTCTGCTAGCACTCTGTGAGGAGTTCCACCCACGGGTCTGAAATGTGGTCACTGAACAGCCAGGTCCAGGTCTGCAAGCACCTAAAGCCTGGGGCTTTCAGTAGGAGTGGAAGGGATTCCAGCAAGGCTCCAACTGTCTTCAAATGGACAAGCCAATTTGAGGTGTCGCTCACGTAACGCAGAAGAATCAGCAGAGCACAGATGTGTTTGAACTTCCTCAGATTCAGTTCCAGTTGGTACTTTATTGCAAAGTCAAATTTACTTGGATTTCCAGCCTGTGGTGCTGAACTGGGGCAGCTGAGGTGCGGGTGCTCTGCTGCAGCGTGCTGCCTGCCTACCACTGGGACAGCTTAACCTGAAAAAATGGCTGTTAAATTAATTATTTAAAAAATGAAAAGATTTATTTAGCCCATGGTATTAGAAGCTTTTTTAGGTTGCATTTTTTTTTTTCTCCTTCCTAACAGAGAAGGGGGAGATTAAATGGCTGTGTTTAGGAAGTGGGGATAAATCTCTCCGAAGTGGCTTTAGGAACCTCTCTGCAGTGTTGATGTCCATTTGCTGGAGGAAGGGTTGACAGAGTGGCTGAAGTTTTCAGCTCCTTTGGTGTATGAGGATTTCAGATCTCTCCAAAATCACTGTTGTTTTAAATAGCCCCACCTATTACTTTGAAGCAAAACGAGCAGGGAAAGCGAACGCCGAGACAGATTTGCTTGAGAAGTTCCCATCGAGCTGAAAGGAAACTGGTTTTCGTGCAGCATTCCTAATTTACAGCAGGAGTGATCAGCACAAGACCCACATGAAGCGTTTCTGTACGCTTGGATCTGCCGTACTTGACGTGGCAAGAACTGGGAAAATAGTTGTGTGGTCATTTGCCTCCTGCTCTGCACTCGAAGCCACTGTGTGCTTTCCATTTTTCCAGTGTGGTTTTCTGGGTCACTTCCTTTTTTTTTCCTGAATTGCCAGAACCCGAGTCTGTGGAACAGACCCAAATACTCAGCAAACCTTGGAGCAGGATGTATCCCTTTCTGCCTGGGAGCAAACAGTGTGGTGATCCTTCCTTTCTGGGGAAGCAATCTAGAATAGCTAGAGTCTGGCTGAGCTTTAGAGATCTCATGAGCACAGCTCATCACCTGCTGGAGCTGGCAGCGAAATGCAAGGAAACCCAACTACCTCCAGTCCCATAGGGTTGAAGTGCCATTTCTCTGGGTATTTCCTTTGTGTTGAAGTGGTAAAGACTGGACAAAAAAAAAAAGAACAAACCCAGTTGATAGTGTTACCTGTCTATTTGTATTTCAATTTGACAGGGGTTTTTTTTGGGTGGGGGTGTATCCTTTGGTTTTTATTCGTCCTTCCTTCAATTTTTACAATTGAAGCAACTGTTTGGGTTTTTTTCTTTCTTTTTTCATGGACTTTTGTTGATGACACTGCCTTTGGGAGCTGTGGTTGCTGCAGCCCTGAGGAACTGGCCGGTGTGGCGGGGGTGGAGGTGGCACCGGGAGAGCCCGCTTTGGGTGCAGCCCTCGGTGCCCGGCCCTCGGCGTGACATCTGCAGGGGAGAAAATCCCCTGTTTTACCTACTAAATGGGTTAAAAGAAATTTCTATCTCTGAGCAGGTGCCTGCCAAAGAGAGGGGCCTTCAACTGCCAGCGGGATTGGCCCACAGAGCGGCTGTGAACGGGGTTGGTGGCAGCGGTGTCTCTGCGTTGTGTTGCTGTGGTGCCAGGGGAGAGGGCTGAATCTGGGAGGAAGCAGTTTCTGTCCATGCTGTTCCTGACAGTTGAAATGTTATTGACCAAAAACATATTTATGTTTGTTCAGCTCGAATACACTGCTCTGTAAAAGTTACCATCTGTTTCGTTCCTTCTGCATCTCGGGAAACTTCTTTTTTTTTTCCCCCCCTCTGGGTAGACTTTAAAAAAAAATAAATCAGTAGTAGATGATTAGTAGTTGTGGCCTCTTCTGGTGAGGTGTTTTGTTGGTTTTTTTTTTTCTTTTTCTTTTTGTTTGTTTGTTTTCTTTTGATTCTGTTTGGTTTTGTTTCTTTGTGGTTTTTAAGGAAAGAAAAAGCCTGTTGCCAATGGATCCCTGCCTAGAATTGCACTGATACGCTCCCTGCAAGTGCGACTCCGAAGCAACGTCTGCCTACGAGACCTGAGATGAGATCTTGCTCTTTTGGTTTGCACAGACACGTGGAACATTTGACTTGTTCTCAGGGGAGGGAATCTTTAACTCCTCCCTGCAAGGGGTTTGATACAATAGGCAGTTGTAACTTGGCTCTGGTGTGGCTGACGTTCAGCTCTGTTGTCACCTCACAAACCCCTCCTCTCCCATCGTGCTGGGTTATTGTGTTGAGCTATAATCCATGGAGCTATTTCAGCTGCAGCGAGAGATTAGCATCTTCTCGCTGTCCCCTGGGGTCTCTTTGCACAGGTTGTCACTCCTTAACACAGGTCTGCCAACGTGCTCTAGGTTAGAACTACAACCAGACCGCTCTGAGAAACTGGGGATGAAGGCACAGCTACTCTGTAACCCTGGCCCAGCAGCATTGGTGCTGACTTAGCCAGGGTTACCCTTCCTTTCTGGGTGCATCCTCCTGCAGCAGGGGCAGGTCTGCTCCTGCCGACTTAAAATGGGCTTGAAACTGTTCAGGCTTTGGGAAGAAAGGGGCATCGTCACGCGGAGCGAAGGCTGAAGGCAGCAGCAGTCGGTGGTGATGAGGCTTCCCAAATGCTGTCACAGAGGGAAACTTGGAGAGAGAGTTCCAGTCCCTGTAATCTGAGAGAGAAGATGCTCCCAGTGTACGGGGAGATTTGCTCATGGCTAAAATCCTTGGTATGTCATTCAAGACACTGCAAACAGTTCTATTTATTCAGTAATTAGCTTTCCCCTCAGGAGGTGTTTCTAGGTACCTGCCTTTTGGAGATCATTCTGTAATAAAAAAAAAGTATTCATTTTTCCTGTGTGTCAATTAGAATCGATTGCAGCTCGTTCTGGAGCTGGCAGAGCACTGCTCTTGAGTGCTGCTTCTGTGTTCAACTCTTTCCTTTGAGGGGGAGAGGAAAAGCATTCGTTACGTGGCTTGTGGTGTGAGGTCTGCAGGACTTGATGTAATGGGCACGGCAGGGCTTCAAGTGACATGGTGGGGAAAAAATAAATGAAATCCCTGGCTTAAGGTAGTTTTAAACCCAAAGGAATTCATTTTCTATGCCTCTGATGTTGATGTGGTGCTTCAGTTTTTTCCTTTTTTGCTACTTTCTTGAAAGCTTCAAGGAATTCCTGGCTAACCTGTGGAAACCCAGGGCCTTCACTGGTGGTTGAAATGTCCTAAATCAGATATTTTCAGCTAGGGGAAAGAAACCCAAACCAAAAGAGCACACCAGAAGTGTGTTCAGAGCTGGAGATCAGGCAGTTGTCCATAGTGGGCTGTTAGTTGACTGGAGTGTTTTCTGGCTCCTGGGTAAGTAAAGAGCAGAAGGAGGTGAGAGGAGGACTCTGCTGCGTGTTGTAGGCTGTTCCTTGAGATGATGACCCCCGATCGATGAAGGGCTGGCTGGATGAATCGTTTCGTGATGCTGAGGATACTTGAGCTCTTGAGACAAACCTGTGTGCTGGTGGAAAAGCTGTTTGTGATTCACCTGGTGCTCAGCCTTCATCAGGGATCATTGGCAGTCCTTTAATCGAGCTCTTTCACACAGTTTGTACATTCCCTGACTTTAAAACACCGTATTGAACAGCACTTGAGGAAAAAAATAATGTAATCCCTGTGGTCCAAACCTGGCATTTGAGTCCAGCAGGACTTTAGGGTGATGTTCTTCCCGATGTGGCTTTGTGTAAAGGACTGGCTGTTGTTTCCTCTGTTTCCTTTGTGAATAAACAAGCTTGCTGTGTCTAAATCCAATCATTTGAGCACCTTATTTTTAAGACATGTGTGTATGTGTGTGGAATCCTTTGTGTAGTTTACGTGCAGTGGCAGAGAAGAGCCAGCTGGGTGGGTGCTGCTGAGCTAAAGCCACTGCTTGGGAAAGGCTCAGCTCTCATGTGCACCAGGCTTTGCTACAGTTCTACTGGCAAGGCTTCACGCTTTCTGGAGGTGCAGAAAACCAAACACGGTGGCAACAGTTTGCTTCCTAAACACTGCTCATTGGAGTTGCAGACGCACTTGATTTAGGACAGTGTTGCTGAACCATCAGCACAGGCAGCTTGGTTGGTGTCAAGGAAATAAAACAGCATACGCTGAGCTGAAATGAGATGTACACCTGAGGATTGCTGGATTGTGTGGATTCTGCCCCGAGATAACTGAGGTTAGAAATGTGCTGTGTTTGAGTCCCCTGTGCTGACCTCTGTTCCTTTCTCTGGCCTTTCTGCTTTTTGCCTGCAGACTGAAGGTGACTTTCTCCTCCATGTCTTGCAGGAGCAGGCACTCAGGGTTATCCCCTCTTACCTCCTTCTGCCGCTCAGACATGGGCTGCGAAGCTCTTTAAGTAGGTGACAAATACAACTAGTCCTATTTTACAGAGAGGCAGGAGGATCTTCAGTAAAATCATGTGTAATCTGGGTTGGATCTGGGGAAATTCTTGTGATCGGAGAGCCTCTGCCAGCTATGGACCTGGCTGGCAACTGGTGTGCCCATGGTCACTGCCCTGCCACGTTGCTGGGCAGCCTTCTGCATCTGGGTGTTTTCTCAATGGATGCTGAAAATCTGGTGGGAGTTTCTGTTGCCCAAGCCTCAGATGTTGGTCTGCCCTTTTTCTTCAACCTCAGCACTGTTTAGGCCGTAGCACTAGTTCCTTTCTCTTCTTTCCATGGTGTGTTCTCCTTTCTGTGAATAGAACTTGGAAGCTTCTATTGCCTGGCACTGCCTCTTTAAATGTAGATTATTTTATGTGACAAACCCTGGAGTTTTGGCTGCACCTTCTCTGTGGATTTCAGAGGAGGTCACCACTTGAGCGTGAGAAAAAAGTGGGTGATTGAATTGCCAAAGAACATAGTTGTCTCTTGGAATTCCCGGGGGGCCAGCAGTGCATTATGTGTGCTGCTGGTTAGAATTTGCCCCTGCTCTTGGCAGTTGCAAATGGAAGTGGGTAGCAGAGCCAGCACATTGTACTTGCTCCTCTTAATGCTGGAACCTAAAGGTTGGCATGTCTTTAGGCTTCGCTGAAGCCACCATATCATTAAATTAGTTACATTTGTGTCTGTGTGTCATGGAAAGCAGCTTTTAATAGTCCATTGGATTTCGCTGGTTTTGATGATTCAGAAGTTTTCACCCTCTCTTCACATTGAATTAATCACGGCATTAAAATGCTTCTGGTAAGGTAGAATAATTTATGCCTTGAAGCAAAAGAACTGTGAATGTTTCATGAGCGGAGACCTCTCTCTGTCTAGCACGCTGATTGTGATCCCTGTTCCATACCTGTTGCAGTGGGTGGGTTAGACCAGAACAGCGGTGGCACTTTGGGGCCAGTCAGTGCAGAAGTGGTGGCCTTAATGACAAGAAAAAAATTATTAGAACACCCAGAAAGAGGAGAATTCTCAATATCATTAAAAAAAAAAAAATTAGCATTCATTTCTGCTTCCACTGCAAGTTTGGGGAAAGGTTTCATTCTGAAGACCACAGGGAAGCACTGGGCATACGGAACCAATACAACTCCAAATAATTGCTTGGAAAAACCCAAAATCTACATTTCCTTTCTTCCCTGGCACCCCCCCCCAGCTGCTGGTGGTGACAGCAGAACAAACCCTGGCTCTTGGGGCAGAGAGGGGATTTGGAGTTGGATCATCTGGTGATTCCAGCTGCAGGTATTTCTTTCTTTCTGGGACTTGCAATCGTTTTTGTTTATTGTCTGGAATTTCTTTCCCCCTCATTGATCCCCTCCTTTGCTATGAGGTTTTTCTTATTTATCTTGGCATTTATTTATTTATCTTGGCATTGACTTTTGTCTAAAACACAGATATTTAACCAAAGTGGTCAAAATTGCATAGACCTGTTTTGGTGGTGAAGCTTTGCCCAGGAAAGGTCAGAATTGATCCTCAGCAGAAAACAGTTGATGGTCTTTTTTTTTTTTTTTTTCCTTCAACACCTCTTTTTTTTTTTTTTTTGGCTTAATACTTGTCTTTCATACATGTGTAAGAAGCTCGAGGGAAAACTACTTAATTGTAAGAGAGATTTAAATTGTTGGAATGCTACTTGACAGGGTGCTGCAGCTTTAAGGTTAAGATGGTTTAACAGTCACAACAAAACCCTGCCATTAAGCTGCAGAAGATGCTTGTATATAATCTTTTTTTTGCAAAGTCTTTTTGTCATCTCTGTTTCTTTCCTGGTGTTGTAGCTGGAAAGTCAGAATCTCAACCTCGTGTGCGTCTTCTGCAAAGTGCAAAATACATGAAGTAGATAAAACTCTGCAGTTAGGGCTTCAGTGCTGGAGCAAGACCTGGGCTGTGTTCCCATCTTGAGTACAAAGGCTGTTCCCAGGGAAGTCTCAATCCACTGCCCTCCCTTGACTCAGACTCCTGAAAGTAACCACCTCATATGTGATGTCTGGAAAAATAAATACAGTAGGATAATGAGAAATTTGGGATGGGGGTCCGGGTAGGAAGGTTCCTGTTCGGTGTGGTTTGTCTTCCTCCTTTCATTTAATTTGTCAGGACTAAAGCAGAGGAAGCGTGTGGCTCACGGGTCGGTCCTGAGCATGTTATTAAACCTCAGTAAATACCAACAAAAGGAGCAACTCGAGGCACTTTTTTTAAGGCAAGATGTGGATTCCTTTCACTAAACCATCTGGTTTTAAACACAGAAACAAATGATAGTCCTTTGTGCCTCTCAAACTTTAGCTACACTAAATATTGCCAAGAGTTTTGGTCCCCAAAATGGATGGTTCTGTCAATGTGGACTCGGGGCTAGAAGCCAGGTAGTGGTTATAGACCTGAACTTAGGGTTGAATTGCTGTTTGGGCAGCTCTTCAGCGAGTTGGTATCTTCGTTTGTAACAGGGATGGGGGGAAGGATTGGCAAAAATAAAATAAAGGAATTGTAAGGTTCGTCCGTGTGAAGTCTGTGAAGCACCTGAAAGAGCTTTAGCAGGAAATACAATGCTCATTCTGTCCTCTGTAAATGAGCAATTGCCTTCGTTTTTCTTCCTTTGCTGTTTCCCAGTGCTTGTTGCACCTTCCCACTATAGGGCAGCATAGTGAGGGTGGAAACTGCCTTTCAAAGATGGTAACGGGGTGAAGGGGTGACCTGGAGTTAGCTGAGTGTGGGACTGTCTCATTTCTCTTGGTTTACATCAAGGAACAGCAGAGTGGAAAGGACACCCAAGGGAAACGGGTGCCTTCAAATGGCAGCACTGGGAACTAGCACCCCCCAGTCACTGCCCTAGGCACCCTTAGGTTGGGGTTGGGTCTCTTCCAAAACATGGAGCTAGGTGAGTATTTAACCCAAACCATCTCTGAAGGTCTGGTCCTCCTCCCAGTCCGAGCTGATGTAACCAGTGAATTTCACAGGCCGGGCAGCTTCGACATTATGGGTTTGTAGTGGATCTAAAATCAGTTGGGGATTTTTGTAGTCCTTGGTATTTTGGCAGAACTGTGCCATGCTAGTGTAGGACTGAATAGCTATGTTCAGCTGTGTGTCGTGATCGGGGGGGAACCATAAACCACGTGCTCCGAATACATTTCCCCAGGATGTTGTTAAATGTGCTGCTCTGATTTTTATAACGTTAAGGATTTCATAAAATTTAATACATCACGTTCTAAAAAAAAAAGGCCTAAATTAATGACAGCATGGGATCTTCTCCTGGGTAGAGGTTTCACCTGAAGTGGCCATTATCCCTTTCAAGTACTAGGATCTCTTACTGAATTCTAGCCTTTGGGAGAGACCACAGGTGCTGTGGAGCTGCTGGGGAGACACCGCGTCTCCTAGACCTGGAAGTTACCTGGGATGTAGGTTGGCCAGATCTGTTCCAGTTCTGTATCTAGCTCATCGTGGATGTGGCAAACCAAAGGGCATTGTTTTCTAGCTGAATTTGCTGAGGTTAAAATACGTATCTGGCTTTGCAAATTACTGTGAGAGGGCAGATTTGCTTTTTAACTGGCAAGTCTGGTGGTTAAGTAAGATTAATGGGATGAAAGCAGTGTTTTAGCCTCAGAAGGTGATAGGTTTTGGACAAGCCTGTCAGGGACTCGAGGGCTCTAATGAGCCCAAATAGCCCAGCCCAGCCTCCCCTGGGGCCTCCACCCACACCCCTGGGCCCAGGAATTCAGCCTCTAGCCCTTCCTCAGCCTCTCCGGGCTGTGCTGGAGGAGTGTTGGTCTCCTGCTCGGCCCCAGCCATGCCTGTGCCCGTCCCCAGAGCCCCTGCCGTGGACCTCAACCCCCAGTCTGGCTTCCTGGCTTGGCCTCAGCCCCCTCCAGTCACTGCCTGGTGTTCAGTGGCTCTGACCTGCAGGTTGAGTTCCCAGCTTGCCCTCAGACCTGCCTCCCCACCGTGGTACCTCCTGGGGCCCGGGCTCGCGGTTGGGCCCGGGCTCGCGGTTGGGCCCGGCCAGTCCTGCTCACCTCGCTGGGCCCTGCCACGCTCTTCTGCTGCTCTCTGAGAAGACCAGAGGCAGCTACGTGGGGATCTATTTATTTGGACCATTTCTCTCACGGAAGCTGTCGGCAGGCTGCTGCCTCTCCAGCAGTTCTTAGGGAATTCAGCCATTTAACATCTGAACTCAGCTTGTGCTGTGTAACCAGCGTATCCGAAGCAGGTACGTTCCAAAAGGGTTTCCTTTTTAATAGCCTCTAACTCGCTTCCCCTTTTCTTTTAGGTCTGTATTGAACATAAGCGCTGGAAATTAGGTATTTTTCACAGCTCAGCCACTTGCTGGTTCTAATGGTTCTGCTGGAAAAAAAAGGTTGCAAGGCTTTCTGAAGCGCGACACTCCAACAGTGTACGTGTTAAGCCTCTTGCTCTGCCCCCTTCCCCCCCTCCAGCTTTAATTCCAAATCAGCATCCTATCCAGATCTGCTACTGCCTTTTCTTAATCCTAAGAAGTTCAGGATTTATTTATTTTTTTTCCCCCCACTCCAGGCGAATTTTAATTATTTTTTGGTATCATGTGTTGAGGGGGGGGAAGAATCAAGCACCCCGTTTCCTGTAGTGTGAACCCAAAGTCAGTGCTGTTGTCAACTCTGGGTGGGTTCCTTGCATATAAATAAATTAAGAGGGGGGGGCAGTAACATTTTGTTCGAGGTGCATCCAGTTACTTGGGCTGCCATGGCAACAGCTGAGCGAGAGGCAGCGACTGCCTGCCACAGCTTACTGGCAAAAGCAGCAGCATGTGGGGATGGAGAGGAGAAGAGAGCTCAAATCCTTTCTCAGCTCTGCACCCAGTCACCAGGGCAGCCACAGATGGGGAAGGGCTTCTACACTTACTGACAAGTGATTTAAATCAGATTTGGTTGATGGTATTTAGGCTGGAACTGAAGGGAGCAGGAAATGAGACTGTCTTTCAGGTGATTCTTTCCTTCCTCCCACTCCCCTCGAATCAGCTCCTTTGTGTAGCGTGGCACAGTTGTGGTTAAGGCCCCTTCACAGTGATATTCCTGACTCTGGACCTTGCCAGGGAAAGTCAGTGGACCCCGTTCTTTCAAGACTTTGGTCTGTAGAGGTGCCTTTTCCTGTTTCAGCCTGTTAGGCTGAAAATCAAGGAGTTTAACCCTCTCTTTAGGAGGATAAATGGTGAGTGTTTTGTCTCTGCATTTTTCCCTTAGCCTTCTTTCATCTGAGGCACCTTTTGGATGCTCTGGAGCTGGGCTGGACTCTTCGGCTGTGCCATAAATCAGGAGTGAGTTCTGAAGGGAGGAAGGCTTGCAGCAGAGACTGCAGAATGTCATCTCGTGCCATGCCTGGCTTTAGGGAGTGCTTTCAACTTGATCAATGTGATGAGTCGAGTTCTATACTCAGCTGGTTAGGGGTCCCCAGTTTTTAAACTAAAGAATTGAAACTTTTGTTAGTGGTGGGATTCCCCACTCTGGCCTGACTTTATGCTGGATTAGAGAGTGATTTCTTTGAGTGCTTGGGGAGCATGGTTGTCATCTGAAGCTCTTGGTGAAACATGGAGAGAGAACTGCAGTTCAATGGGGGTGTTTGTGGTGCTGAGTCCCAGAGCCCGGAATTTTTCTGCAGAAACTTCACCCAAAGCTTCAGCATCGCGAAGGATCTGTAATGGAACTGGTTCCTGAAGGTAGTAAAGGGGTCACTTGCCAGTAAATAATGCCAGGCAATGCAAGAAGTTCTTCTGCTCTGAAGTTTTTAGCAGTGCTGGGGTTTCAGAAGTGCTGGAGGAAAGGAAGGGGACAGGAAAGGCAAACGGGGGGTTTTGAGAACAAGTGAAGTGTGGGATGGGAAGCTGGAGTGGAAATGGTTGGAGGACTCAAGGGTAGAAATAGATGGTGATTGGAACAGCATGAGGGAAGAATGAACTGTCTTGGACACACTGAGTTTCATCTATTCTCCCAAAGTGAGCAGAGTTCTAAATAGTGGGAAATTCCATTTGGGTCTCCAGGATGTGCTGTGTTAAAATGAGAGCTCTGGGCTGCTGGGGAGGGGAATTGGTGGAAAGAGTCTGCTTTTACCAAGTGAGAGGCTTTGTGGGTCCTTACCTGCCCTGTGTGACTGTCACAGCCCCTCTGGGGAGAGGGAGCAGGGCTATAAAGGACTGTTCATTTCCATTTCAGGACAGGCCTCGCAATAGGGCGTGGGAGGGAAATACTCCTGGGTCCTTTCAGACCTCATTCTGGTTGCGGTTAGAGCCTGATTCTGCAGGCTTCTGTGCTGTGAGATGTGCCCTGCAGGGAGAGGCTGAAAGCCTTGGCTGCAGCATTATTCCTGCCTGAGCTGAGGAAGGTGAGCCATGGTCGTGCTGGCAACTTTTTTTATTAGTCCTGGAAAGAAATTTTTGTCACTGTTTGATGCAGAGTCCCATTAAGTGAGGTATTCCGAGCAGTGCTGCTGTGCCAGTGATGATCAGTAGCCCCTTAGATTGTTTCTGGTTTAAGTGTTTCTCACCTTCACTTGTGGGAAGCATATTTCATCCCTCGATGCCTTTTTTAGTGTTATTTCTGCTCCATAAACCAGCAGAGTGCTGAATAGCTGATGGGAGCAAGAAGCACCTTGTTAAAGGTGATGGTAAGGTCGGCATAATTTCCTTGCCTCTGACAGGTCCCTTTTCTTGAGATGGTTCTACTGTTCTTGGCTCTATTCCCTGCCAACTGGAAAGCAAAATTAGTTCTGAAGAGTTGGGATTTCCCCCCACACACACACACACTTTGGAAATAATTTAAACCCAAGCAAGTTGTTGGTAGATGGAGATGCTCTGCAAAGCCTGTCCTGTGTCCAACAGGAAAAATGAGTCTACAGCTTGAAATAGAACAGGGGTGCTTGATACTCAGGCTGCTCTGCTGTGAAGTTCCTCTCATTTTCTAGCAAGAATCCTCTTGGTGTCATTATGGTGTTGGTGATAAATTGAACTTACCAGAAAAATGTTCATTTCCTGCTTTTCAGTGATTTCCACAGGATTTTCTCAGCTCTGAGCAGCTACTCTAAGCAAAGTGTGCTTGGGGTTTTGCAAGCTGGCTCTGTTGGGAAGGTCAGAGTTTGCCCCTTCGTACAGCACCCGAGGCTGTTGGTGGTTCTGGTGGTTTCTGGTTGGTGTGGAAGGGGAGGGTGCATCGGGGCAGGGTGAAGCCTGGTGGCAGCCCAGGAGATGGGTGTGGGTGAGCTCTGGAGAGGAGGCAGTGGCTGGGATGATCCAGCATCTGAAGCTGGGAGGGGTGGGTATGTTGAGAAGGGCCAAGCTGGTTGTCCTCATCATGAGGGGGAAAGGTGACTCGGAAAGCAAAATAAGCCAGAGTCCAGAAGGAATGGGTGAAGGGTTGGGAAAAGGATCATCTGCTGAGGGACCCCTGGGCATCACCTGGAGGGCAAGGGGCTGAGCCCTTCTGGAGGGCAAGGGGCTGAGACCGTCTGGAAGTCTGG
>WUAM01000143.1:23882328-23899763 GCA_024336885.1 Actenoides hombroni
GGCTGCCCAGGGCAGTGGTGGAGTCCCCGGGATCCCTGGAGGGGTTTCCAAGCCCTGGAGCTGTGGTGCTGAGGGACCCGGGTTAGCAGTAGACTTGGGAGAATTAGGTTAATGGTTGGACTCGATAATCTTGAAGGTCTTTCCCAACCTAAACAATTCTCTGTGATTCTCTGACTGCATCCTGCGATGGGTCTGTTCCCAGGTGCCCAGCCGGGCCAGACCCTGGCACGTTTCAGCTGCACCTTTGGGTGCGGATTCCACTGTGTGAAGCTGGAGGCGGAGTCTTTTCGCAGATAAAGCTGGAACGGGTAAAATTCCCAGCTGGGGATTGCACCCTGGCTCGGGAAGCTGGGAGATCTGCAGTCTCTCAGCCTTCTGAGGACACTAGATGGCGTGGGGACCCAGGGCACCGGCCCAGCTCCCGGATAGCCCTCTGCTACCAGAGGGGGCCCCGAGATGACATCCTCTCATCTCCTGCATCCCCTGGGGCTGCTGGATCCTGCTGGGTAGGTGGGGAGCTCCGTGGTGCACAGTCTGCTGCCTGGGGAAGGCATTGGGAAGGAAGATGTGACGAATTTTGGACTCTCTACCCTCCCAGAAAGGGCAGAGAATGTCCTTGTCAGGTGGCAAGACATCCCACTGTCTGTGCTTGAGGGGACAGGCTTGGATCGTGCTCTCTGCGCATAGGGTTATGTGCTGCACAAACCTGGTCTCCTCCTCCAGCCCCTCCCAGAGCAAATGGCCTCAGAGCAAAGAGCAGAGCTGGGCTTTGCAGCAGTGGACCCTGAATTTTGGGATGCAGGGACCATTCCTGAAGCTGACAACCAGCTTTTAATACCCCCACTCCACATCCTCTGGAGAAAAGAAATAGGGGTAGGTGAGCCTCCAAAACCTCACCTGTGGGGAGGGAACCTCCCCACACACAGCGAGAAGGCAGCTGGAAGTGTCTATCCACATCTGCTGGAGCTGCAGCACCATCTCCAGCACCGGGGCTCAGACACATCCTCTGAGTCATCTGGCAGAGCTTTCCCAATGTCCCGGGGAAAGGAGGGTTTCCCCTCCAGGGAAATGCTCATCCCCGCATGCTGTGGTGATGTCAGCTCTGGGGTATGCCTCTAGCTCTGCACAAGGCCTTGGGGAACCCCGTGGAAGGTCTGTGGCCCTCAGAGTGATGTCAAGGTGCTCATGTCACCATCCTCTTCACAGTGTGCCAACGTGCACCATAGAATCATCGAATCATTTTAGTTGGAAAAGATCTTCAAGATCATTGAGTCCAACCACTAACCTAACGCTGCCAATCCCACCACTAAACCATGTCCCTCAGCACCTCATCTATATCTCTTGTAGATATCTCCAGGGATGGGGACTCCACCACCTTCCTAGGAAGCCTGATCTAGGACTTAACAACCCTTTCAGCGAAGAAGTTTTTTATCATGTCCACCCTAAACCTTCCCTGGGGCAACTTGAGGCTGTTTCCTCTTGTCCTGTCCCTTGTCCCTTGGGAGCAGAGCCCAACCCCCCCTGGCTCCAACCTCCTGTCAGGAGCTGTCAGAGCCAGAAGGTCTCCCCTCAGCCTCCTTCTCTCCAGGCTGAGCACCCGCAGTTTCCCGCATCTGCTTCTCACCAGACTCCTGCTCTAGACCCTTCCTCAGCTCCATTTCCCTGCTCTGGACAAGGTCCAGCTCCTCTGGGAGTGAGGGGCCCAGCACTGACCCCAGGATTCCAGGGGCAGCCTCCCCAGTGCAGGGGGCCGATCCCTGCCCTGGTCCTGCTGGGCACCCCAGTGCTGGCACAGCCAGGGTGCTGGATTGTCTTGTGATGTAGCTGTGGCCAAATAGCTGTAAAAACAGCTCCCAAAGTGCTTAGCCAGAGCAGCTGGCAGGCCTGAAACAGGAGAGCACGTCTTGGGTTCTTGGAAGGCAGGCTGGTGGTGGAGTTTTGGGCTGACAGCAAACTGTGTTTTCCAGTATAACACACAGGGAGCAGGAGAAACAGCTCCTGGTGAAGAGGTTGGTTTGGCCCTGGCCAGGAGCAGGAGGTGCAGGCAGACCCACGTGTGATGTCTGAGCAGCTTTCCCTGGGTCTGGCTGGGGGAACGCTGCTGCTGCAGCTCCTGTTTGGGCAGAGGACAGGCTGGGTTGTTCCTGGTCCCCAGGGCTCCACAGCAGATCTCTCACAGCTGAGGAATGTGGGAAGAACCGCTCGGCCTTTCCGGAGCGGGGATGGCTGCTGTGAACTTTTGCCAATTGGGGTACTAGGGCTGCCTGAGGGAAGAGCTGGAGCTTTTTGTGTTGAGCTTCAAACAAAAAAAAGCACAGTGGGTTTTAGTGTTTTTTTTCCCCTCCTTAGAGGAAGGGATTTTTCCGGGCGTGCAGCTGACACTGTGTGTTTTGAAACGAAGGGCAGAGATGCTGATGCATCAGCTGCAATTAACTGGGACGTGAGAGAAGGCAGAAGGGTTTTCTGCCTTATTGCCAGAACCACTTACTGCTTTCTAGTGAGAAATGCTGCCTTTTCTCAGGTAGCTCTTAGTGCTGGGTTGATCATGAATCAATACACTGTTCCTAAGCCATTGACTTCTTGCAGCTCCCAGGTTCAACGCTGGGCCTTGAGACGGAGCCCACAAGCAGCTTTCTGTGGAAGGAAGGATCTGCACCAAGCAGCACTGCTTCGGGTTTGATGAAGCTCTGGTGAGGATGTCCCTGCTCACTGCAGGGCTGTTGGACTCAGTGATGGTTGGAGGTCCCTTCCAACCCCAGGCATTCTGTGATTTCAACAGGCAGGTCCGTTTTGGTGGCTGTGAGTCTGGCTGTTGTGACCCTGTCAGGCAGATGAGAAGAGACAAGATCCCCTCCTTGTTGTACAGCTGGTGACTTGGGTGCTGAGGTTGGCTGTGGCCTTGGAACAGCTTTCCTTAGCTGAAGGGGACGAGGTGTAGTGGAGAGGAAGCATGTGGATGTGGTTCCAAAGAAGAAAGCAGCTAAAAGTGAGTGAAATAACACACAAAAAAAGAGTAGAATTTGCAGAAGTGAGAGAAATCTGATTCCTTTTTACCTTTAGGCATCGTAGAAAGACTGGATCTGGAGAAGTTATTTTCCCCTGCCTTCCCCCCACCCCAGGAACACCGTCTGCAAAATATTTCTCCTTCACAGGCTGTGGAGGAGCAGAGCAGGTTAGACCCCCTTTCTTTGTTTGGTTGTTTGATTTCCCCTGACTTTAGAGAAGAGATCTCTGGGGACATGTCTGCTTTCCAGCCAAGCCTCACTGCTGCTCTATTTTGCTGATTTTTAAAGCCATGTCCCCAACATAACAATAACAGCAATGTAACAATTCACTTGGAGCACGACAGTAAAAACCAAAGCTGTTTAACTTGTCTGACCATGGAAGACAGCTCTGTGATGATGTTCTGCATGTAGATCCCGGATCTCTCCATTCCTGCTGCTGTTGCCATGCTGGGCATATGGCAGTGTCAGGTGGAATCAGGGTGACAGTTTCTGGTCTACCAGTTCCTCTCTGCTCACCCGAGACCCCCGCATTGTTTTCGAGCCTTCTGAGCCCTGAACATCACGTTGTTTTGACAGTCTTATCCGTGTTTTGGGCTGAACTTCAGAAAGAGATCTGATTTTGAGTGGGTTTTTTTCCCCTTTGTTGTTATTTTGCAAAGAGAAGGTGGAAGAGGTACATTGTCTGAGGGACTTCTGAGGTGAGTCACGTCTATAAATAGAACTGCTGAGCACAGGGGATAAGCTGCAGTGTGTAGAGGACATAAAATGCTTCCGAGGAAGGAAAAGCCACCTTGTTAAAATGATCCCATAACTGGAAATGCCTGCCCTTTGGGCCTGGAGCCAGGGGTACCTGCCACAGCAGTTGTCCTCCCCACTGCCCCCTTGGAGAGCAGGTCCATTGTACACTGACCCCTGGGTTTGCTGGACCCCTGATGTGTCAGCAGAAGCAGCAGGGGTGCAGCCAGCTGCAGCACTGAGGCAGGGCTTGGAACCTCCTTTGTCCCCTTTGCTCGTGATAAATTTGAGGGTCTGGTTCATTTTCTTCACTTCCCAGTGACTTGCAGTGCTGGCAGAACACGGTGACCGGGCCTGACTTCCTTGGGAGTGCTGGCTGCTAAACAAGACCCCTGGAGATGTTCACTGCCAGTCCAGGGTTACTGGGGAAGGGATCCTCTGCCCTTACACTGCACCTCAGCATACTGGGGAAAGCTCAGCAATTGTGCTTTCTAGAGGCCCCTGGTTCTGGACTCTTCCCCTGGTTGTCATCGTTAAACCAAGTCTGCCCCCAAATCAGGATGTGGGCAGCTTGGTTCTCGTTCCTAACGTAGCGGAGTCGAGCCCACCATGGCATCTAGCCTGGAGACATCCCAGGGTGATGGAGCCTGTGTAATTCTGGATGTGATGCTTAAGTTTTTGTCTTCTCTTTGAACTTCTCAGTCTTTATTTTGAGCATCCTGGCCATACATTGGCATCATCTTTATGGAACAGGCTTTTCCTAAGCGAGTTCTTGTGGAGAGACTAAGGAAGAGTGAGGACAGTGGTTAGATCTTGTGTTCTGCAGAAATGCCCGGGGTGTCCTGCTGATGCCTGTACAGCTCCTGGGCTCCAAGGCTTCGCTCGCTCAAAGCCAGCTGCCTCCCCATCATCTGTCAGGGTGTGGTGATGGGCCCTTCATCCTGGATTACTGAAAGAGTTATGGGTGTGATGGGGCAACAAAGGGCTCTGGAAAAGAAAAAATACAAATGACCACTCTCCCCTTGCCATTCCTAGAATCACAGAATCATTCAGGGTGGAAACAACCTTTAAGATCATCAGGTCCGACCGTTAACCCTCTTCTACCAAGGCCACCACGGAGCCACATCCCCAAGCACCTCATCTCCACGGCTTTTACACCCCTCTGGGGATGGGGACTCAGCCCCCTCCCTGGGCAGCCCGTTCCCATGCCTGACAACCCTGGCAGTGAAAAAATTGTTCCTAATGTCCAGTTTCAACCTCCCCTGGTGCAGCTCAAGGCCCTTGCCTCCTGTTCTGTCAAGAGAAGAGACCAGCGCCTGCCTCTCGCCAACCTTCTGTCGGGGAGCTGGAGAGAGGGATGGGGTCTCCACCCTGCCTCCTTTTCTCCGGACTCAACAGCCCCAGTTCCCTCAGCTGGGGACTGCAGTGGGGACGTGGCTGGGATGTGCTCGTTGGGGAAGCCACGTGTGAAGAACTCTTCACTGAAGCTGGTGAAACCCAAGTGAGCAGGACTCCAGCAGTGCCGGCGAGAGAAGGAGTCCCACCAGCACTACCCTGGAGCACCACGGCTGTGCCTGCGCTTTGATTTGCACCAGACCTGTTGGAGCTCCAGGCTGCCTCTTTTTTCTGTCTTCTTTTAGTTTTTAGGTTTTTTTTCCCTCAGCTGCTTTCCTTCCCTAGCTCCTGGGAGGGCTGAGTGGGTTGGTAGCAGCTTTGGAGCGGCTGTAAACCCCTTTGCCTCATCACCTGATCAGGGGAGGCACAGAGATACTCTTCCTCTGAACTCCAGAGCTGCACATCTTGCTCTTGCAGGTCCCCTTTGCTTTGCCTTGTGGTGGTTGGTTTTTGAAGTGTGCTAGCACTGAAAATGGATGTTAAGAGCCCAGAAATCTCTCTTGATTCACTGGAAGTTTGAAGCACTATGTGCAGAGGGGAAAGTGGGGGAATGTGCTACCAAGGGCACTGCAAAATGTGGAATGATCTGCCTGTGTGCTCAGATGTCACATAATGCAACAGCTCACGACTCCAAGGCAAATATGAAAATGAAATTATGGGCTCAGCAATAAAAAGGGTGTTTTTTTCCTGTATAACTTAATTGGATTTTTCTTTTTCCTTTTTTTTTTGTTTTTTGTTTTTTGTTTTTTGTTTTTTCACTTGGTTTATGTTAAAACAGCATCTCAAGCTTCTGTTTGACTGCATGGGTTGCGTGGATCTCTTAATTTCTTTCTGTAAAGAAGCACTGGGAGAAGAGCAATGTTTTCTCTTGTTTTTTTTTTTCCCAAGTTCTTGAAGATTATTTTTTAATCAAGTGTTCCTCTCCCCCTTCTGTTTTCTTCCTTTTCCCCTGTAGGAGTGTTACAATACTCACGAACGATAAAAGCAGATGGAATTCTACAGAAACTCATTTGAAAATGTGTATTTTTTTTTTTTTCAAGGTTCTCACTTAGATGCCTTGTGAAAAACCCAGGACGAATTTTTAAGGAGATTTTTGCTGGCTTAAAAATTCAATAGGATTCTTTAAACATCAAAAAACCCAAACCCCATCTCATCTTTTGTATTTATTCTAAACAGATCAAAGTCACAAGAAGAAGTTGAACCCTTCTGCCATCAAATCTGGGTTTTGCTTTTGTTGTTGCCCTGAGTAGGTTTGGTGTGCAGGCTGAAAAGGCCACGTTGATAGGGCAGCAATACCTTCTAGGGGAGCAGAGCAGGAAAGCAAATCCATTTCATTATGACCCGAAACGTGGTAGGAAAAAAAGCCTCCGGAACGTGACTGAGTCTTGTGTTTTCATATGTAGCTCCCCGAAAGGGGCAGGATTCAGGGAATCACTTGAAAATCCTTCAGAGAGTTTAATGTGTGGCTAAATCAGCAGTTACTGTGTGTTCTGCCCACAGAAATCCAGTCATCTCAAGGATGGGCTGCTCGAAAAGCTTTGCTTAAAACACTCCTGTGCCAGGAGCGTAGGGTCTGGGACATGACTGAAACCAAAGAAGGCTGAGGAGTTGCTTTGGCCTCTGTATGTGGCCTTCTGAGCGTTTGCTTTGTGCATCTTCTTCCTGAGTGAGACCCCTGCCTGGCACCGCTGGGGTGAGGGGGGGGTTTGCCAGCTGCTTTCCCTGGGATCTGGGGCGTTGCTGTAGCAGGCACGGGGTTCAGCTGCTGTGCTGGAGCCAAAACTCAGCTAGAAATCCTGTAGTGGCTTTGAAGAACTGTGTTGGTTTTCCCCAATCTCTGAAGGGGTGTCTGAAGGTGTTGGGTTTGCCCTGGGAACGTTCTCGGCGTCGAGGTCCTCCTAGCCAGGCTGGGTTACTGGAAGTGTCCTGTCTGCCCAGTTTGGCTGCTCTGGGAGAGCTTGGACTGGGAATATTTGCCACCTTTTTCCTTCACTTTGCTTTCTCCTGACTATGACAGTAAAATGATGCCGAGTGATTTGTGTTTTACCTTCACAATAAATACATCTCTGCTTTTTTTTTTTTTCCTTCAGAAGCCACCTACTGGGAAATCACTTGGTTATTAGGATGGAGATTACTGAGGAACCATTACTGCTGTTTGAAACTTCTGCCTGAGGGTTTATTTTGAACCATTATTTTTGTCCCTCAGTTGCCCAATAGAACTGTTTTAATTGATCACCTTCTCAAAACTGAATTTTAATTGTAAGGTAAATTCTGTTTCTGTGTGTCAGTTTGCTGGCACCTTGCTCATCCAGATTTAAGGGGGTGAGGTTGGATCTCGTGCTGCCTTGCCACAAAACAGAGCACAGACCTGGTCACGCGGGGTTGTTGACATCAGCCCTGTCGGTCTCATTGCTACAGGCTCTGAAATCAGAGTTTTCAGGGGTTTATTCCATTAGATTTGTTTATGAAATTGAAAAAAAAGAAGGTGAAAGCATCCCCAGGTTTCCTGCTCTGTCAGATAGAAAAGGCAGCACTTCAGTAGCTGTAACAACAGGTCAGGCGTTGGTCGATGCGCTCTCTGGGAGAGGCAGCTCGCCCAGGGGTGCTGAGGAAGGAAGAAGCATTTGGATGTGTTGCTTTATAAACCTGCGTGGGTTTTGACCCTGCCCAGATGCAGTTTGCCACGACCGAGGGTGATTCAGCATGCCCACACTTTCCTTTCTGGAGTCAGCTCTGCGTTTAGAGGTAGGGTTTGGTTTTTTTTTTTTGTTCTAAGTTCCACTCCGGTTTGATTTGGTTTTAGGTCAGTTTTGATTCTCACTACAGAACTTTGTTTCTCGGTGTTTGGTGTTTTCTTCAAGTGTTGTAGATTCCCTGGACACAGAGGGAAGTGGCAGCAAGAAAACGTGGCTTTAAATCTTTATTAAACCCCCATATAGCCAAGCTGTGAATATTTTTTTAGAAGCACTTTCCCCTGAGCAACCGTCCCTTTCAACACTCATTTTTCTAGCAAAAAGTCATTTGGAGTCTGTTTCCTTGTCATCATCTTCATTCAAATGCAGTCCCTTGAACAATACAAGTGATAATTGGATCCCCCTCTTGTTCTGGAATGCTGGGTGTTTGGCCCTGACAGAACTCAGTGAAGTTGGCTGCGAGTTGTCCTGTTTGATCTGCCTGCACGTCTGCCAGCTTCCCTTCTGTCACTTACAGTGCTGGGGCTGGTCTTGATTTGATTGGCAAATATTGGGCCTTCTCCTCGCGCAGCTACAAAAAGCCAAGTCACAAACCAGCGTGTCTGGAGAGCTCGCAGTGACTGGTAGAAGCCTGAGAAGCAGTTGTGAGTAAAACTGTGCCAGGCAGCAGGAGACCTTCCATTGTCTGTCTTGTAGGGTATCTGACTCTTAGAAACTTGAGCTAAATAGTTTAGAATAATTGTCCAAAAGTAACTTCTGTTGTGTTTTCTCTGGGTGAGCAGACAAGGGCGTTGCTGCTGCTGCTGCACATCTGAGACCCTTTAGCAGAGGCAGCAGCTTTGGCAGCAGCTCTGGTTTGCTGTCACTGCTGTTAAACCACAAAACCATCAGGAACCTCCGAGTAAGAAGCTTGTGTGTGCTGGCAATCCGTGGGGCTTCCCAGAGTTCATCCCGCTGCAGCTCTCAGCACACGGGGGAAAAATGAGTGTGTTGAGTAGCTGTGTAGAATCATAGAATGGCAGGGAGCTCTGGAGATAGAGCCCAACCCCCTGCCCCAGCAGGGTCACCCAGGGCAGCCCACACAGGAACAGATCCAGGGGGGTTGGAAAGTCTCCAGAGCAGGAGACTCCCCAGCCCCTCTGCTGTCGGGGGGCAGAGCCTGGAGCAGGCTGCCCAAAGAGGTTTCTCCTCGTGCTGAGGTGAACGTGCCTGGTTTCAGCACGGCTGTGCAGTGTGCCTTTCATCAACAGGTTTGGGGCTGTTGGAGGGGTCACCCCTCCCGGCTGGGGCTGTGGGCACAGCGGTCCAGTTCCAGTTCCAGTTCCAGCCGTGGCTCTGGCCGTGCTGTGATCAGACCGTGCCAGGACAGCGCTTTGCACCGCAGCAGCCTCTGCCCTGTGCTGTGGTGGCACTGCCCAGGACCTGCACTTCTCCAGCTTTGGTTCTTCAGCCTGTCCCCCAGCTCAGACACAGGAGCGTCTGACCCCTCACTCCTGAGTTTTTCTTGCCCAGCCTTTCGGTTTCACCCGGTAAATACCCAGCTCAGGTTTTCAGATGGGTTTGGTTTTGGGGAGGGCGTGATGCTTTTCACCTGGTGCTTTTGTTTCTATTCCCAGAGCAGCCCCCAGATCCTTATTGTGGCAACTGACACGTCTTCTTATAAAACACTCCTCTGTAAATGCTGCTGCTGCTAACTTCTCTGCACCGAACTGCAGCCTGCCTCTGCCAGGCCTGATTCATCTCCTGGTTGGCACCCAGGAGTCTGCCACTCGGGTGTCTTTTTATAGGTCTGACTTCAACAGAGGGCTTTGTTTCCTTTTTTTTTCTTTTTCTTTTTTTTTTGCTCTATTCCTCTTATACAAATTGTGAGTCCCGAGACATCTTAAAAGCCACTCGTGGATTATTGAGACTTAAAACCAGAGGTGTTGTGTCTAAACCTTCACCTGCGTGATGGGACAGGCAGCCTCGGGTGCCTCTGGATTACCAGTGCTCTTTGGATCCCCCCAAAACACACCTAGGCCTGGGTGGCCGTGGCTGTAACCTGCTGTACTGTCACCCTGCAGGTCCCTCCCCCCCCCCCCCAAGCTATTTTGTTGTAGGAGTGGTGTGGTTGATTTACTGCTCCATCCTCCCCTTTAAGATGGAGTTAGAGGGAAATCACCTGCTGAGCTCCCCCTGCAGAAGCTGCTGTGTTGCAAGTGACCTGTTACCCATTTTAAAACAGACACTTGTGTCCTTCCATAGTCCCCATGAAACATTTGGTGTTCCTGGCTTGGTTTCTGTGTGTTGTAGTGTTGTTAGTTTAGAGTGGTGTTCAGAGGTGGGCTTAAAAGGCTTCTTTTGGCTTGAAGCGTGCAGGGCATTGCAAAGCCCGGCTTCCTTTCTGGCTTTGCACGGTGATTTTTCTCCTTGATGCTTTATTGAGGGAAGAGCAATCTGTGCTGGTGAACCTGCCTGGCCTGAGGACACTGGGACTTCAGAGAGCTGGGCTGCACTTCCCCAGGCATTCACCTGCTGGTCTCACACGAGTAATTTAATGCCCCGTGCCTTGGTTTCTGGGGCTTTCCTGTGCACACTCTTCTGCTTTGTGACTGTTTCTGCTGCCACTGTGGAGTTTGGTCTGTGCTGGGACTGCTGGACACTGTTGGAACTTTCATTGAATGAGGGGGAAAAAAAAACCCAACTGGTTTCAGTTGTTTTTCTTTAAGTGGCACTAGAATCTCCTCTTGTATTCCTTCTGCTTTACTCTCATTTGACAGCTGTAGCACAGCTGCAGTTTTGTAGCTGTCGTGCCCTCGTGTCCGTGAAACAGATGCTGGAAGAGTAGAGGTCTGTGTAAAATAACTCGTGGTGAGTGTCTAATAAATCCTGGCACTGTCACCCCGAAGGACTCGAGTGCCAGAGTGCAAACCTGGAGCCAAGGCCCTGCAGACCCAGTGCAGAAAAATTTGCTTTTCAGGAAAATGTTGTATTTCCAGTTAGGCTGCATTCCTTCTCCTGTATTTGTGAAGGCTGAGTCCTGCCAACACCAGCTATTTACAACGAGAATGAAAGCAAGCTTGTGAAGCAAAAGAGAGGTCAGCCCTAACCAGGGAGCTGGCTGCAGGGAAAATCTCGCTTCCCCAGATGTAGAATGTGGGACACAGCAAGGATACAAACAGCAGTGTTGTCCTCTTGTGCTCTTCTAGCTGAGTTTGTCCCCAGTTCTCTCCCTGCCCCCCCAACAGCAGCATCATTTCAGATTCTGGAGGAGTGAATGAGCTGTGTTTTTAAGGAGCTGTGCCAAAGCACTTTGCTCTGAAGGCAGCGGGGCAGGTGGCTCTGGAGCATCCTCACACCTTCAGCTTGGAGCTCTCTCAGGGTCTTAACATCACTTGTGAGCTTCAGGGTGTTGAATGTAGCTCTAGAGGTTGGAGCACTTACTCATTAAATCTCTGAAAATAAATCTGTATTGGGGAGAGGAAGGGCAATAGCTGTAAACATCTGACTCTTCTCTGAATGGAGTAAACCTGCTGTACGTTGAAAAGAGTATGAAGCACTGCGTGGGTAAAATACTGAGTTCTACCCCTAACCAGGTAGTCAACTACTACCCTGTGTGCCTGGGCACTACACAAAGCTCAAAGTAAAAGCCAGCCCTGCTACCACAGTTTGGGCACGATGACCAAAAGCTTGTGAAATCCCCATTGCACTCCAGCTGCTGAGAAAACGCTTTAAATCCCTTTTCCAGTTAGGGCTCAATTTTAGTTTGGGTTTGTGAGTGCTTAGAAGAGGTACCTCGTGGTACCTGCGTCTACCTGCTTTTTTTGCCTGATGGTTTTACACCTTGTGTGCTCATTTTTCTTCCCGAAGCTTCATGAGGAAGCAACGTTTTAGCTGAGTGGGGTCAAGCTGCAGGTGGGCTGTTGAAATCTTCACTCCCAGTGGCAGTGGAGGGGAGGGTGTTGAAGCCTTGCAGTGCAAAAACCCTCCGTGGCTCAGCTCCCTGGGATAAATTACCACTGCCTACTGCCAAGAGTGAATTTAATTGGGTTTGTTTTATTTTTTTAGGGAAATTTTTGGTACCTCTTACAGGTCGTTTTTTGAGCACATGTTTTTAACATCTTCTCCTTTCCCTTTCCCACCAAACCGGTCCCCCAGTGCACTCCGTGTTCTGGAAAGCAGGGCAGGAATATCCTTTTCTGTGTGTTCTTTCCCCCTGACTGTAGAGCTTTTATGTTTGCTTGCACCCAAGTTTCTCAAATGCTGTGCTCTGTGGAAAAAAAAAAAAGGAGAAAACTTTGTTAAAAGCTTCCCCAAGCTCTCTCAAATCTCCTTTTGTTTTCTTGTGGTGCTTCGTAGGTTTATTATAGTTTTAAACATTTGGATTATCCCCATAAGGAAAGCAATTAACCAAAATCTGTGCATCAATGGATTGTAATGAGAGAAAATTAGATTTGCCTTTCATCTTTTCTTGCCATTTGAGAGGGGGGAAAAAAAAAAAGGAAAAAAGTGTAATGTCTTCATGTTGAAAACAGCCATTTTACTCTCATTTAACTGTGCTCTGTGTTAAAAAGCTTTCAGCGGTGTTCAAAAAACAAATCCCAGAAGCTGTACTTTGAGAAAATAAGAGAATGTGTTGTTAAACAGAAACCATTTATGTCTAATTTCTAACAAAATGGTTGACTTTTGGTGGTTTTTTTTGGGAAGAGAGTCTAATAAATGCACTGTTGGTGTGTTCTTCTGTAGGTGGCAGGATGAATCCTTGGCTCTCCCGTCAGCAGGCCAGCTACAGCTGAGAGCTCCCGGGGCTTCTCTCAGGGCTAGGAGGGGCAGCAGCTCGGCTTGCTGGGCAGCATTTCTGTTGTGTCCTGTATGTCAGATACCTTTCTGTGCGTTGCCCACTTCTCTGGTGTTTAACAAACAAGGAACCCCCCCCGAAGAGCATCTCAGGGGTGGCTTGCTAGGTGTGGAGGGAGTGTAGGGAATGCAAGACCTCAAATGCCAGTTTCCCTGATGTCCAAGGTTCCCCAGAGTTGTGGGGGGTACATTTTGGGTACATGAACACCCCTGCAAGCCTCACTCACCAGAACATTCCTGTGTTGAGCGTGGGGGAATGTAGGAGAACTTGCAGAGCTGCAGCTACACAACCTGCACCCAGCAAATAATCTCCTTGTGGCAGAGAGAAGACAATGAGATGTGTCAGAAGGACGTGGCTCAGAACTCCAGCCACCACTCCTCAACTTTCTCCACCCTCTCTCCACACATTGAACAGTTTAGCTGGCTTCAAAAGAATGGCCTGATTGATTTATTTGGTCCTGTGTCAGAGTGAAGGGGTTTCTTCCCAAGCAGCATTTGGGAAAGGGGAAAGAGGACAGTTTAGGATAACAAAGGAATGGAAGAATGGAAAGCATAGGGATAGGGGCTTGTGGAAGGATGGGTGTTTTAGAAGTAGAAGAGGATGAATAAGGTAACAGCAGGACAGTGGAAGATGGGAGTGGGGAAGCAGGGAGTAATAAGGTGGAGACCAGGAACTATGAAAGGAGGAGAACTTGAAAAAGGGAAGGTGTTGGAGTAAGAAGTTGGTCAAGTAGAGCTGTGAACAGCAGGGTGAAATGAAAGCTTGGTGAGATCCATGGCTTGGCTCATTTGCTGTGGCTTAAGACAGTCACTTAACTCTAGTGGTGGAGGAACAAGTCAGAAACTAGCTTTTTACAGCATGAGAGCAAGGGAGAGGTCACAGAGTCATTCTGAGATGTCTTCATCCTGCAGTAGTGCCCAGCTTCAGTCACGGGAGCTTCCCCAAGGCTCACCACCTCAGGCTTCATTAGCAGGCCTTAAGTGCTAAGCTAAGTAGCACACGTTCCCTGCTTCTCATAATGAGGATGAAGTTTCATAGCCAGGTACTTGGGGTGGAGTGTGGAGGACAAAGTGTAAGTGCCTTCACGGGGCTAGAAAGGGGAGAGCTGGGGGCAGCCAGAGGTGGGGAAACCTGCACTGCAGCGACTGCCTGGGCTACACAGCTCTGCCTGTTCCAGACAGACTCAGAGGAGGCTTGTCACTGTGATAAGGACAGACAAACAATGCTCCTCTCTTTCCCTCCTTGCAACTGTCTTGGGGGATATTTTAATGAAAAGCTTTTCTCCAGGAGGGTTCTGAGGTGAGGTGGAGGCAGAATTGTCAGCAGAATGATTGCAGTTTATTCCTGTGAATCAAACCAGGGCTGGCTCATCCAAGAGCCAGCAGCATCTTGCTGGCTTTGTGCCTGTGGAGAAGAAACCCAAGGAGAAGAAACCTGTGCCTGTGGAGAAGATACCCAAGCTGGAGGCCTTTGTGTGGTGGTGTATTGAGATGCTGGGTACACGGCAGCGATGTGGTGGGTGCTGAGTGGAGCTCTCACCTCTGAGAGGGGAGCTTGGTGGTGTGCAAGGCTGGAGGTGGATCTCTCCTGCTGTCGAGGCTGGACTGTCTGATCTTCTTAGATGTCTTAATGCAGGCTTTCATGAACTGGTCTGATGGCTTTGACTGCCAGCAGTGCTGGTAGCTGACGGGCATTTTTCAGCTCCTGTGGTAAAAGAGGCGATCGGCTTGTGTGTGAAAAGCAACTGGTTGAGAAGGGACTTGAGGAGATGTGGAAAGGTGCTCAGAAAGGAGAGGAAGGGGCTGAGGGGGAGAGCAGTTGAAATTTCTCAGCTACTGTGCTTCTGGTTACAGAAGCAGGGATCCTCAGAATGCTTTCCGGATGTTCTTCTGGTTTCTTTGTTCCCGCTGACCTCTTGCACTGGAGAAAAAATTGCTCCTTTAGCTGCTGTCCTTTGGGGGCCAAGAAGCTTTGAGGACTGAGCTGGTTGCAGTGCAGTGTGCCTGTGCCCATTGCCATTTGGTCTGTTCCCCTATTACTCGAACCTTTTGTTTCCAAGCTTGGCTACCATGCACCACAGAGCATCTGAAGGTGTGGCTGTCCCGCAGCAGCTGGCACTCCAGCTGCCTCGTTCAACCTCCCCAGGAAGCACCACTAAACAGCAGTGGTGTCAGGTGCCCAACCACCTTCCCTTCTCCCTCCGCCTGCCCCTGCTGCTCTCTGCTACAGAACCTGTTCCTGGCAGGGGGATGCCAGAACTTCTCTGGGGTAATTACTCTGCTTGCTTTCCTCTCTCCCATCACTCGTGTTCTCATGTTCCCCATTCCTCAGGACTTTTTTTTTTTTTTTTTGTGTCCTAATCTTGCATTTCCTTTAGGCTCAGGAGAAACAGGTTTTCAAGTGCCCATGCAAAAATGAGATTGGAAACAAGTTCAAGGCATGAACTACCCCTGAGCAGCTGGGAGGCTGGTGATGTTTTTACACAGTTAACATCTGGAGATGTCCATATATCAAAGCTTGCTGCTGCTTTTGGAACACAGAGTGTTCTTTTCTTTCCCAGTGCCCAAGATATTCCCCACATCTGTGGGGTACAGTTCAGGTACAGGCTCCCTCCCCTGCCACATTCCTCCTTCCCCCAGGGCGAGGGGCTAAGGTCTTGCCAGGGCTGGGGCTGAGCAGGTGGATCACACAGACACACCTTGGCCCCAGCTTTGCAACACCTCTCTGCGAGCACAGACTTGTCCTGACACCTCCTTCCACGGAGGAAGGAAAGCAGTGTGGGAGCACTGGGATCAGCTGCCCGCTTCCCGAGGCGGGCTCCTCTCTCTCTGGGGTGTGCTCTCACCAGCAGGAAGGTGCAGCGAGTGCTGATTGCCACTACTCCAGTTCTGGGCACCCCAGTTCAAGACAGACAGGGAGCTACTGGAGAGAGCCCAGTGCAGAGCCACTAGGATGCTGAAGGGAGCAGAGCATCTCCCTGCTGAGGAGAGGTTGATGGAGCTGGGGCTCTTCAGCTTGGAGACGAGGAGCCTGAGGGGTGACCTCAGTAATGTCTATCAATATGTACAGGGCAAGTGTCAGGAGGCTGGAGCCAGGCTCTGCTCAGTGACATCCAGTGATAGGACAAGGGGCGATGGGTACAAGCTGGAGCAGAGGAGGCTTTGGGTAAACATAAGGAAAAACTTTTTCATGGTGAGGGTGACAGAGCCTGGCCCAGGCTGCCCAGGGAGGCTGTGGGGTCTCCTTCTCTGGAGACTTTCCAAACCTGACATGTTCCTGTCTGACCTGCTCTAGGTGACCCTGCTCTGGCAGGGGGGTTGGACTCGATGATCTTCCGAGGTCCCTTCCAACCCCTCATGCTTTGTGATTCTGTGATACTCCTGGCAGGGATTCCACTAGTGAAGATGATGGTTCCTGACTGAAAAGCACATGCCTCGTGTCCCAGCAGGATTGAGACCTGCTCCTTAACTTCCTCCTCCTGGCTTCTTTCTGTTCAAGCTGGGTTTTTCACTGAGAGCCTGAATTGTTTCTCCTCTTCTCCTGCTCTTGATACCACCTAGGTATACTCTGCAGTTAGAGAGGTCAGCTCTGTACTTGCAGGAGATTAGCTGCTCACCAGCAGAGCAAGGTCTGTAGGAAAGAATTCAGCAGGGCAGCACTTCCCCTGGAGATGTAACAGCACAGAGCTGCTTAAATGGCCTCTGGAGGTGGTTACCTGTGGAGCTGGCACTCCCTGGCAGCAGCCCCGTGGTTCTGGTACGGGTGGGTGTGCAGGGGGCAAACCCCCTTTGGAGGGGGCTGGGAAAGATCTGCTGGAACCTGCTCGGCCTTTGCCTGCTCTGTGTGGGGAAGGCACAGCTTAAACCAGCCCTTCAGAAGGTCCTTGAGCCTGAGTGTCTGATGTGGTCAGGGGTTGAAAGGCTTTTCTGGACGTTTTGGCAGTCAGGGTTAGCACTCTGGTTTTCTCTCGCGTGTTGTGATTCACCCAGTCCTCCCAGCGTGGAAAAAACCAACCCATTTTTTCATAGAGCAGGCTGTGAATAACTGTGCTCCCTGGCTCAGAGAAGGCAAATCTCCTGTCACACGCTTCAGCAGAGAGCAGTTTGTGACCTGTCTCATCAGTTAGCAGTGAAATAGTTCTCCTCTCGGGCCAGCAGCAAGAGTTTTCTTGTAAATGTTTTAGTTTCTTGGTTCCAGCTGCCCCTTGGTCTGTACGTTTCCTGAGCTCGCTTCAGGGCTACACCTGTGGCTGTGATCTCCAGTATGAAAATGGTGTTGCCCCAGGTTGTTTGTTCAACAATATACACATCTCAACACTGAAACCCTTTCCAGTTACACCCGTTTGCAGCCCTACGTTATTAATTGCCATCCATTTTTAGTGGGGTGACAGGTGATGGAAGGAGCAGGGGAGGAAGGCTGTCGGGCTGCGTCCTCGCCCTTCCTTCTCCTGGACAACCTCAAGCAATCAGAGAGGTTGAATTTGAAATCCTCTCTTGCTCGGCATCTTCGTGGACTGGTGTTTAAACTCCAGAGGAACTGCCATGGGTTGTTCAAGCTGGATGGTCTGTAAGTGGCTGACAGCAGTTTCTGTTAGGAGAGAACTGTCTGAAACCTGAGTTCTTGTTGCAGATTTCCCCAGGTTTATTTAGGCAGTAGAAAGCTGAGTCATGTAAATCTGATTAGAATCATAGAGTGGTGGGGGCTGGAAGGGACCTCTGGAGATGATCGAGTCCAACCCCCCTGCCAGAGCAGGGTCACCCAGGGCAGCCC
>WUAM01000143.1:23968983-23981611 GCA_024336885.1 Actenoides hombroni
CTAGTGGGAGGTGTCCCTGCCCATGGCAGGGGGGTTGGAACGGGATGATCTTTAAGGTCCCTTCCAACCCTGACAATCCTATGATTCTATGATTGTATGATATTTCCAATATTATAACCAGAATCAGTATTTCCAATATTATAACCAAACAGAACTGATAGTTCCAAACATTAATGAAATAGAACTGATATTTCCAATATTCTAACCAAACAGAACTGATATTTCCAATATTATTAACTAAATAGAACTGATATTTCCAACATTATACCCGAAGTGAACCGACGTTTCCCAGGATAACCCCCCAGGTCTGGTTGCAGACTCGCTTCCTTTGCCCCCACCCCTTTCTGGTGTCATTGCAGGACACCCAAACTGGTGGATTCTCCCTGGTGCCAGGAGAGGGGCTGCGTCTCTGCCCGGGCAGCGACCGGACCCCAGCACAGCACGGGCTGCCAGCCAGGATTCATTCCTGAACAGTCTCGGTGTGGCTTTGGTTCACTGTGGGATCAGATTTTACTTGGGTGAGCAGTGGGAGCAGAGGGAGGGGTAACACCAGGTGCCTTTATTTCCGTATGTTAATCAACGTGGGCTCGAACAGCAACACATGGAACCGGAGCCGCTCGCAGAGTGCGAAACGCTCCGCGTTCGGCTGGGAACTTTGAGAACTGGGCTGCTTTGCAGCTGGGTGGAAGGTCAGGAGCATTTAAAGAAATGAAAGAGGAAAACAAAAACCCTGCTGAAGGTGCCAGAGTCCTCTCAGAACGCTGGAGTTCCCATAGGTCAGAAATGCCCGGTGTGGTTCTGGAAACCCATCGTTGGGTCGAGCGAGCTTTGCTTTGCCCGGCGACGTGGAAGCTCTTGAGCTGTTCCCGTTCTGAGGGCAGCCCGCGGTGTAACAAATAACTCTGCACGTCCAAGGGCCTGTTCCCGAATGCCTGGTGGTACGTTGGCCAGGGCCAATTAAGTAGTGACTAAAGGTGGTTTCCTTTGGAGACAGACGGGGTGTTTGGCTGCTCCTCCTGAAGCGGTCGGGATCGCAGTTTTATGGGAACTGATGTCGGGAGCAAAGGTTGATCTGCGGCCAGAGAGATTTGTTTATTTATTAGTTAACCGTTTAATTCAGCTCAGTGAGGCAAGGGGGAAGAGCAAATACCTCACGTTGATCGTGCTGTGGGGAGTAATAAAGAGTTTTGTCCGTTGAAAAACACATTACATCACTTCTGGGTAATTCTCTTGTTGGACAGAGCAGTTTGATTTGGGTTCCTGGGAAACTTGTGTGCGTTTGGATGGTGTTGCTCGGAGATGGGGTTTGTTGGAATGAGGAAGATGATTTCTCTAGGGGAAGGGTTGAGGCAGGTTCACTGCTCCTTGGGCTTTGCCCTCTCTTGATGCAGGACGAGGCACTGCAGAGACCCCAGGGATCGGTCTGGCTGGGAACAGGAGTAATAACCTGTCCAAAGGAGCGGCAGATGGGACAAGGAGAGGTGTAGAACTCTCCACATCCTTCTGGGTGCCTCCATATACCAGGCTGGTTGTAAAGGGCTGTTCTTCAGAGGTCTACAAGCCTAAGGCAGGGTTGAGTTTGTTTCAGTGTGAGTGCTCTTCTTCTAGAGAGGTCTACAAGCCTAAGGCAGGGTTGAGTTTGTTTCAGTGTGAGTGCTCCCCAGTAAAAACACAGCGTGTGAAACGCTGCTGCTGGGTGTTCTAAACCAGAGCTTGAAATTCAGCCGGGCTCCTGACCGACGTGTGCCGAGGAGAAGCGAATGTTGTTCTTTGTAAGGATGCAAGCGATGGTTTAATTTCATGAAGTCAGTTTAGAGAATGGTCAAAATTGTAGCTGGTGAAAATGTGATTTGTCCGTTGAGGGAGTAAGAACTTTTTTTGGTTATTTGCTGGTGTTTCTTTTCCCTCTTAGAAGGAAATACATTATCTGGGAGGAATAAATGGACATAAATTTCATAGCTGAAAGAACAAAGAGAAGCTTTTAAGGTGAGAGGGACTCGCTATCAGCTGTTAAAGGCGACTTTAAAAGTGCGTGTTCCTGTGCTGTGCTCTGCTGTACGTGTGTGAGGAGGAGAACTGATGGATTGTCTTCACAGCCGGGTGAAGATGCTTTTCAGGCATCAAGGGGTGTGTGTTACACTGCCACAGAGCTCTGGCAAGAGGAGGGCACTGGCAGCAACCTGCACCTTCTGAGGACTGACTTAACTCCCGGAGCTGGACTGCAAAATTAAAGTATAATTTGCTCAGGGAGCTCCTGGGCCAAACGTTGTAATGAAGGCACGAGGGTCGTGCTAAGGAACTGTCAGATATTATTAACAATTCCCTTTTAACCTCTGAGTTCGGAGACGCGGATGTGAGCGGAGGGACCTCACTGTGCTCCCTCCCTTTGATGGTGAACTAAATGCCAGGCAAGGGCAGACTGGCTATAATTAGAACCACTTTCATGGGCAGTAATTTGCAAAATGCCTCTTTCTGAATAGAAATGACCAGCCCTTGATCTTCTGGGCTAGCAGCAGTCCTGTGAAATTGCAGCACTGCTGTTACGTGCTGTGGTGGGCTTTAGACCTAACAGTTCTTCCAGTGGTCACCTTGCCTTGCACTCTTAACGTCAAAGCCCAGGTTTTGGGTCACCTCCTGGTCAGTGGTCATCGGTGCTGAGGTGCTGAAGGAGAGAATCCTGACGATGGGCAACCATCTGCAGAGCTGGATTTGGTGGATGCCGAGGAACCGTTCGTTCCGTGGTCGCGGTCCGGACCCCGTGGACCAGTGAGCGCGGTCGGGCTCTTAACTGGGAAGATTTTTGACAGCAACCTTTTCATTATTTCCGTAGCTGTTTCCCTCGGGGAATAGGTGCAGCCAGGAGAGAGCTGTTGTGCCCGGGCGTCAGGGCACTCACCCCGCAGCGATCTGCACGGCGCAGGGGACCGGAGAGGAATTCCTGGGAGCTTTAGCTCTGTGCAGCCCGACAGCAGCGGGAGAGGAAGGATGAGGAATCAGCTTCCCTTAAACCGTGCCGGGTTTCAGGCGTGCGATGGCAGTCTGCTGTCATTTTGGGTTTGGTAGTTTGTTTCCCCCCCCCCCTCCTCTCTTTGAGCTGTAGCAGCAGATTTCTGCGCGGCGCCTGACCGCAAGCGCTGCGTGCGTTCCCTCCCGCTCTGTTTCTCTTGGCTCTTCTTAAACTCCCCGGCTTCTCTTGTGGGACCTTTCCAGCCGGAGAGCGAGCGAGAGAGAGAGAGAGAAAAGGAACTCCGCCGATTTCTCTCCGGTGCAAACTGAGCGTGGACCGGGCAGCGTGGCAGCGGCGAGCGGCGGCAGATCTTCCGCGCTGCGCGTAGGCACCTTCGGCCGGGTAAGGGAGGAGGGCCAGGGAACCGAGCGCAGGGCAAGGGGGGGGGTTAATTGGATTCTGCTCTAGCCCGGAGTCCTTGCGTTTCGGAACTGATGCCTGGAAGGTTTTTCCAATTAGCTGCTGGGAAGCTCCGGAGGGACCTGGAACTGTTAGGCCTTGGCTGAGGGATCCCACCCATGGAAAGAACAGATCACTGTAGCAGGGGTGAGTAGCGCCGCGGCCTTTCGGAGCCCCTCTCTAGGTTGACGGAAGATCCCCTTTGGTTTCCTGGCGGGGTAGAATAGCAGCGCTCGACTAAAAGCAGCTGGCAGAACGCCTTGCGGACGGCACCGACTGCTACTGTGGCACCGACGGGAGATTCCGATGCCAGTTTAAACAGGCAGCGCTTCCTCTGCAGGGGGATCCGATGTGCTTTCCAGGAGAGGGGAGTTTTGTGCATTCCTGTGCAGATTTTAAAGCTCGGGGTAGCGCGAACTGTGCATCTCCTGCCAGACGTGAACCTGTGGCCTTTGGGAAGGTTGGAGGCTTTTTTGGCAGCCGCTCCGAAAACCGTATTAATGAGGTATTTCATTTGCATGAATTTGCATCCCAGCAGCGGTTTCCTACCTTAGCAGAAGTGACTGGCTGTTCAGACACGTGTTTTTAAACTCTCAGTGCATCTTCTACTACTTGAAGACGTGAGGGGCCAGTAAAAAAAAGGAGTGTGTTGCATTTTACGGTGCCAGATGAGTTCCAAACTGTTGCTAACAATCCCGGGAACGTTTCCCGTGCTGTGAGGGAAGGTCTAGCAAAGATTTCTTTAAAAAAACGAGGATGCTTTCTAATTGATTTCCTTTTCTTTGACCTTTTATGCATCTTTAACAATCCTTGGAATATAGAGTAACATCTGTTGATAAATGGATACGGACGCTGAACTTCTCTGGATCATTTCCTAAAGCTTTATTAGGTGTTTACTTTTTGCTTCGGATACATATGTACGTGAAACGTAGCTTTGGATGACTCTGTAATCTTTGGATGACTTTATGCAGGGACATAAGATGCTCAGATGCCGTGCTGACAGGAGCCATAGCAGAATGCACAGCAGAAGGCTGAGCTGTACAAGAGTACATGCCTTTTTTCATTCATAGGCAGTGAATTATTAACGGGATCACATCAGCATCTGGGCTTTCTAGGAATGACTTTGCCCACGTGCTTACCTCTGAAATCCCTGCCGCAGGCAGCTCGGTCCTGGTCTGAGCTCTTAGGGAGTGGGTGTGAAACAGCAACAAGACCCCTGTGAAACGGTGTTGGGAATTCCCAGTGCCCCTCCATTTGGCAGTGGTCGGTCACTGGAAGCTTTTAGGATGTGTCGTAACCTCTCCCTTTGTGCTGGCTCGGCTCTCCGTGGCTTTTGTGTAGGAGACTTGGGACTTAAACCACTTCCTATTTCCTTTACTCCTTGCTTTCCATACAGCCCCCAAAGTCTTTTATCCCTCGCACCCCGATTTGCATATGTGAATAAAGGGAATCTCTTCACATACTGGGTTTTGGGGTTGTTTCCCTCTGTTAGTTGCCTCAGTCTGAGTGACACCTTGTTGCTTAGTCAGACAAGTGAGAGCTGGTGATACAGTCCCTGCATTACTCAAAAATCTCAGCTTCCTATTTGTCATAAGTCAAAGAATCCGAGAGGCTTTTCGTGCTGTATTTCTGAGTCTGCGTGTGGCTGGGCAGTCAGAGCAGGGTAAGGAGGAGTGCTTGGACAGGCTGCTCTCAACCGAGGATGCTGTTTGCGCGGCACTGCCTCTCGCACGCGGAATTCAGCAGCTGGGACGCGGAAATCAATTGTTTGGAATCTGTTTGGTTGACTTGTGGCTTTTTTCTTACGCTGATTCCTTACGACGCGCTTCTGTGAGTAGCCACCTTCTCTGTGTGGGTTGTTTTTTTTTTTCCCTTTCCTTTTTATCTTTAACATTTTCAAAGCCAGGAACGCAGAGGGATCGTTTCACGGAAATTTGAAAGCGATGACTTGTGTGCCTCGATTGGAATTCCCTTTTGCCTGCGCTGCGCTCTCAGCGTTGTCTCCCTCCCTTGGGAGCCCTGGTGCCTGCACAGAAGGCAGGAGGGCTGCAGGCAGCGTGCTGAGGGTGCCTCTCCTCCAGTGAGGTGGCCCAGGTACACTTGGTCGGGGTGCCGGTGAAAACAGGGAGGCTGTGGAGCAAGACATCGCCCACCCTCCCGTGCCTGTCAAAGCGGAATGCTCTCTTTCCTCTGAGCAACAAAACAGTCATTTAATCAACAACATGCCATAACAGAGGCTCTGTGTTTAGTGAAACCAGCTGCGTTCTTGTCTCTGAGGCTGGGCTTTACCCTACGAGCTTTCCCTGGAACGGCCGTGGGTTTGATTCCCATCATCGGTGCGCTGATGAAACGCTGCTCCCCATCCTGTTTCATCCCACGCTGGTGGTCAGGGGGAACAGATGGAGTCAGGAACAGGTTCTGCTCATTTATCTTCTAATTCTTCCTCCCTGAAGCACACCTAGCAGAGCATGTGGATGTTTACTCCTGCGCTTCAGGGCTGCTGGAGCCCTGGAGCCAGGTTAGTGTGATGTGGGGTACGGCCTCATTTTAAGGCTCTCTTGAGGCTGAGGTTGCAGAATGAAGACACTTGCCTGCGGCCGCCCGTGCTCTGAGCTGGGCTCTGGCAGTGGCTCCCCAAACGTGGCCGCAGTTCCTGAAGGCAGGGACTTTCTACGTTGTCACCATGTGTAACTTATTACCCCGTTCTATGTCTGGCAGAGTACAGCCACCCGTGTCCATGGTAAACATTTGTAGAGAGCCACTGCTTAGTGTCATGTTTCATCGTTGTCTTCTGAAAGCCCAGAGGCTGGAAGCAGAAAAGGAGAAGAAAATGAGGTCATCATGGAAGCAGAAAACCATGCAGGAAAGAAATCTGTGAAGCCAGTCTGGAGGTAGTTCTGTATTGCTCCCACATCATCCCAGATTTCATTACCGGTGAGATAGATTCTGCTTTGGAGGAAGGAGCCAGAAAATCCAGGTTGCACCCAACTGAGGTGACAAGCCATTTTTGGAACTAGTGGCTTTAGCCTACAGAGCACTCCCAGTAACAGTGGTTTGGGGTCAGTTTATCGTAGCGCCGTTACTTCTGTAGCCTGCAACACACAGAGTGAGGAAGCTTCTTTGTGGTCAGTTCATACCAAGCTTTAAATACAAACCCACCAAATTCCACCTGGAAAGCCCAGAGGTGGCAGAGGTGGCTTCTAGAGAGTTCCAGGGTGTTACATCCTCCTCGCCAGTCACGGGGAGCCCAAGGTCCCGATGTGCACGCGGCCGTAAGGAGCGGGGGCTTTGATAGTTTGTTTTTAATAACATCAGCTATTTTAACTTGATGAAAAACATTCTGTTTTCAGACCCGAAGAAGGTTTTTTTTTTGCCTAATGGAGTCCCTGATGGCCACATCTCAGAAGTTTTTATGAATATTTCATTGCTTATGAAGATTGACCTTCGTACGCGTTTAGAAGAAATGAAAGGGTGACACCACATCAGAAAACATTTGCAACTCAATACAGGACAATGTGGGAACAGTATCTCTGGTACAACTCACTGAGCTTTTATGTCTCAACAAGCAAATATACTTGGCTGAAGAATGAAAACAAACAAGCTCCAGCAGCATATACAAAAGCTGCCTGAGTCGGCAGCTCAGCCGGGAAATCGGGGATGGAAAGTGAGATCTTTCCAAGTTGCATATTTCTGACTAGAGCAAGAGTCACATTCTATCCAGAGAGGCATGAACTAGTCCCCACTGTGCTTCATGTCTGAGAGCAGCATCGTAAATCACTCCAGCACGGGTGGTGTGGGTGGCACAGGGGTGATTCCACCTCTCCAAAACTGCCCATGACACAGAATCACAGAATGGTAGGGGTCGGAAGGGAGCTCTGGAGATCGAGTCCAACCCCCCTGCCCCAGCAGGGTCACCCAGGGCAGCCCACACAGGAACAGATCCAGAGGGGGCTGGAAAGTCTCCAGAGCAGGAGACTCCACAACCTCCCTGGGCAGCCTGGGCCAGGCTCTGGCACCCTCACAGCAAAGAAGTTTCTCCTCACCCTGAGGTGGAAGTTCCTGTGTTCCAGCTTATACCCATTATTGCTTCTCCTATTACTGGGCACCACTGACAAGAGACTGGCCCCTTCTGCTTGACACCCACCCCTCAGATATTTATAGACATTCATAAGATCCCCTCTCAGCCTTCTCTTCTCCAGACTGAACAGTCCCAGTTCTCTCAGCCTTTCTTCACAGGAGAGATGTTCAAGTCCCTTTAACCATCCCCGTAGCCTCCCTTGGACTCTCTCCAGTAGATCCCTGTCTCTCTTGAGTTGGGGAGCCCAAAGCTGGATACAGTATTCCAGGTGTGGTCTCACCAGGGCAGAGCAGAGGGGGAGGAGAACCTCCCTAGACCTGCTGGAGACAGTTTTCTTAGTGCCCCCCAGGAGACCACTGGCCCTCTTGGCCACGAGGGCCCATTGCTGGCCCATGGAGAACTGTCTGTCCACCAGGATTTCAAGGTCTTTCTCCAAGGAACTGCTTGCCCACAGGATGACCCCTAATCTGTACCAGTGCCTGGTGTTATTCCTCCCCAGGTGCAGGACTCTGCACTTGTCCCTGTTGAACTTCACGAGGCTCTAATTCTCTGAATTGGAACAACCATGAACTGGAAAAGCCACGAAACGTCTCCCTTGGTCACTGCTGCAGCTTCTCCTCTATCACCTTCTGAAGATTTGGCTTCTGGACAGGCTTCTGTTCCCCCTCTAAATCCTCCCCTGAATGTGAGCTTTCTCTTGCCAAGCTTTCCAGAGAGAACTGGAAAGGTTTTTTTCACACACGCTCATTTCCTCCTCCAAGGCTGGTGTGCAATACAGTCCCAGAGAGACATCCTCCTAACTGCTGCGGAGGATCTTTCACACGGTGAACTTACTTCCACTAAACCCCACCTACTCTACCAACCCACCAAGACATTCCAGGCCTTGTTTTCCTTCGCTGCTAAGGCACATCAGGCCACTTCCCTCGATTCAGCTGAGAAGCCATCAGCCAGGCACCAGAGTCACCAACAGACACAAGCAGCAGCTCCCTCAAGAGGCAAGGCTGGATTCTGCCCAACAAAACACGGGGTAGAGAAAGGTCTGGGTCAAGTGAAGACAAAGGTGGAATTGTAGCACCTTTCCTCCTACACCGACTGTCACTGACACCACGTTGGATTTCAGGCAAGCCAAGTCTCTACACGACCTCTCCAGGAACACCCAGTGAATCATCCCAAGGTGTGAGGTGCGACCACGTTACAGCAAACTCCTCGTCTGAAGGAGCGGAGGGACCCGAGGATCCAGCAACAGCTTCGGAGTCGGCGACTTCACAGTCGGGTGATTAAGTCTCCACTTCAATGCTTCTCCATTTCCCTGTTCAGACAAACTCATCGTATTGAGAAGTGACGTTTTCAGCCCACTGTCTATTTTAAGTCCACCCCTGTGTTCACGCAGCTATCTTATTCCAGAGTAAAGCTGTAGGAGCTAACTGAATGATTGTTCACACAGGAGAATCCATCCGTTTCATCCTGTAATGTAATGGTAAAATACCCTGGAAGATGGATATTCAACTCACCTTCCCTACGCGGCATAAATTTTGTTTTGCCCTCTTAATGGATGTGCATCCATGTGCTCTTCCCAAATGGTGGGTATCAGGATGTTTCAAAGCCTTTCCAGCTCTTACAAACGAAACAACCTAGAAAACAGCAGTGTAGCACCTGGGCCTGATTCCAAATCCAGGGAGCACAAAGCAAAGGCTTCTCCTGGCCTTACTGGACTCTGAATATGACCCACGGGTGGAATCTGGTTGACTTCAAGGACCCAAGGAGAGCAGGGTCTTGAGGGTACCCCTGTGATGCTTTCAATGCGTTTCATCCGAGATAGCTGAAACAACCTGAAAACAGTGTTCATGGTGACTGATCACAGTGCTGAGCTGCGTGTTTTGTATCTAAGGCTTGATAAATAATCTGAAATGCTCATTTCCTTCCACATTCAAAATGAGAGTCAAATGTCCTGAACCTGATAAACAATTAAGATGCAGCGGGTTCCGCTGGCCCCCTCATTACTGGGAGAGGTGTGCGTAGCTTGCACATGTAGACAGGGCTGACTTCATACATGTAGTGGGTCTGGCTGAGCTGCTTTTCCCCATAGACCCTCATGCTGCAGTACTGGAAGCTGTAGGGTGTTGGGGGCAGTGACAGAAGGGCTTGGTGGGCACCTGGTGCCAGGGTAAACCCACCACAATACTTGTTTACAGGATCCTCAGCTTTTCAGTGGTAGCATTTTACGATGCACAAAGAAACCCTTAAAGATGGCCCGAGGAAAACATCACACAACCAGAGGTGGATGACTAAGGCCAAGTGCTGTAAACATCACATCAAGGTATTGTCCCAGTTTGCCTTTCCACAAGTTCCCCCCCAGCCTGTCTGTGCACACCCACAACGAACTGGGGAGGGCATGAAATCCTGGAACAACTCTTCCTGTACCAGCACAACCACGCCACGTCACTTTGTGCAGCTCAGTAAGAGCTGTAGCTCCCAACAAAATGATCTGTGACACGATGGGGAACTATCCTAAGCCCAAGAGCAGCCAAGACATTCCCAGAGCAGGAGGCCAGGCAAAGAAGCGATCAGGATCTCGCGTTCCATCAGCAACAGCTTCACCTTGGCATCCTGGAAGACAAAATTCAGTCTTGTGCCTTGCTCACGTGTATGTAATTTTGCTCCAAAGAGCAGGGCAAGGTAGGCAAGGCTGGATTGATCACACAGGCAGGCAGGTCTGGCTTAAAATGCTTCCAGTTCACGCGGCCTTCCCACCGTCTGAGAAAAAGCAGCTCATCCCTAGTAAGCCAGGAGATAACGACAGTGATTACAGGAGTCTGCTGCGGCAGAGACTTTATTGGTTATTCCTCTCGCAGAGCTGAACAGCCAGAAAGCAGCCAGGAGGGTCAGGTACAACGGGGCTCACTCAGCAGTCTCAGTCCGTAGTTCCCGGGGTACAACTCTGCTCCTGCACGTTCCTGCTCAGCACCAACCAAACACCTGCTCTCCTCTCTTCTCTCCGCAGTGCCTTGGGAAGCTCCTTTTGCTCTGCTCTCCCTCTAAGAATAACCCCCGTGTCGAACCCTGGCAGCTCTGGGCTTGGTGCAAAGCAGTGGGTGCTTGAAAAACTTCAAATCTCGTTTGTCTGGAGCGTTGTGGTTTCAAGGCTGCTGCTGTGAAGCTGACCAGAAGGTGCAGGGATCCCAAAAGCAAGTGACTGTGGAGAGGGCTGCCAGTGGAGCAGAGACAGCTTTTAAGTGGCCCTGTTTCGCTTGTCAGTGCAACCAGAGGCAGAAAAAAATCATTAAAATACAGCTTTTGAGATCCACGCGATCATTTTTATCTTTTTTTTTTGCTTAAAATCACCGAGTCTTGTGTGTTCCTCTTACAAACTACAAAAGAAAAGAGCTGCAGAAACCTGCTGCCAAGCCCAGGATCGTCAGCTCCTGAATTCAAGTGCCAAATCCCTACCAGGTAAGGATTGCTTTGCACCGTGTGTTGGAGAGGAAACCTGCTTTGCAAGGCTTGCTTTTCGCTCACCCCTTCCAGCAGTGCCTCAGACTCCCAGATGTCAAAGTAAGCTCACGTAGGTAGCTTTGGCTTTTACCTTGTCGGCCAAGTGCTGCCAACTCTGCCATCCAGCTCTCCTGCTGAAAGGGGAATTTGTGAAAAGCTCAGGAAGCACGGACTGGATTCATCTGGGGAACTTATTTCAGCTCTTGCTTGGCACAGCCATCAACACGCTGATCTCACTCGCGCAAATACTTAAAGGTTAGAAGAGCTTTGGCAAAGATGTCCTGGGAGTCTGATAACCAACACTGTGAACCTGCCTTGCTTCTGGAGACAGAACTCACGCTGCAAAGTGTTAGTATCTAAAGCTTAAAACCTTAACTCCAGTCAAAACCAATTTAAATATAGATCTTATAAAAAAAAAAGAACAAAAATGAAAATAAAGCAAAACAAAACCAAACCACAAACAACAAATCTCCCTTCCCGGTGGAATTAGAATTAAGGGTAGAATTTAACTGTGATTATGATAATGTTGGGTAGGTGGTTGGACTTGATGATCTTGGAGATCTTTTCCAACCTTAATAATTCTGTAATTAACGTGCAAGGCATTGCAGAATTAGATGACAATTTATTAGAGAATGAAAACTGTGGGCTAGGAAAACGAGCTTGATTCCTTCTCCCTTCGAATCATCTCCCCATCCATTTCCAAACAGAAGGAGCAGAACCATTCCTCCCAAGCTCCAAACCTACCTGTGCTGTAAGTAAACTAGTCCACATCCAAGGAAGACCACCCTAGGGAGCAGCAAAACCCTGCCCAAGAACCCTCAGGACCTCTTGGAGTGGATTTCACTGTTCCACAAGAACACCTCCCAGGTTCTTATCTGAAGTCCTCCAGAAATGAGGCCCTGATCGGGAGCCAGCAGAGCACCCCAAAGCCTACAGCTTGTGCACTTCTGTATTTGCACACTGCTGCAAGATGCTTTAGTGACACTGTTAGTAGATAATCGACACAAGATTGAGCCAGGGGGAGCAATTACCAGCTTTTCCAGCTCGATCTCAGCACAGTCACACCAATCCGATACCAAGCCTGAGCTGTCAGAGACATTTCTGGCATCTCCTACCAAGCCATGGACAGAAACAACCTGTCCTTGACCCTGAGCATCTACTGAGGGGTTTCCAAGCACAGGGTCCAGACTCTGCTCTGTACACATAAAGTGCAACAAATTTGTCATCACCCTAAAATCTGTGGTGAAGCAACTTATGGCACCTGCCTGTGCACAACACAACCCAAGTGCACATTCGCACGTGGAAAAGGCATCTCGTGGTGGATCAAAGTCTTGAACACAGCCGCACTTAGGGATTAAGAGAAACTGCAGTGCTTTTGATATTAAAATTATTAGAAGTTATTTCACTTTGTGCTGCAGCCTGTCTGCCTGTGACCTCACCCAAGCAATGGGCAGCATCAGGCACAGTGGTGCAGCAGCAACAACGAGGTCACAGGAGACTCAAACTCCCCAGCACGGATAGAATCATGGAATCGTTTGGGTTGGGAGAGACCTTTCAGCTCAGGGAGTCCAACCATCCCCCAGCACTGCCAGGGCACCACTGACCCATGGCCCTCAGCACCACAGCTCCACGGGGGGCTTGGAAACCCCTCC
>WUAM01000143.1:24058750-24076916 GCA_024336885.1 Actenoides hombroni
GTCCCCTCCTGAGCACGGAGCTGATGTGCCCCTAGCCCGGGATGCACCTGCTGATTTCCAGGGAACCACGGAAAACGAGGCGGCTTCTCTCACTGCAGTCAAGGAGCGAGGGGAGGAAGCACAGAGCATCTAAGTTCATCAGCACTTAGGAGAACTGACTGGCAGATGGCATTTGCTGCTTGATATAAGGGGATTTGCCACATGACCTATTCGGAATCTGTGTCACGTGGCCAATTGATCAGACCTGGCATCCAACGTACAAATAAATCTGGATCATGGTGGGAGCTGTAGCAAAAAGGTGGCTTGCAGAGGAACCCGCGAGGATCTGAGCTCTTTCCCTGAAGATGTGCTGATGCTTGTAAGAGCTCGATCCTAATTCTGCTTCTGTGGCGAGGGAAGTTTTATCTCCCTTTTATAAACCAAGTGACTGGCTCCTCCTTAAGCTTACAAAGATGGACAGATAACTCCGGTAGGGGATGCTGCGTGAGGCTGGGAAGTCAGCTGGAAGGAATCGGTTGGTGAAGCGGCTTGAATATTAACTTGACACCTAATTATATCCTCTGGGCTTGTTTTTTCCATGCTGTCATACTCGGGTCTGTCTGCGGTTTCCGTGAGCGCGGGCCGTTGCGCAGCTATCTAAGTCCAGTCACGCTCCAGTAGACACTGGGGACGAAATTATCAGCTGTAAAAACTCTCCTGGCCCTGGTACAGAAAATGGCATCTCCCTTAATGTTTATATTGGCTTAAACCAAGCAGTACAGGTTAATCCTGTATAGATTTGAAAACAGAGGCAGGCTTTGGCCTAAGAGAGTGCAGTTGCTCAGGTTTATAGCTCTTCTGGAATGGAATTTAACACCACGGTCCTCATGGGACTCATGAGGGGACCTGCACTGTCTCCACTTGACCAGAATTGACTTTTTTTCACCCTGATTCATATCCTGGCGTTTCTTTAAAGCCAAGAATACCTCTGAGCAGTCTCCACAGCAATGTTCAGTTCCTTACAGGCTTTCTCATCTAAGGAAGAACGAAAGCAGTAGCGCAGCCGGGCTTAGATTATGGAATCTGACAAGACCACAGCCTGAACTAGGGCTTCTAAACGGGCTCAACTAACCACCACCCCTTGTTCTTCAGTGCCCCAGGTCCTCAAGAGCTGCACCGAATTCATCGAGAAGCACGGCATCGTGGATGGGATCTATCGGCTCTCCGGGATCGCATCCAACATCCAGAAGCTGCGGTAAGGGCGACGCGTTCGACGGTCCCGTGCGCGCGGAATGGGGGCAAGACGCGCTGGGTGCCAGGCTGGCTGCCAGCCGGGCTGTGCCAGCAGCTCTGCCGGGGGTGTGGGCTGTACTCGCTGGGCTTGTCACCCTCCTGGACCAGCACGGGGTGGCTCGGTAGAGTCCCTTGGGTTTTCCTTCAGGACGGAGCATCGGAAGGCTCTGGGATTGCGCTGTCACCGGGCTGTCACTTCTCATTCCCGTTTCCTCTTGCTCCCGGAGCTCTTTTTTGCAGCTGGTGTTTCTCCTTGTTGTGGCCTGTTAGCAATTAACTGGGAACGTGCAGTGGATATTTGTGAATTCTTAGCGGGTAGCTCTGCGGAGAAGGGCTAGGTGTGTCCCCTGCCCACTCAGGGGCTGCTCTCAGCCCAGTAAATGGCCTGTGTCCTTTCATGAGGCTGGTTTTCCTCCTGGCATTTGGTTTGCGGATTTTTACTGTGGAGGGACTGAGAGAAGTGAGGGGGATGTGACTTAATTCCAGAGCTGATCCCCAGCAAAGGGGTGGTTTCCCTCGGAAGGATTTCCTTTTTGTACCGGCTGTTCCCAGGTTTGAGCCGGTACGGTTCCTGTACAAACCCTTGGCTCGATGGGCTTATTCCAGTTCAGCTTAATCCTGTTTCTCATCACAGCAAGTTCATTTTAAAAAATCTGCTCCCGAAGCTTTGATGTGCAGGCTCCAAAGACTCCGACTGTAGCTGTTGCCCACAGCAGTCTTGGCTGAATAAAACATTAGCTCCACTTACAGACCTTTAATTCCCCCTTTTGACTCGTGCTGGACCATCTTTCCAGTCGCTGCCCTAGTCCCTTTTTTTTTCCCCGTGGTGTTGCCAAGACCATTTTCTCCCTGGTTGTTTTCCAGAGGCGCTTTAAACAGGATTTTCTAAAATGTCACGGGCATCGTTCCCTGGTATAGTTCAGAGAACAGAGCAACAGCCTATTTTTCAGGTTTCTTGAGATGTTCCAAAGACAAAAGGAAGGGAGTACATGGGGTAACTTTTAGGAGCTGTCCCCGTTCATCTAAATCACTACAGGTTTCTGTGAGTGTTTGATTCACGTAGGACACGGTGCGTTGCTGTAGTTTCCAGCTATACAAACAGATCATTAGGCTCATTTCAAAGCTAGGGCTGAGGGGTCTTTATAAATGAGTCACTAGTCTTAAATTTCATGTAGATTTGGATCTCCTGGATCTGAAGGGCTTTTTGGTTGAAGAGAAAGCTAGAGAATTCATTCCACATGGGAGGTTTCCTCCAGGACAAGGGGTGGCCCTTCTCTGGTGCAGTAGCCGCCTGTATTTGGCTGGTAGGAGTGAGTGTGAAGCTGGCAGGTTTTATTCTGACTCTGGTTTTCCCTTGGGGGGGCTGTGAAGTTGTGTTCTCCTAACAAAACCTGCCCTTGGGGAGGAAAACAAAAATAAATAAAAAAAATCATGTATTGTTCTCAAAACAGCCAGCGCGGTGAAAAAAAAAAAGGCTGAATGGAGAAGGGTTCTTCTGTGGAGCCAAGTGAAGTTTCTCTCCCAGCTCTGAGTAAGGGATGAGTCAGAAGGTGCTGGTGGGAGCAGCACGTACCACACTCTGAGGACTGTGGCTATGGTCATTTCATGGGTTGGGGAAAAAGAGAAACCTTTATTTCCTTCCGTGCTGTCTTGGGGATGAGGAATTGGGGTGGGCTGTTCACCCTCGAGATGTCTGCTTCCCTGAGGCAACCTTCATGTCAAAGGAAGGAGGGAAGGAGATCCTGTCAGCAATATATGGTTGACCACTGTGGTTAGAAATATGCCTGATGCTTTGGACATGGGTACAACCTGGCTGTGTCCTGCAGGCAGAGGTGAGCTTGGTGCTTGAGCTGGGCCAAACACACTTTTGATCTTCCGTGGTACAAATGGTCTGGCTTGGACAAGGGGAGAGGCCAAGGATGCTGCCGCTAAGCCCCCAGCATGGTTTTGGTTGCAGTGGAGACAGGATGACTCCCTGTGTCAGTGATAGGCTGGGTTTGGTTCACAGCTTAAAGATTCTTGTAGGGCAACGGAGCTCCAGCAAGAGCGGCCGTGTTCTCGCAGCTCCCATGTTCTCACAGCTCCCACGTTGCCAGGCCCTGCAGATCTGTGTTGCTAATTTGAAACAGCACTTTCCGTGCACATGTTTGAGCTCCGAGCCAGCCCTTGGCCTTCTGAGCCCAGCTTTTATTTCATAAGTGGTTGTGATTTGGGGTATTTTTTTCCTCTCTTTGAAAACCAAGGGAATTCTCCGGGATTTTTTTTTTTTTTCTTCATGTGTTTCCTGGCTCTCTTCACCCTGTAGCAGTGGTGTGCTCAGCTTACCAGCTTGTCCCCAAGGAACTGCTGCACACGCTGGTTTCCACGTGCAGCAGCTGCCCACAGCGTTGCTTTATCGTTTCCATTTTCAGGCCTTTGAAATGCCAAGGGACAGCAGCTTCCCTTCAGCCCGGTGGGCACCCCTCTGCCAGGCAGCTTCTGGTCGTAGCCCCTGGGAGGGACTTCCATGTTCAAATTGCCTCTGAGGTCTTGGTGGATGTTCTGTAGAGCCTTTGTGAAAAGCCCTGTCTCAGCAAAAGGGTTCAGTTGTAAACCTAATTGAAAATGCCTTTCTAGAAGAGGTGGGTTGGGGGGGGAAGTCTCATTTTTTTGGAAAAACCCACGATGGCAGCACCACAACCATGGGTCACGTGGCTTTGGTGACTAAGTGTTTAATTTTTTCCCGTAAACCACAAAACCTTTGCTTTTCTTGATGGTAATTTGTGCTGGGCTTTATTTTCATTCCTCTTTTTCCCTTTACCCATTTTTTTTTTTTTCCCCCTGTTCTCATTTCCAGCCACGAGTTTGACTCCGAGCAGATTCCTGACTTGACAAAGGATATTTACATCCAAGACATTCACTGCGTGGGCTCCCTCTGCAAACTCTACTTCCGCGAACTCCCGAACCCTCTGCTCACCTACCAACTCTACGAGAAGTTCTCGGTGAGTGCAAAGGCAATGCCCTTCCCTTTCTGCTGCAGCCACGCTTCATCTACAAAGGGTGATGAGAGAAATATCCAAAAGGATCCATCAGCGAGCTCAACTTGTCTTCCACACACCTTGCTCTGTCTTACTTCTACCTAATTCGGGGTTTTTTTGGAGAGATCAGAAGAGCTCATCTCCAAAATTACCAGCCTAACACCAGTCAGGTACCCACTAACAGCAGGTACCCACGCACCGCGTTCCTGCTCCTGGTGCCGTCCTGCCATTCCAGAAACGTGGTAGAGCCCCAGGGTTGAAGTCTCTTTTCTGTATCTCCTTTCCACCCATGTGTTTCTTTGTCCCCGTCCCATCCCCACCCCCAGCACTGATCCACTTTTGGGCCCCCAATAGGAGGTTACTAGAATGCTAACGATACTTTGTGAAAATTCCCCTGTTGTTTCCCATTCCTCAGTGGTTTCTTGAACGGGAATGGGATTAGAAGCCAACGCTCCTCAGAGCTAGACAGCCTCTAAGAGGGCTTGCTCTGTACAGTTAATCTATGAAGTGAGACAGATTTTTTTTATCTACTCAGCCTTTCTCACGTCACCTGTGGTATTGCCCAAGAGGCAGACACCTCTCCAGAGGTGGAACTGACCTCGCTCCTGAAGAACAGGACGTGGGCCACGTGGTGCAAGAGACTGTGGCAGGTATCACGTCTTAATTGCAGCTGAAATCCTTCCTGCCTTGTTCCAGGACGCCGTTTCTGCTGCTACGGATGAAGAACGATTGGTTAAAATCCATGATGTCATCCAGCAGCTGCCCCCTCCTCACTACAGGTGAGTACAGCCCTCGGCCGAGGTGGGAAACGTGAACTGCTGCGAACCGTTCACAACACCTGGTCACGACTGGCGGGAGCAGCTCACAACCGTTGCCAGCGTTCTGTGGCTCTTGACATCAATTCGCACCAATTTTTTGGTAATTCACTGGTCTTTGTGCCTCTTTCCACCAGTTCATGCCTCTGTCCGTGGTACGGCGCGAGTCGCGGTAATTCGTGCCAGTTTGTGGGACGTCGCGGTAATTCGCAGCTCTTTGCACCATTTCACACCGCGTAGCCACAAGTTGTGGGTCCTGGCACCGATTCCTGGTTCTTTGTGACAATTCAGGGAAACTGGTGGCATGTCACAGCTAAGTCACAGTAAACTGCAGTTCTTGGTGGTAGGCAGTGGTACGTCGCGGCAAACCGCGGTGAGTGGTGCTCAGTTGCAGTGGGCTGCAGAAAGTCTTGGTTTTTCGCCGCGAATCACGGTTATTTGCCGTGAATCTTGGTTTATCACGGTGAACTGCAGTTATACGCAGCGAATCGCGGCACTCCGTGGGGAACCCGCAGCTACCCACAGTAAATCGCGGTTATTCGCAAGGAATCGCGGGTGTTCACAGCGAATCGCACTTAATTCTGGTTGTTCACCACGAATCGCGGCTTATCATGGTGAATCGCGGTTCTTTGTGGTGACTGTCGGTTTCTCACGGTGATCGTGGTTATTTGTGGTGACTGTTGGTTTATCATGGTGAATTGTGGTTATTTGTGGTGACTGTCGGTTTATCGCGGTGAATCGTGGTTATTTGTGGTGACTGTTGGTTTCTCACGGTGAATTGCAGTGACTATCGGTTTCCCACGGTTTCTGGTGGTGAATCGCGGTGACTGTTGGTTTCTCGCAGTGAATTGCAGTTACTTTTGTGATGACTGTCGGTTTCTCACAGTGAATCGCAGTGAATTGCGGTGACTGTCGGTTTCTGGTGGTGAATCACGGTGACTGTTGGTTTCTCATGGTGAATTGCGGTTAATTGTGGTGACTGTCGGTTTCTCGCAGTGAATCGCGGTGACTGTCAGTTATGGTGAAACGCGGTTAATTGTGGTGACTGTTGGTTTCTCGCGGTGAATCGTGGTTAATTGTGGTGACTGTCGGTTTCTCGCGGTGAATCGTGGTTAATTGTGGTGACTGTCGGTTTCTCGCGGTGAATCGTGGTGACTGTCGGTTTCTCGCAGTGAATCGTGGTGACTGTCGGTTTCTTGCAGTGAACTGCGTTGACTGTCGGTTTCTCACGGTGAATCGCGGTGAATTGCAGTGACTGTCGGTTTCTGGTGGTGGATTGCAGTGACTGTTGGTTTCTCATGGTGAATCGCGGTTAATTGTGGTGACTGTCAGTTTCTCGCAGTGAATCGCGGTGACTGTCGGTTTCTTGCGGTGAATCGCGGTTAATTGCAGTGACTATCGGTTTCTCACAGTGATTTGTGGTTAATTGTGACTTGGTTTCTCGCAGTGAATCGTGGTGACTGTCGGTTTCTGGTGGTGAATCATGGTTAATTGTGGTGACTGTCGGTTTCTGGTGGTGAATCGTGGTGACTGTCGGTTTCTTGCGGTGAATCGCGGTTAGTTGTGGTGACTGTCGGTTTCTGGTGGTGAATCGTGGTGACTGTCGGTTTCTCGCAGTGAATCGCGGTTGTTGGTGGTTTCTCGCGGTGAGGCGCGATGTATCACACCTTTAATGGAGGGTAGTGCAGGGAAGCGTGGTTATCGACGGGGAGCAGAAGCTGTTGGCAGAAATTCACGCCAGTTTCTGCCGGTTTGTGGCTCTTCCCTGTTCTTTGGCCAGTCTGTATTGGTTCATGGCCAGCAGGCACCCCCCTTCCCCCTCCAGGCAGCATTTCCACCCCTCCGCCCACCCACTTGCGCTGCAACGTGGAGAAAGTCACTGAGTCTTTTCTATTCAGTGTAATTATTGCAACGATAGACACTAAGAAGTCACTAATCGTGGAATCATGAAGTTTGGAAACGACCTTCAAGCTCATCAAGTCCAACTGGGGCCTCCCCTCCTCTGGCGGAGCAGGGAGTAGCAGCTTCTCCCCCCACCACCACAGTCACAGCTGCCAAGCCTTGAAGCGAGCGCTGATGCCTTCACCACCCTTTCATTGACCCTGGGGGAAAAACAGAAGACACCCCCCACCCACAGCGTCATCATTTGCTGAAGTCACCAGCTTCACCATCAGTCTTAGGGCTCAATGTTTTTGTCCTGCGTGCTGTCCAACCAGGAAACGATGATGGACAGGGGGTTGTTTTGGAGATTGCTTGGTGGGGCTGAACATTCACCTTCCTCCTCTTTTCCAGGACACTGGAGTTCCTCATGAGACACTTAGCTCGTCTGGCTGATTACTGCTCCATCACCAACATGCACACAAAGAACTTGGCCATCGTCTGGGCTCCGAACCTCTTAAGGTAATCTTACTTTTTTCCCTATTTCAATACAAGGTAGAGTTTTTATGTTTAAAATAAGACAAACCTGTTCTCTTGAAAACCATAATCTTCTTTTCTTCCATCCCATGTGCTCTTCTCCTGCTGTTTAATTTCCAGTGGGAACTCAGTCTAAGCAGGGACTTGAGACCAACCAGGAAGCTCCTGAACCCATGATTTAAAATGAGCCTTTTGTTGTCCATGAGGCCACCCTGAAAGAACAGCCCAGCATTTTTCTGTCTCTCCAGGATGCAGTTCTGTAGTGACTAGGATGGATTCCCCCACAGCCTCCTCCTAGGGAATCATTTCCCTTCCCCTGGTTAGATGAGACTGGTGTGTCCTTGGTCATCCGGGACAATTGGTTCGGTGCCATCACTGCTTTCCCATCGCATAAGTCCCTCAAGTCTCATGCAGTTTTTGCCTGCATAAATTCCAGCTAGGGAAATGATGGCAGATAAATCCATCCCCTAATATTCCTTTTGAACGCATGTTAAAATTAATGAAGTCACTTAAAAGTTCACACCATTTCAGCAGGACTTGAACCTGAATCTGGATATAAATCACTTAGTGCAATCATTTGTGTAGTGCTTCGGTGAGGTCTAATCTCTTGCCTGCCCCTGAAGTCCTGTCTCCCGAGCAACCGTAGCTCAACGTGTGCCAGAGCTTTACCCAAAGGCAGCACATCTTCCCATCTTCTTCTGGCTCTTGGTGTTTCTCTTAACCCACCTTTTCTCCAGGTCCAAGCAGATCGAGTCCGCCTGCTTCAGTGGAACGGCCGCCTTCATGGAGGTGCGGATCCAGTCGGTAGTCGTGGAATTCATCCTGAACCACGTGGATGTCCTCTTCAGCTCCAAACTCAGCTCGGTCATACGCGACGGAGCAGGTGCGTGTTCCACCACTAGCTTCACCTTGATCAGAAAATGGGAACAGACACTTAGTGGGTACCTGAGCCTCCCCTGGGACAATTTAAAGTGTTTTTACTGTAACCAACAGGACAGGTTTCCAGGGTTCTTGCCCCATTCTCTGCTCATGTTGCCAATTTGTGGCTTTAGGATGAGAAATGAACCGCACCACATTTGCACCCAACCCTGGAGCACCTGAAACATCATTCAACCTTGGAACTTACACGTTCCCTGGAGTAACTAAGGCCATAAGTATACCTGTTCCATTGGAATTGAGCAGAGTTGCACCAGGAGAAAAGTTACTCTGGATCAAACATGTACACCACAAGCTATTATTATTACTCCTAAGCTGCATTACCATCTGCTTTGGTAACCCATGAGATGTGCACAGGCAGCAGAGTTACCACCTCCTGTGGAGCACAGACAGTCTGCTTGCTGCTCCCCACTTTTTAATGAGCCCTGCCTCTACTTAGGATAGCAGAGTTGCTCCAGTTCCCAGTGGAAGAGAATTTTAAGTTGATAGAAGCCAGAGGTTGGTTTGGCTGAACAGTAACAGCCCCCAGCCAGCTGAGCTCTGCTGGGGCAAGATAAGCAATGAGTACAAGCCAAATGATTATCCAGGCTTAGAATGGACCATGTAAATTCAGCTAATTGTTTAATGACTTGGTCATTTGCATTCAGCACGATTTGACACCGAAGGGTCAGGCCATTCCACGGTGCAGGAGCTACGGTGAGGCAGTGTCCTCCTCTCCAGAGCCTCTGTTCTGAGGACGGCTTGTACCTGCCTCTAAGAGGCCATGGAGGTATTCCCAAGCCTGCTTTAAGTCATTCCAGGTAAAGCTGGAACCCAAACTTCAGCCATTTACAGCTGACCAGCACGCACTTTACACAAGAGCTGTGATGCTGAAGGGACAGGGTAGGAACAGACCCAACCAGGATGTTGGTGTGGTGATGTGCTTCCCCCTGCTCCCCTTAACTCATGTGAGAATAACCATGTGAACACTTGCACAACAAGCAACAGCAAACAACTTGACCTTTAAAGGTCACTTCAAAACCACAACACTCCAATTCTATGACACGTTCACCTCCAAAACCAAGCACAAGCTGTAAAAATGCCACAGGCAAGACACACAGCAAGGTTCTGCTCACCATGTCCATCTGCACCTAAGTTTGGAGCAACTTCAGTCACACGTGGCCTTTCCTGCTGGGCCAAAAGGTGGAACCTGGGAATGACTGAAGCCAAGCTTGGCAAGAAGGGGAAAAAAAAAAAAACAACCCACGCATCATTTTCTCATTCCTCTGGACTTGGCTTTGGTGAGGCCACACCTCGAATACTGTGTCCAGTTTTGGGCCCCTCTGTACAAGAAGCACGTTGAGGTGCTGGAGAGGGTCCAGAGGTGGCTACAAATCCAGTCAAGGGTTTGGAGCATGTCTCTTATGAGGAAAGGCTGAGGGATGTGGGGCTGTTTAGCCTTGAGAAAAGAAAGCTGAGGGGAGACCTCATTGCCCTCTACAGCTACCTGAAGGGAAGTTGTAGCAAGGCAAGAGTTGGGCTGTTCTCCCGGGTGACAAGCAATAGAACAAGAGGAAATGGCCTGAAGTTGGCCCAGGGGAGGTTCAGGCTGGATCTCAGGAAGCATTTCTTTCCAGAAAAGGCTGTCAGGCACTGGAATGGGCTGCCCAGGGAGGTGGTGAAGTCACCATCCCTGGAGGGGTTTAAGAGCAGGTTAGATGTTGTGCTTTGGTTTAGTGGTTTTGATAGGGCTGGGAGTAAGGTTGGACTTGATGATCTTGAAGGTCTCTTCCAGCCCAAACTATCCTATAATTTTCTGTACAGAAGACACTTAAGTATGTCAGTGAATGTTTCTAACCTACCTGCCTCCCTGTGCCTCTTCCCCCACACACTCCTTTTCAAAGTACACTAAGCTGCTTAGAGCTGAGAATTTGTGTGATGAACACATCTGTTTTGACCACATCTTTCGGTAGCTGGGATAACAAAGATTGAGACAAACACGGCACCTCCCTAGACACACAGACCCAGAGCTTTGATCTCCCTACTGCTGGTCTCTGACTCTCCCCCTTGCCTGCGGTTTTTCCCTTCCAGGGCACAGCTCCTTATCACGGCCCAAGTCTCTGCTGGTGTCCTCCCCTTCCACAAAGCTGCTGACGCTGGAGGAGGCACAGGCACGGACACAAGCCCAGATCAACTCCCCCATCGTGGCAGACAGCAAATACATAGAAGTGGGAGAAGGCCCTGCAGCTTTACAGGGGAAATTCCACACCGTCATAGATTTCCCATCGGAAAGGTAGAGACGAGTTTCCTTTCCAGCATGTGTCATACCTGGGATGGTTTGTTTGGGTTTTTTTTATTTATTACAGCAAAAACTCACCAATATTGACTTACAGTAGTTATACATGAAGTAGTATAGCTGGGTTTCCACCTGCTTTGGACTTTGTGAGGATCCAGCTTACAGTAATTATCTGGTGGACCAAGTTTAGCCACCCATAAGTTCTGCTCCACTTCCTCCTTTTTGGCTTTCTAGACTTAGTAACACTGCCACGTTGTAAGTGATGCGCATAGGTGCCGGTGCTCATCGCACCAGGGTGAACACCTGGAAACATTGGGGGTTTCCAGATACCAGGACTTAGTACCCATAACAAATCCAGGTTCCCCTCCAAGTGGAGCAGACGGGCAGAGCCGATGACACCAGAAGTTAAATACGGCAGTGGGAGGAGGAGAATGTGATTTTACAACGTGACCGAGAGAGCGTTTTGAATGCCTCTGATGGCTGCACAGTTCCACAGAGAACTGCTGCATCTGCCAGCTAAGGAAAACCCATCTCTTAACTACTGTACAAATACAGAGCCTTTGCTCACCTGCAGTGCACCCGCTTTGCACAGTTCAGTGGAATCCACCCAGCAGGACGTTAGGGAATGAAAACATCCTCAGCTATTTAAAAGGGAGTTTCTAACCAGACAGCGCTAATAACAACCAACCAGTAGCAGGAACTCAATGCAGCTTTCCCCCCCTTCCAAAAATGTATTCCCATTTTCTCACTCCAGAAAAAGACCACCCAGCAAGATGAAGAAGTCACCAGTTGGCAGCTGGCGTTCCTTCTTCAACCTGGGAAAATCGTCGTCCGTCTCCAAACGCAAGCTACAGCGCAATCCCAGCGAGCCCTCGGAGATGAAAGCCATAGCCCTGGCAGGTGAGGGTGCAAATCCACCTTCCAGAAAACCCGGCCTTTTCAGAATTGGCGTTTGCAGCATGCTTTTATCTCCTCCTAGCGTTCAGGCCGTGCATAACACCATCACTTCTCTGCCTCGCCTGAAAAAGAGTCAGACCCGCTCTAAAGCGCTTATCTCGGAGGATCTTTCACAAGCCAGCATGTGGGGACCGCTCTAATAAACCCCAGAGTGACTCCTCCTGACACTCTTGCTGTCAGATCACAGCAGCTCCCTTTGCTGTTCTCAAGACATGCACAGTTGAACGAGACAAAGATATTTCTCCACAAACGTTCACCCCCGAAAGCTGTACCAGCTTCGCTAGTAGGCATCCAGCCACCTTTGGTAGCCACGTCCAATGTACGTAGGCTGAATCGGCCGTCGTTTCCCTGTATGTGTCACTGTCTTTCTGAATTGAAAAATAGCAACAGTATGTTTTGCAGTAACACGCACCACAAATCCCTAAAAGTGGGTCAGTGAGGACTTTCATCCCTGGTGCATTTTCGAATTATAACCCTCATATAAACCCATTAAATGAATGCCCTCTAAGACTGTCTCCTTGGAGCGCTGGAGTTTAGTGCTCGTAAAACAAGTTGTATAAATGTTACTTTCTTCCCTGCTTTTAAGGGGTTTTGTTTGCTGCCAGGAACCCACCAATTATCACAGCTACATCCAGACAGAGTCTGTAGGAGGAGGATGTGGGGAGTCATCTCCCAGCCTGTCATCTGCAGCAGTTGCCATTTGATAGGTTCATTTTCCCCCCCAAAAAAACCTAGATTTACTCTCTTATAATTGCCTCTTGCCCAGGAGCACAGAACCATGGGCCAGAAGGGACCTCCACAGACCAGGGTCCCACACAGAACAGGACTATGTGTTTTGGCCTACTACTACTCTTAAGCACCAAACAGTAGAACAAGATAAATATTTCCTTTAAGCTTCAGAGTGAAAGCAACACCAAAAAAATCCCCAATCCCAAACCAAACCAGCACAACTGTTACCCTCAGGACAGTGGTGCTGTTGCTACAGATCTTTATTTTATTTTATTCTTTTTCTTCTTGCCACCATTACAGAACTAAATAGAAACTGCTTTATTAACTCAGCTTCTGTCTCTGTTGCATTCCCAAAGGTGGACGAGGGGACAGCGGGACTCTCCGCTCAGCTAAAAGTGAGGAATCGCTCACCTCTCTGCACGCCGTGGATGGTGAGTCAAGATTGTACCTGTGCTTTTAACTTCCCTGGATTTAAAAAAGATGAGAAGGAAAAGCTTTCTGAGAAAGCTTTGGGCCTACAGTGCACTTAAGACTAGTTTTGCTTTTGCACACAGCTTAGTTTCAGCCTAAATCAGACCCAAGAACTGCTATAAAAGAGTTTGAGCAGATGTAATGAGCGGTTACTACTACCTACGTTACTTCTGTGTGTAGAGCTCACCAGGTGAGCAACTTGCACACTGCCTTAAAACTCCTTTCAAACCACCACCAAACCACCCCCTCCTGCACAGGCAGATTTTGACCCCAACCCTTATGTACCTTCTCCTTCCTAGGTGAATCCAAACTGTTCCGACCCAGAAGACCCAGGTCCAGCAGTGACGCGTTGTCCGCTTCCTTCAACGGAGAGCTGTTGGGAAACATGAACCGCTGCAATTCTTACGACAACCTTCCCCATGACAACGACAGCGACGGGGACGAGGGGCTCATCCACGTTCCCGCCCTCATTTCTCCCCGATCTGCTGAAGATGTTGACCTGAGCCCACCGGATATCGGAGTCGCCAGCCTGGATTTTGACCCGATGTCCTTCCAGTGCAGCCCGCCCCAAGCCGAGTCCGAGTGCCTGGATAGCAGCACCTCCCTGCTGGAGTCAGTCGGCATAAATAAGGAGAAGCCAAGCTTGCTAAAGAAGGATTTAGAATCAGGCAGCCAGTCCCAGACACCAGGCAGTGCCACGAGCTCTGAGCCAGTCTCCCCTTTCCAAGAGAAGATGAGTCCCTTCTTCACTCTGGACCTGAGCCCAACCGAAGAGCAGACCTGCAAACCCCTCACCTTCTCACCCAAGCTGGGGAGGAAGCCCATCAAATCTCCACCGCTGACGACAGCGGAACCCGTCTCCTTCGCGCTGCCCGGCCGCGCGGCAGAAGCAGTCGGAGGAGCGCCCATCGCAGCCAGAAACTCCTCCTCTTCCAGCTGGAGCAAAGGGATTGGCATCACTGAAATCACAAACAGGTCCCCAACCCAGATGTCCTTGCCCCTGAAAAGCAGTGACACAGGAGCAGGGGAAGGAGCCCACCAAGAGCTGCAGCATGCCCAGCTAGTGGCTGCTGGCAAGCCAGAGTTGCCAGAAGAAGGGGAGAGACCAATGTCAAGCAGTCAGAATAAGACTGTACCCACTGGACACACACAGCCAGGTACAGTGTATTTTCCTCCATTCTTTCTTTAAGTTCCAAAGGGGACCTGCTCCCAGAAACGTCCTCTCCTCTGCGTGCCTTTTAGGAGAGGGGATTGCCCATCAGTTCTGATCACAAGTGTCTTGCAGAGCTGTGCAGATCAGTAAGGTCTTGATCTCTGCCTTCTCCCTACATCACACAAATCTTGGATAATTTTCCATAATACTTTGTATACCACTTTCTTTTTTTCCACCCCCATCTTGTCATACGTGAAAAATCTAGCATGTCCTTCTAAATCATTTCAGCCAATCGACCCATCTAAGACTTTTCTTTTTTAAAGTAAAAATCTGCCAACACTGGAAGAAGGGACCTTTTCTCCTAAAACCTTATGATCAAAATTGTGTAGGGGTATCTCATTCTCTGCTACCTCCTTCCTACCTCTCTAGAAATGCAAGAGGAGCCTTTAGACAATCTCTTGTGTTTTTGGTTTTTCCTCCTTTTCGTGCTGAACTGCTGTGCTGTTGAGCAGCGTTTGCATGTGAGACAGAAGATAGAGTGTTTCACATCAGAACGAATTGCCACTGTGAAAGTGTGGAAAGCATCTATTTTTTTCTATATAAAGAGTCATGACGGTTAGGTCACTCTCCTTATTGGGTAACATAAAATCACTCTCTCTCTCGATTTTCCCCCCATTAGGAGCAGTTGCCCTCGACTCCCCCCAGGATCCTGTTCCCGTCAGTTCTGTGTCTCTTATCCCTCCTCCTCCTCCGAAAAACGCAGCACGCATGCTGGCCCTAGCGTTAGCCGAGTCTGCGCAGCAAGCCTCCGCTCAGTCTCAGAAAAGGCCAGGAGATGCTCACTCTGAAAGCACAAATTATGGAGAGGCTGAAGCTGGCACAGCTCTAGAAAAGCTCCATCTCTCTGCTGGTGCTCCAGACAAGCTCCACCTGTATAGCGGTCTGCCCGAGAACCGCCTCCACTTCCAGACCGGTGCACCTGTAGAGCAGGATTTGCAAGGTAGCAGCACACCCGGGGAACAGAACCACCCTCCGGGTGCACCTGGGAACCGGGACCCCCCACCTCTCCACACTGGCCTGCCTGGGGACGTGCCCAGTAGCAGAGATGCAGAGCAGGAGCAGTCCAGCTTCCATCCTGGCAAACCGGGGGACAAAGATCCCTTCCCCTCGCACGCCGGGGACTGGGAGCACACACACCACCATTCAGCAGGTGACTGGGAAGCACCTGCAGCAGACCTGTCTGTAGATAAGCCCCACCTCCGGGCATGCGTGTCTGGGGACAAGCACCACACTCCCATCTGCACAGCTGATGACAAACTGCAGTCTCTTCCTATCGTGACCGCTGGGGAGAAAAGCGCCCCGGCTCCGATACCCTATTTAACAACCATCCAGCCAACAGCGACGGAGCCCAACCGTGGGCCAGCCGTGACCCAGGTGGACGTCACCGTCACAGCCGCACCGCGCACACTCGCCACCAGCCAGCCCAGCCCGGCGCAGAGGCAGGATCACCAGTCAGCAATGGGACAAGTGCCAGCGGCCTCCACGAAAGCATCCGGCAGTTCCAGTCAGGTAGGAGACTTCTGCTGTGTTCGTGCTACCAGGGCCCAAGGAGATTAAACCCACGTACGCTGTCGTTACGACAAGTCCATTTATAAGCAGGCCACTTAACAAATCACACTGTAAAGCGTTTTAACCTGTTGCTCTAAAGAGCCAACACGTCTCACGTTCTCTGGCGAGCAGCACCAATTCTCCACAGCAAACACAAACCAGGCGTAGAAAACTTAAACTGAGTTAATCCATATGAGCATCTGTGGTATTTTAACTACAGAAGAGGGGGAGGGGAAAAAAAAAAATGATGCTAACTCCTACTGGTTTCTTCCCTGTAGGTATGGGGCGCAACTGCACCTGAAAAGCAGCCCGAGCCCGCACCTGCTTTTGTTCCAGAAAGCAGTTCTGCTACCCGCTGCTCCTCCTCTGTGCCCACGGGCCACCAGAGCCACCTGGAAAAGCCTCGGGAGACGGCGCGAGCTCCGCCGCTGCACCTGCGGTCCGAGTCCGTCCCTACTCACTCCTACAGCTTCACCCCCCCCAGCCCGCCCGTGAGAACGCTGGAGAGCAAAATCGCTGCCGCCATGCACTCCAACAACACGGAGGCCATCAACAACTCCAATTACCATGCCTTCCTGTCCTCCTCCATGCTGGCCTCCTCCGTGGAGGAGGCCTTGCTGCCGCCGCCTCCACCCCCCCCTCCCAAGCACGCTTCCCTGCAGTCCGTGTACGTGCCTCACCCCAAGCCGGAGAGCATCCCCGAGCCCCTTGGTCCGGACGGCTACCTGCACCACAAGCCAGCTCCCATCCACCAGTACAGGCCCGAGAGCGTTCCTCCTCACGTCCCGTACCACACCAAGCCTGAGCAGCCCCAAGCCTACCCTCCTCGGTCCGAGACGCCCACGTCCGCGGGCACTCGCTACAACACCTACACGACCCAGGGGAAGGGCTCCTCGGCTCTCCACTCCAAGCCTCGCAGCCGGACGGAGTTCGTGTCCTCGGTGAGCCCGACGGGCCCGCGTAACGCCGGCTATGCCGCCGAGGACGCCCCGCCCTACCCCACCATCCGGAGGGTTCAGTCGCTGCACGTCCCCACCCCCGCCGCCTCCGCTATCCGCTCCGTCCCCATCTCCCGCACCGAGGTACCTCCGGACGACGAGCCGGCGTACTGCCCACGCCCGCTCTACCAGTACAAGCCATACCAGCCCCACTCCGACTACCACGTCACCCAGCTCCAGCCTTACTTTGAGAACGGGCGAGTGCATTACCGCTACAGCCCTTACTCCAGCTCTTCGGGCTCCTCGTACTACGCTGCCGCCGACGGGAGCTTTTACGACCTGGATCCCTACAGCACCGTGCGGGTCAGGCCTTTCCACCCCTTACCCGTCCGAGATTTCACCCCGTACGCTTCCCGGCTGCAGAGCAAAGGGCTGTATCGCTACCCCGGCCTGTCCGCCTACCCTCGGGGCAGCCTCATCTCTCACCTCGCCGGCAAAGAGCACAGCTTCATCAGCAGGGACGTGCCGCCCGCCCCGGACATCAAGCACACGTACATGTCTTGGGACCTGGAGGACATGGAGAAGTACCGGGTGCAGTCGATCCGTCGGGAGAGCCGCACGCGCCAGAAGGTGAAAGGGCCGGTCATGTCCCAGTACGATAACGTGGCCCCGCTGCTGCCGGAGGAGCTGGGAGGGCTGGATGCCGTTCACTTGCGCAGCAAATCGGACCCTGGGAAAACAGGCCTGCTGACGGTGGCCGAAGGGAAAGAAGGGAGGTACCCGGCCAAAGCCGCCGCGCCTGAGGGGGACGAGCGGTACTACCTGCAGCACCCCGAGCCGGAGCTGGACAGAGCCCACTACCACGGGGGCTACGGGAACGGGCAGCCGGAGAAGCCCTCGCTTCCCCAGAAGCAGAGCAGCGTGCGGAGCAGGAAGCTGCACGAGCCGGGCTGCGGCGCCGGCGAGCACAGGACGCACTTGCTGCAGGAAGCGAACCACAGGCAGCCCTCGGAGCCCAAAAATGGGCCCCCTTACCCCGACTACAGGCCCAAAGGCGGCCCGGAGCCCTCGGAGCCCCTTGGTTACCAGCACTCGGGTGGGAAGTACATCCCGGCCGGCCAGGAGACCCTGAGGCTGAGCCACAAGGAGGGAAGGTTGGCGGAGGACAGGCCCGATTTGGAGAGGTCTCGAGCCAGGCCGACGGTGCCCGTGGAGAAACACCCCCGGGACTGCTATAAGGAGGAGGAGCACGGCCCCGCTCCCGCAGCCCCGCCGCCCAAGCCCGAACGGAGCCACAGCCTCAGAATGCAGCACCCCGAAACCCTGGAGAGGGACTCTGCCCTCCTCTACCCCTACCAAACCCTGGGGAAACGCCAAAGCGCGATGACTGTGGTGTCCCAGTACGACAATTTGGAGGATTACCATACCCTGCCTCAGCACCAAAGAGGGGGCTACGCTGGAGGAGGGGGGTTCGTGCCCCCCGCTTTTAGTCACATGCACAGTAGAACTTACGCCACGGCCCTGGGCCAGGGAGCCTTCCTCCCAACGGAGCTGTGCTTGCAGAGGCCTGAAACAGAGGT